>CAUYUJ010018318.1:0-197500 GCA_963575745.1 Prorocentrum cordatum | reverse complement strand
TTGTAGAATTCTGTTGTTCTCGCAGTCGTAGTCGCATTCGCGATGACAGTCGCAGCGGCAACGGCAGTCGCAGTCACAGCCTCAGCCTCAGCCTGCCTCAGCCTCAGCCTGCCTCAGCCTCAGCCTGCCTCAGCCTCAGCCTCGGCCTGCTTCAGCCTCAGCCTCAGTCTGCCTTCAGCCTCGGCCTCAGCCTCAGCCTGCCTCAGCCTCAGCCTGCATCAGCCTCAGCCTCAGCCTCAGCCTGCCTCAGCATCAGCCTCAGCCTCAGCCTCAGCCTCAGCCTCAGCCTGCTTCAGCCTCAGCCTCAGTCTGCCTTCAGCCTCGGCCTCAGCCTCAGCCTGCCTCAGCCTCAGCCTGCCTCGGCCGCAGCATCAGCCTGCCTCAGCATTCAAAATGTGGCCCGGGAATGGAATTCTGGGAACTCGAAGAACACGAAGTGGCCTACAGTTGGCTCCGGGCATTCAAAATCATGCCCAGGAATGGAGTTCTGGGAACTCGAAGACCACGAAGTGGCCTACAGTTGGCTCCGGGCATTCAAAATGTGGCCCGGGAATGGAATTCTGGGAACTCGAAGAGCACGAAGTGGCCTACAGTTGGTTCCGGGTATCCAAAATGTGGCCCGGGAATGGAGTTCTGGGAATTCGAAGAGCACGAAGTGGCCTACAGTTGGCTCTGGACATCCAAAATGCGGCCCGGGAATGGAGTTCTGGGAGGTCGAAGAGCACGAAGTGTGTGACTGTTGGCTCCAGTTATTCAAAATGTGGCCCGGGAATGGAGTTCTGGGAGGTCGAAGAGCACGAAGTGTGTGACTGTTGGTTTAAAACGAGCCCGACTCTGTTCCCGGCCCTCGTCCCCGGCACCCGCCCAGACCCCCCTGTGGAGTCCAGATGCTCTCTTTTGACCCCACTAGAAACCCATCAGCCAAAGCTGTTAGGTAAAATCAAACATACACAGTGCTTCTTTGCATCAGACAAAAAAGAAAACAGGCAACCCAAACATACACAGGGTTTCATTGCGCCGAGAGCGCCGCGAGGGGGAGGAGGAAGAGGAGGGGGAGCAGGAGGAAGAGGAGGGGGGGGAGGAGCAGGACGAAACATGTGAAGAAAGCGTACGTAGAAAAAGCCAGCAGGGGAATCATAAGAGGCCGACGCATAACATAACCAGAGAGGTATTATCTTTGGGGGGACGACTATATACATATAACGGCGCACCGGGTCCGGGGGCCCGGGGCCGGGACCCCGACCACAAATGTGGGCCCCGGGGGGCCCGGAGGCTCGTCGGACCGCCGGACGCCGTCCAAGATCGTTCGCAGGCGGCTTCGGAACGCGCTCCGATGGCTCCAGATGCCTTCCAAGACGCCTGTCATGACACCAAGAAGGTCCCAGAAGCCTCCAAGACGCTCCGAGAGGCAGCCCAAGAGAGGCCCAAGAAGCAAAAATCGTGCCATTCCTATGGGAAAACGTATATTTTTCGCATGTTCGCCTCTTGGGCTTTCACCGCGTCCAAGACGGCCCAAGAGGCGCCCAAGACGGTCTACGAGGCCTCCGGGAGCGCTCCAAGGCTGCGCACGAGTGGCCCAGGACGGCCCCAAGACGGCCGAAGAGAGCCCCAAGACGAGTTCGCGAGGGGTCCCAGACGGAGAAAGCCCACCTCGGATTCCGAGCTTCCGGCCCAAGAGGCTCCAGGAGGCGCCAAAATGCCGCCAAGAGGCGCCAAAAGGCTCCCAAACGCACCCCAAGACGTTCCGAGAGGCACCCCAAGAGACGTCCAAGGAACAAAAATCGTGCCGTTCCTATGGGAAAACGTATATTTTTCGCATGTTCGCATCTTGGGCTTTCACCGCGTCCAAGACGGCCCAAGAGGCCTCCAAGACGGCCTAGGAGGCTCCGGGAGCGCTCCAAGGCTGCGCACGAGTGGCTCAGGACGGCCCCAAGACGGCCCAAGAGAACCCCAAGACGACTTCGAGAGGGGTCCCAGAAGGAGAAAGCCACTCTCGAATTCCGAGCTTCCGGCCCAACATATCCCAGGAGGCGCCAAATCGCCGCCCAGAGGCGCCAAAAGGCTTCCTAAATCAGCCCAAGACGTTCCGAGAGGCACCCCAAGAGAGGTCCAAGAAACAAAAATCGTGCCATTCCTATGGGAAAACTTATATTTTCGCATGTTCGCATCTTGGGCTTTCCCCGCGTCCAAGACGGCCCAAGAGGCCTCCAAGACCGCCCCAAGACGCCCCAAGAAGCTTCCAAGAGGGCCCCAGGACAGCCCAAGAGGGCCCCAAGACGGCCCAAGAGGCGCCCAAGATGGCCCAAGAGGGCCCCAAGACGGGCCCAAGAGGGGGCCCAGAGGGGGACCACGAACCGCAAGCTCGAGCCTTCCGCCCCAAGAGGCCGCCAGGAGGCCCCAAGGAGGCCCCTCAAGAGGCCCCAGGAGACCCCCAAGAGGCCCAAAGGAGGCCCCGAGAAGCCCCAAATCGGCCCCCAAAATGCTTCGAACCTGCTTCCAGGAGGCCCCCGACAGGTTCAGAGGCTCCCGAGAAGCTACGTCAAACTCCCAGCGAGCGGCCGGACGAGGCCCCCCACAAAATCACAAGAGGGTTCCAGTATTTGTATCCTTCAGCGCTCTCTGGCCTTCTTCCCCCTGCCCCCTTCCCTGCGACTTTCGTTGACTCAAGCTCGCCTCCTAGCTAGAACCTAAGCGCGCGCGAAGCGCGCGCGTGGTTCTAGTATACATATAACGGCGCACCGGGTCCGGGGGCCCGGGGCCGGGACCCCGACCACAAATGTGGGCCCCGGGGGGCCCGGAGGCTCGTCGGACCGCCGGACGCCGTCCAAGATCGTTCGCAGGCGGCTTCGGAACGCGCTCCGATGGCTCCAGATGCCTTCCAAGACGCCTGTCATGACACCAAGAAGGTCCCAGAAGCCTCCAAGACGCTCCGAGAGGCAGCCCAAGAGAGGCCCAAGAAGCAAAAATCGTGCCATTCCTATGGGAAAACGTATATTTTTCGCATGTTCGCCTCTTGGGCTTTCACCGCGTCCAAGACGGCCCAAGAGGCGCCCAAGACGGTCTACGAGGCCTCCGGGAGCGCTCCAAGGCTGCGCATGAGTGGCCCAGGACGGCCCCAAGACGGCCGAAGAGAGCCCCAAGACGAGTTCGAGAGGGGTCCCAGACGGAGAAAGCCAACCTCGAATTCCGAGCTTCCGGCCCAAGAGCCAGGAGGCGCCAAAATGCCGCCAAGAGGCGCCAAAAGGCTCCCAAAAGCACCCCAAGACGTTCCGAGAGGCACCCCAAGAGAGGTCCAAGAAACAAAAATCGTGCCATTCCTATGGGAAAACGTATATTTTTCGCATGTTCGCATCTTGGGTTTTCACCGCGTCCAAGACGGCCCAAGAGGCCTCCAAGACGGCCTAGGAGGCCTCCGGGAGCGCTCCAAGGCTGCGCACGAGTGGCTCAGGACGGCCCCAAGACGGCCCAAGAGAACCCCAAGACGAGTTCGAGAGGGGTCCCAGAAGGAGAAAGCCACTCTCGAATTCCGAGCTTCTGGCCCAACATATCCCAGGAGGCGCCAAAACGCCGCCCAGAGGCGCCAAAAGGCTTCCAAAATCAGCCCAAGACGTTCCGAGAGGCACCCCAAGAGAGGTCCAAGAAACAAAAATCGTGCCATTCCTATGGGAAAACGTATATTTTTCGCATGTTCGCATCTTGGGCTTTCACCGCGTCCAAGAGGCCCAAGAGGCCTCCAAGACCGCCCCAAGACGGCCCAAGAAGCTTCCAAGAGGGCCCCAGGACAGCCCAAGAGGGCCCCAAGACGGCCCAAGAGGCGCCCAAGATGGCCCAAGAGGGCCCCAAGACGGGCCCAAGAGGGGGCCCAGAGGGGGACCACGAACCGCAAGCTCGAGCCTTCCGCCCCAAGAGGCCGCCAGGAGGCCCCAAGGAGGCCCCTCAAGAGGCCCCAGGAGACCCCCAAGAGGCCCAAAGGAGGCCCCGAGAAGCCCCAAATCGGCCCCCAAAATGCTTCGAACCTGCTTCCAGGAGGCCCCCGACAGGTTCAGAGGCTCCCGAGAAGCTACGTCAAACTCCCAGCGAGCGGCCGGACGAGGCCCCCCACAAAATCACAAGAGGGTTCCAGTATTTGTATCCTTCAGCGCTCTCTGGCCTTCTTCCCCCTGCCCCCTTCCCTGCGACTTTCGTTGACTCAAGCTCGCCTCCTAGCTAGAACCTAAGCGCGCGCGAAGCGCGCGCGTGGTTCTAGTATATATATATATATATATATATATATACACATATATATATATGTGTATACGTAAGCATTTGTATATAATGTTTGTATACATTTGCTATTCGTTGTTTGTTGATACGCGCTTGTGCCCGGCTGCCGGCGCCGACGTGCCGTCATGATGGCACCATTTTGCTCGCCACGTTGCTGTGGCGAAGACCACGGCCGTGTACACTTCGCCCACCGCTGGACGGCCTTTCGCGGCACGATCGCTGCCCTGGGGGGCCAAAGGGGGCGCTCCCCTCCGTGGTTGAGCTGTGCCCACATCCACCGCCTGGGAATCCGACGTTGCTGGACCTGGGGAGGCGGTGGCGATGGATGACGAGGGGGAGAAGGGAGGAGAGGGAGGAGGAGGAGGAGGAGGACGAGGACGAGGACGAGGACGAGGACGAGGACGAGGACGAGACGGAGAAGGAGGAGGAGGAGGAGGAGGAGGAGGAGGAGGAGGAGGAGGAGGAGGAGGAGGAGGAAAGAGGAGGAGGAGAAGGAGAGGGAAGGAGGAGGAGGATGCGGAGGAGGAGGAGGATGACACCTGGCACCCAGGGGGGCCACGTGGTTCTTATTTCTCGAGGCGTGAGCCACGTCCGCCGCAGGTGCGCGAGAGCGCGAGGCTTCGCTGACGCGGAGGCCGCGCATGGAGAGAGGCAAGCGCGGGGGTGCGCAGGAGGAGTTGGTACTGCCTGTTGCCGTTATGGATTCATCTCCGCCTCGCATCCTTCTTCCCCCTCCCCCTCCTCCCCCTTCTCCCCTCCTCCTCTTCCTCCTCCTCCTCCTCTTCTTCCCGATGGAAAAGGGGCCTTCGTCTGAGAGCCACACAGCAAGGTACAGCAACTAGGCCTCCGTAAAGACAGCAGAGACCAAATCCCGACTTCCTGGAAGATGGCCTTTTGCGTTCGTTTGACGACCCGGTGGCCAAAGTCCGTCCGCTGCCTTGTGGCAGGGCAGCGGCAGCTTTTCCGGCTGCCCGAAAAAGAATTCACCACAGCGTCAACAAACAACAGCCGCATTATTCTGTTTTCAGAATGGCGGCGCGGCGCCGACGGACACCACGTTGCGTTGCAGCTCCCCACGCGCTTCGAGCGCGCGAGCAGCGTCAACAGCACGACTGACCATCTAGCCCGGGCGCTCCGTCTGCCCAGGCGCAGGAAGTCGGCACCGCCGACACCAGCGGCGATCGTCGCGGCCGTGCTAGTCATGCTCCAGAAATGCACTTGGCACCACGGGGCCAGACGAACCACAAGCGCGAGGCTGAGTCGGTCGAGCAGAATGGCGAGCCGCCACACCATCACGTCCACCAGCCGCTTCCCCGGCGGTGCCAACCCAGTGAGCAACCCGCTCCACCAGCGTGAGGGACTTCAGTCGAGATTTCCTCACTTCAGCAGGCACGCGCACGCGAAGCCGAATGCTTTGCCCATATATCGGCCTGAGAATTACCAAAATGATCGCTGCTGGACACGAGCTCCGGGTCCACGGCCTGGTCGGGCAGATAGTCAATGAACCCCTTCCGCACCACCAATCTGTCGCCCTGCCTGCTCTCTCTCCTTGCGCGCGCTGTCTGCCCGCTGTACTGACTGACTATTTCTGCTCCCGCAGCTATACTACTCTGGTTCTGGGGAAACGGAAAAGGAGCGAGCCTGCGGCGCGCGCGCGTGCGTCGGCCGGCGGGCTGGCCTCCTCCCTTCAGTGTTACCTTAGTGTATGCTTGACGGCGTTATTTTTTCTTACCCATGTCATCTGCGGAGCCCCATTGACCATGATATATCATCGGAACACATTGCAGGGATTATACATATCCAGACAAAAAATTGGTTTTCAGCCGAAACGACGGCACAGCCGTTCGCTTCGCAGAGCATGGGGTCGCAAGGAGGAGCGTTCGGACGAACAGAAAACCTAAGACCTTCCAAGCGTAACGAAAGTACAGGCACCTCAGCGAGGCGACAAAATCCTCTTAACCTTCCCAGAAAGAAAGCATCCGGGACTGTGCTTGACTTAACAGAAGGGGATTCATCGGTCGATTCAGTGACAAGGTCCAGAGAACAACACTCGAGCGGAAGGTATGGCGCAGCCAAAACTTCCGCCGAGGGACCGTCTGAGTTGTTGGATCACACCCCCATCGAAATGTCGGGCGCCGAGGGCCTAGGCGCAGATCATGCGGTGCAGCATGCGCTGCATGGACAGAGTGAGGATGTGAGCGATTTACAATCTGAAGGGGATGCCTCCAATTCGATAGAAAAGAATGAAGAATATGCCCGATTCCACACCTCGCCTGGCCCATCGCGTCATCTCGACCCTCTCCCTGACTGGCGCGTTGGTCTCGCCCCCGTCTCAGACCCGTTAGTGTATGTGACGATTGGCCGTGTAGCGGCTGAGGTCAGTCAGAAAGCCATCCTTGATTCGGACGATGACCTAGAAGACGGGGGGGGCCCAGACCAAGGTTGGCGCTCGTCGGCGTGGCCGATGTCGAGCCGCCCCGACGCAGCGCGTGCAGTGAGAAATGCGCGAGAAACTACAGGCATGACTCCACATCCGCTGACGAAGGAACTGAAGGGCGAGGACGATGACTTGAATATCTCGCCATTACGGCGGGGCGTTTACGGACCAGACTTCTCATTGCCCAGGACAAACAGAGATAGGGTACCAGAACTTAATGAGCTCGCAATACAGGGCCCAAGAGACGACCTCGCAAGGGGCATGAACGTTGACGCCATCAAGAGAGGCGTAAGAACGAGAGAACAACACGCGCCTACTCCCAGCAGTGAAAGGGGGCGCTCCAGTAAGGCCCTCCAGTAAGGCCCCCAGGGCCAGACGCTCCAGTTCCAAAGGATTTAATGCTTTTGATTCGCCGCGAATGTCATCGAATAGAACCGCCAGCAGCTTCTCGATGCGGGGGGGCTGCTGGGACGCCGGGCCAACGTGCCCCACTCGGGCGGGGGATCGGCGCCTGGGGAAAGCGCGTGAACCGGGAAGTTCATGTCGAAGGCCAGTGCGTTCTCAATGTTCGAATGTTTGCCCCAAATGTCGTCTGGCATGGCTTTGTGACTAGTGCGCAACGATGGAAGAGCCCAATTGCCATCGTATCGCGATTCAGGAGTGGGCGGAAAGAAACGGACAGGATCGGGGACAGCTGTGGGCTGCGAGTGCGCGCATGCAACATATCATCTCTGAGGCGCAGGAAAATACGAAGGCCGCCGAAGAGGCTCAACGACGGCTTGCAGTTTCCGAGGTTGAGAGAAGCAATTTCACAGAAGATGGAGCATGAGAAAACCACCATTGTGGAGAACGCGGAGAAACTGATGCAGCATTCTGAGGCATTGTAGCAGGCGATGCAGACGAAGCACACCGGCGCTTTGCTTATGAGGAGATTGAAAGTTTGAGAATCCATAGCTGAACAACGGGCGTCGGGCTCTCAGCAGAAGGCTGAAGGAGAGAAAGCTGAATTCAAAGAGATGGCTGATGCTGCGAGGAAGGAAGGAGAGAAAGAAGCCCGAGAACAAGCAGCGCGAGAAAACAAGGAGCTCCGCAATCAACTGGAAGCTGCCAGACTCGGCCGAAATAATCAAATCTGAAACCCTGCGAGCCCTTCGAGAACAGAACAGAAGACCCAGGCAACCAGAGAAAGGACCAGAAAATATCGGCCGATGCCTGGGGCCGTCTGAAGGGGGGCACACATGAACAGATAAACAATCATCTTGTAACTCGGGCCGTGAGCGAGGAAAACAGTAGGTTGAGGTCTGACCTTGAGCAACGTCGGGTGGACAAAGAGATCGAATCAACACCGGCGCAGCCGGCGCGCGTTGAGCCACCCCCTCGACCAATCGCTGCTCGCCCTATTAGGACGCTTGGCACCTCGCAAGCCCAAACGCGATCAGGCGCTCCGAATCAGACCTGTCGCATGCGCACAAAACCTTCGACCGAAGTACGCGGGGGTCATCCGGATATGGGTACCAAACGCTGCGACGAATGCGCGCGGAGGAAAACAGTAGGGCATCAGGGTGACCGCGAGAAGAGGGAATAACCCCGAGGCGTATCTGACACCCAGCGGGCAAGCAATGATCCCGGTGGAAAGGCGCCGAGACACTCGGCCTCGCCTAAAGATATCGAGCCCGAACGCCAGATGAGCAATCTTACCGATATTATGGGCGTGCCAGTTTTCAAATCAGAAGAGCAGGACCTTTGCAAGATGCCGACGTTGACCGCTCCGTCGATGCCAGCGCTTCCTCTCGCAGAATCGCGCTTCATCCCTGGGCCGGCCGTCGAGAAGACCCGGGGGCGAGTGAAAGTCCGGCGCGGGGGGGGGCGCCCGAGGAACGCGCCCTGGAAATGCCCCTCCCAGTGCGACGATATCGGATCACCCTGACAACCTCGACTTGCCTGAGCGCCTTCCTCTCACCACCGGCCCAGCCGTTTATGGTGATGGAGGCGGGGGCCCGGGAGGCCATGGCGACGATCAGAGAGATGATCAGAGTACAGCCCCCAGCACAGGAATGATGGTTGCGGCGCAGTATGATGATGCGGGTAAGTCCAAGCCACCCAGAGGCCCTCCAGGGGGGCCCGGCGGCGACGGTGACCCAGGCAGAGATGGCGGTGAGGGGCCGAATGACCGCGGCGACCCGACCTGGCGGCCATTTCGCGCCAATCAGATGGACCTGACTTGGAGAAATCTTGGAAACAATAAAGAAAATCGAACTTACTCGACATACCGGGCGCCCAGACACCCCGAGAGTGGAAGCAGCATTGCATACGAGCGGTAGCTGGATCATGGCATGGCGTTCGCGCGGCGCAGACATGGGTCAGCAAAGCCGTGGACCTTGATGTGCCCAAGGAGAATCTTAGAGACTTGGGGTCGTTGATGCGCCTTGATAGGATGATCGCTACAAGCCTGCTCGAGAAATCTTCAAAGATGAAGCGCAACCAACGTCTGTCAGTGCAACGTGCCCATTTCCTGTCGCAAAGCAATCGCACGGAGCATTTTCGTCAGATAGAAGGACGTCTCCCAACGGGGCAAGAAATGATGCGAGCAATCTGCGTTTGGTGCTCTGTCAGATCGGAGAGCAGACAGCGCTGGACATGCCGAGACTTCTTCAATCTGACCATTGATGATCGACAAAAGCCCAATCAGGACTTATATTATTTCTATAGTGAATTGATGGAGCGGTATCAAGACTTGTACGGTGCCAGGGAGCCGTCGGATGAAATGAAGGCTTCAATGCATGCACATTTCTATGAGCAGATCAGACAGGTCCCTAGGCTTGAGTATGCCATGCAGTGGTATGAATTGTCGACAGATCCTCTGGGCACGGAAATGCGCACTTATCAATGGCTCTTGCTCCAAGGAGAGTCTCTCAGGATGCAGGACAGAGAGCAGCGGGCAATCTCCGAGCATGAGTCGACCCTCAATTCTAGAAATAGACAGGCCCGCCTGACAGGTGAGGCGAACGAGGGTGGCGGGGGCGGAAGAAGAGCTTCTGCTATGGCAGCAACAGTCCATCGACTAGGACTGCCCGCGGATAAGTTGGCAAGCGGAAGAACGAAAGGTGAGACAACCTGCAAGTTCGTGAAGCAAGGGGAGAATTGCCCCGAAGCAGGACAAGGTTGCCCCTATAATCACAAGAACTCCAAGACGCCCGCCTCACCGGCACAGCCGGGGGCCGGCGGTGATATTTTGAGCTGCCGGCGGAAAGAATGATCGCAGAGGCAGGAATGATAGGTCTGGGAGTAGAGGCCCGAAAGGAATGGACCGGCCTCGCTCCTCGACCCCATCAAACAAACTCGGCAACTCGAATGCGACGCAGTCGCGAACGAGGAGTCAGTCGGAGGTCTCGCGAGAACGCCAGAGCAAGATGGTGTGCTACGCGTGGTCGGGAGACCCTCGCAACTGCAAGGGCCCTCAAAGTGGGTGCTAAAAGCAGCGCAGAGGCTTGACCGATGCTGAGAAACTCAAACGCGATAAACACGAAGAAGCGCAGCTCAAAGTTGGCAAACCTTTGGGGTGCCAGAGAACTTTCGGCAAGCCGATTCTGCAGCTGCGAACGCCGATGCTGCTACGCCGGCCGAGACCCCGAGAAGCAGGGACTCGAGCAAAGGCCGCGGAAGGGACAGAGGCAAGGGCAAGGGAAAGGGGAAGATAAACCATGTAAGACGTTCACCGAGGCAGGAGCTTGCTCACGAGGCAAAGACTGCTGGCACGCGAGGAATACACAATCATCCGTGATGTTCGTCGCGTATCTCTCCCCTCTCTTGCTGATGCTCCTTCGCGTTGTGGCTATGTGGCCGCGATGGTCCCACCGGCCAAGCCGACAAGGGAAGGGCAAACATGGGCTCCCTGGCACCGCCAGTCGAGTCATCTTTGCCTGCCCTGCCCCGCTGGCTCGGGGATCGCGCGGTCTGCGCAACAGTTCAGGAGGACGACCAACTGCGGTCGACTTCGACAATGCATGTTCACTTCATGTTGACAAATTTTCCGAGGAAGCCGTTCCTGCTTCCGAAACGCAACGAGAGCTCAGG
The DNA here is from genome assembly GCA_963575745.1 of Prorocentrum cordatum. NCBI lineage: Eukaryota > Dinophyceae > Prorocentrales > Prorocentraceae > Prorocentrum > Prorocentrum cordatum. The sequence continues at coordinate 186,726 of CAUYUJ010018318.1, read as the reverse complement.
GAGACGCCGACGCAAATCGTCGCTATTCTCGTTCAGTTACATCCTCTTCCTAGGGAAACTATCACATCCTTGCACGGCGAATCTCACGCGAAAAGCTACATCATACTTGCGAAGATAGGTAGATGTGGATACAGCGTGAAGTTCCACCCCTCCACTCGTCAGCCGGCTATCACTCGAAGGAAGGCGCGTCGCCGCAGCCCAGGGGGGCCGCCTTCGAGCGTCGACAACAGATGGAGATTTCCAGGGGAAGGGCATAGACGAATGCACGCCGAATGGGAAGCATCGTCGAGAGTCGCGCAGCTCAGGGCATCTGATTCGGCCGACGAAGTTTGGCACCTTTGGCTAGCGTCCGAAGAAAACGAAAGAGCCACTCAGGGCGGCTCAGCCGCTGCGGGGCGCAGGGAAAAGTCGCCTGTGCACCTGGGCGCGCTCAGGTTCATAGTTGACGCAGGCTGCGGGCGCAACCTCATCGCAGGAAGGTTCATTCGAGCTGCAGGCGCAATGGGTATGATCAAACGATTGGAAGACCCGATCGCCCTGAATACTGTTAGAGGTTCCTCGCGGGCCCTCGGTTCAGTTTGCGTCGCATGCCCCAACTTCAGGGGTGGGAGTTTTGAAGCATTGGCCATGCCGGAAACACCGGCTGTGATCTCGGTAGGGGAGCGGTGCATGGATCACGGCTTTCGTTTCGTCTGGCCAGCAGGCCAGCGACCCTACTTACTTCTGCCCAACGGTCAGGGCAGAGAGGCGCTGGGTCAGTGGATGTGCGCGGCTTCCGCCGGGAAGCCTGCCGCCCCCGACCAGCGGTGTTGCTTGGCGTCAGGCGCCAAGACATTTTTGGATGACGTGGAATCCGAGGGAGGTCCCCCGCCCCGCTCCGTTCAGAGTCGCGTAACAATAGACCGGCGCACGCGTGAGATGATTGGTAGCCATGGCTACGCTGATGGAAGGCCGACAACGGCCGAGTATTCCTTTCCGTCCGCCATAGACTCCATGGATACAGCCATTTTTCTTACGATTCGCCTCATGCAGCTTGTGAATGCGGTTGGGACAAAACGCCAACAGGCGTCATGAGTTTTGTAATTTCCTCATCTGCTCCCGATCACGACACAGTCGTTGGTCGTGCGAAATCACACCACGGCATAGCCAGGGGGTGTGCGACTACTTTTGAGAACCCTTGCTGGCATGGGGTCTCTGGGGTCATACCCCGCAGCGCAGATCGTCGGCTGGATTCCCTTAACATAGCCGCCGCACCTGGGCAAAGCGCGGATGCAAATGAGGGTTCGGGAGAGGGTGGCCTCGTTGATATCGACGCACCTCCCGAATTAGAGCCAGAATATGCTGAGGTTGAGGTGCCAGTCTCTGCGATGGAGCGACTCAAAAAGAGCGCTGCTTCCCTCTCGCACATGCTTTTTGCTCGGTATGTAGCCGGGCAAACGCCATGCGGTGCCAACATAGGAAAGCGCAGAATAAAGGGCTGAGGGTACCAAGACTATGCGCGAATCCCACAAAGTTCGGGCACCTGACCACCATGGATCACTGGCTTGCGATGGATGGCCTATCGCGAGGGCTCCACGACGAGACCGCGCGCGTGACGTTTCGCGACCGGGCAACAGATTTCATGGCAGCGCAGGGTGTACACGACAAATCAGCGACTCACGTGTGCAACTTGCTGGTTTACCTCAAGGCCACAGGAGAAAAGTTAGAGTACTGTTATACTGACGGTGCTGGAGAACTTGCAAGGGCGTGCATCGAGCTTGCGATGGCACATGACCCTGCCATCCCTGGCAACAATAAACTTATGGCTGTTGCTGAGCGATCCAATGAAATTGTTCAGATGGGGACTCGAGCACTGCTTATGCAAGCAGGCCTTTTACCCACCTTTTTGGACATATGCTGTCCGATACTTCTGTCTTTGCTGCAACGCAAGGATCCATGGCGACGGCGAGTCGTCATGGAGGCGCAGATTCGGACATGAGTTTGCAGCCCCAATTCTTCCATGTGGTTCCCTTGTCCGATTCGCGCCTCCACCCGAATCGATTTCGGATCGCCAAAACAGGCGGGGCAATGGTTACGGGGATTTACCTCGGCTATGTACACAAAGCGGGGGGCATGGTTGGACCGGAGAGCTATGTGGCACCATTCAGACAGCTCGACGATCTGAATATGGAAACCTGGGCGGGCGCCAGCTGGCAAGCGCCCGATCATCGAGAAGTTAAACCAAGTATATAGCAGTATTTTGGACGGTACTGCACCGGACCACAAGAACCTAAATTTCCTACGCGTGAAGCATAGGATATTGCACAGAGAAAGATCAAAACATAGTTATTCCCCCTAGCGGTGCCCCTGACGGCCCAGCCGGTCAGGGGGCCAGATTAGGATCACAAGCGACACAGTCGTTCGGTGACGGGGATCCTGGCGCATCAAAACCACCGCCTCCGGTACAAGGCGAGGCCGCACCACCGCCAAGAGATGATGACGACTCCGATGGCGATGGTCCGGGGGGAGTCATTGTGGATGACGCGCCTGTGGTACCTGATGGTAGGGCCCCCCAGCGGGATTCGAGACCCGATGATGACACGAAGCAAAAGCTCGGTCCTGCTCATGCGGAATACAGGTTGGATCTTCAGTCTTTCCGGGTGGCGCAGCCATTGTCGAGAGTGCTTGGGCCAGGGCAACTTCTTGCCCGAACCACGCAGAACTTAGACACTATGGAATATTACGAAGACCGACGCATTGTTGCAGGCCCTGGCAAGGATGAGCTAACGGGAAAACTGCACCTAAAAGGCAGCAGGGAAACCTGCAGCATTTGAGTCGTTTTGCATTGCGGTCCTGATTATGTAACCGTAACAAGAGTCTGGGTCACAGACCCAGACTCACGTCATGGAACACAACGGCTCAAGAAATTACCTAGTTCCACTAATCCGGGAATTCACCCGAGTCGATGCATCAACGTGAGCCATGCAGATCGGGGGAAAGCTGTGGAACAATTCCCATTCGAGAAAAGATGTTTTTTTTCGGGGTCGTTGACCCGGGGCCCTGCATTGCCTTCCTTCGTGATGTTGGAATCGATGCAGCCGATCTCCAGAACGCGCAACACGGCAACGCAGGAATTGAGTACCCAGAGGGCAATGTCCTGTCAGGCGCCGAGACCCGCAGAAGTAATAAAGGATATGCGATTGGGCCAGATGAAACCAAGGTAGACTGGCGCGCGCTCCTGCATACGCCGATGCAGGCTCTGGGGCCATTCTGCGAGGCGGGGTTCCTCCCGACGCAGTCGGAGAGGACATCGCGCTCCCACAACCTTCCAAGCCTAACGGGAACAGCCTGACTTCGAGTCCGGCGGCCGCCGCTTCGCGACGTAGCGTTCCCCGTATGCCATTGCAGTCATCCGAATCATATCTCCCGCCACATCGTGAAATATATAGGTTAGATGCAGACTGCATATGCGATCCGTTCACCGATGATATCCGAATCGTAGAACAAACGTATGAATTTCCAGCTGAGGCTAAATCACCGCGGAGTATAGCGGCCGCGGCGCGACCCGTGTCGAAGGCCGAGGCTGCGGTGAGTGAGCCAAGATGCCCGCAAAGCTTTGCAGACCGAATGGGATCGGTTAAGAAGCATTCGCGCTTGGGATGAGTCAGGCGCGATGGAATGCAGCGATGTTGTTCGACAATGAAAGGGGCAAACGACGCATATCGGACGCCTGTTTGCCATTTTGGTAGAAAAGAATTCAGAGCCCCCGGTCGGGCACAAGGGCCGCAAGTATAAAGGCCGAGTTGTCTTTGATGGAGCAGACGTTAGTGATCAGAATAGAGACGTAGCTCTGTTTCAGAACTGTCTAGCAGCCCGGCCAGCATGCGGGCCAGCAAGGCGGCGGATGCATATGGCCCATTGGGAATGACATTCAACAGGCGGATGCCAACACAGGCTAACACTCAGTCCAAATTCGGGGGAACTCCAACGTGGATTTTACTGCCTAGAGACGAATGGCCGCCCGCTTGGAGAGACATGCGAAATCCTGTGTGTCCTTCGATTCTCTCGCTTTACAGACACCCTGTCTCCGGTGGATACTGGGGGCAGCATTGTGAGGGGCACGTGATTTCCAAAGGGTTCATCACATGCAGTCCTTGGCGTCGTTGCTATTTCCATGCGAACTGCGTTTGTTCTTTCTTGTTTTTGTTGACGATATCACATTGTCTGGACCAAAAGCGAACCTCGAAAAAGGGTGGCGCCTCCTACAAGATGTCTCCGCAGGCTGCCCTAAGAGCATCGAACCCAGGGCGATGTTTGGGCTGTGAACATCATTTGTCTACGCAATGCGTTGAATGGCAGGAGGAGTTACCCACCGCCCTCGACCCCCCACCACCGAAGGTGAGGAAAACGCCGACCTCCGGCCAACAGGTGGAGAGCGATGACGAGGAATCGGGGGGTGACTCCGCGGCGCAGCCGACTGAGCCATATCAACCTAGACAGTCGAAAATGGTCAGAGCCATTGAGTACGATGTGACTGAGTTCTTCGAAATTTGTGACACTCTACGCACAATTAACCAATTTGTGTGACACTCTATGCACAATTAACCGATGCCGACCCTGCCACATACCCTGCTGCTGGCACCCCTTTTGGCCCCGAGCTGATTGACTTTGACGACGGACAAGGAGGTCCGAGAGGAGGAAAACACTCCCCAGCAGAGGAGGCCATAGCAGCTGCACTTGGGGTACAAGTTGACACAGGTTCCCCAGACAAGCCTGTCGAGGTTCCCCGCTTAGCCGCGGAACCCGGTCCATATGGCCCTGAACTGCCGACGCCGTCGGGGGTTCTTCAGCTCATTTTTGCAAGAGTTCCCATGAAGATCTTATATGGTGCGAGGGTGGCTCGATTTGATCTATTGCGCGCGGTCTGCCACGCAGCCAGCTGCATAGCGACGTGGACTGAACAACAGGACGTGGACTTTTTTTTTCGTTTGATCTGCTACATCAGGTCCGCGACCCTATACGAAATGACGTCGTGGGTTGGCGACAACATGGAGCATGTCACGATCCGACAGTACTCTGATGCAGACCTTGCTAGCGACTTACGAACGCATCGCAGTGCGAGTGCACGCCATCCGGTGATTTGGACACCGCCCGCGAGAGCTGCTCAGAGCATGGCTTCTCGTCGGCAGACTTGCGTGCCCCATGGCGCACTTGAGGCAGGAACTGTTGCCGCAGATCTGGCTTTGCGAACTGAGTTACTGCCGGCCCTGCCGTTGTGGGAAATTCTGCTGCAACGAGATGTCATGTGCACATTTATGGAAGATCGCCAAGCAGTACGCAAGGTGATAAAGGCGGGAGGTTCGATGAAATTAATGCACCTTCCGAGAACCCACCGTATAGATGATGCCGCCATTTCTGAACAGCTTACCCGTGGAGTAGGTACTTTACAGTGCGAACGTACTCAAAACGAAGCCGCCGATATCGGTGCAAAACGTTTCACTGATCCTCTTGCATGGGTCAAGGTTCTACCTTGTTAACATTGTTACCCTTAAGTTTTGGAAAGTTAGCCGGTGCCAAGATTATCTGGCATCGATGTTCACTGACGGACTGCCCCTGGAACCCGGGAGGGTTCTCAAGCCACGGATAGGTCTGAAGGTTGCGGTGCGTCAGGGGGGCGCGGTGCAGAGCAACAAGGTGCATAAAGGAAGAGAGTCGCCAAAGGGAAGCCAGCGACGGCCGCGCCGATGAAAACACGGCCAAAATAACAACCACCTCAACAGACGGCAAAGCCGCATCTGGTGATGCACATGTTTCAGCGCATCCTTTGCCGGCACCGAACTCTGCGGCAGCCGCCAAAGAAGGAGCTGATGATGCACTGGGCCAAGCCAGAAGTGCTGACAGCCATAGACCCCCCGAGAGTGACAAGGGCGGTTCCCGGAAAAGCTAGCGTCAATCCTGAGGAGGGTGACTGTGACGAAATCGCCGATGCGGCTGCAGCCAAGTCGGATGAGCATGAATTGATGCCTTTGATAGCCCAACCTGTGGAAGAACCGGCAGCGGACAGAAATGAGTGGAACGGAGGTATATTCAGACTTGAGTATTGTTGTGGATCAAATAGCAAAATAGGTAATCCAATGAGTCTCGTGGGTAACTCAAGTAAGGTAATGCGGAATACCGAAAGCGAGGATATGAGGACCGAAGAAGGCAAACACACAGCATTCACGGATTTCGGAGAATTCAAGGGCAAGGGAAAACATATTTCGCACTGGGGTTCGATCCCGTGCACTGGAGGTTCTCCCTGGCAATATGTTACCGACGCTCGCTATTTCCGTAAAGGTGATCATAGGTCTCTTCGAAGGCTCCGAGGAATCCGAACATATTTTCGATGCTTATTTTGGAATTTCAGAGAGATGGCCCGCGCTGTCGTTGATGCGGGGGGTATAGGTTGCATTGAGTGGCCCAGCCAGTGTCAGTATTGGAGGGGCCCTCAAGTGAAAGCATTTGTGTGAGAGATAGGGTCGCGTAAGACAGCGTTGCACGGATGCGCGCATGGATTGAAAGATAGAAAAGGAATGTCATGAAGAAGCCGTGGAGCACTGCATCCACGCCCCACATTGTGACCAGTGGTTTCGGGCGGAAGTGCGACGGGACGTGGAGGCGCGCGGTGAGGATTGCAAGCTTGCGGAAGATTACACAGACGAGTTCGCATAACATATTCATGTTGTTCTTGCGCACGCTGCAACGCACTCTTCCCTCCATCTTTTTCCTTCTCATCAATATATACGCGCCGCTGCCATTTTCTCTCGCGAGCAATGGTGGGGCCGCCATCGGCCGCGCCCCCCCTCGGCGGAGCCGCCGCGTAGCCGCGGCCGCCCCCCCCCCCCTCGCGGGCCGCGGGCGCCAGCGCGTAGCCTTTTCGGCCGCCCCCCTGTCCACGACGACAGATCCTTGGTCTCTCGGCGGTGCGACCACTCGAGATGAATACGAAGGGAAGGTGGTTCTCTCTGCGCAAATCAATAGGCCGCAGATACCTAGCGGGGACCACCTGGACACAGTGCAAGGAAGGCGACTCCCACGGAGGACAAGGGGCCGCCCGATGAGCAGACGAAGAAACGGATAACGGCACAGCCGAGGGAATGCTACGATATTGTAGATTGCCCAGATCATTGTTGTAAGGCTTGCCGGGATAGCTCCGACAGACGCGATGATGATGGTGTTTCTATTCGCGAAGATGGTTGTCTCAAACGCGAGTTCCTTACGAACAACCAGGCCAACATTGCAAGAAGGGTTGCCGAGAAGCTGGGGATTCTTAGCGCCCGAACGGCAAAGCCGCTAGGGAAGCTTAAAGTACCAGTCATGCACGCCTCGGAGTACTACCCGAAGATTTTGGACGCTACAGAGGTGGTTGTCACGGATCATTCAGATAGTGAACCGATGGAGACGAGTCTTCCACTGATAAAAATGATTACCACAGAGTAGACCAGCGTTGAGCTAAAACACAAATACCAATTAGAACCAGAAGATAATGACAAAGAGTTTCTTTGCGGCGAAAAGGTGCCGCAAATGCCTCGCAGACGGTGGATGCAAAAGGCTGTGATGACCCGGAATGGCTTCAAATATTCTAGGGCGGATAATGATGCGATTGTACTCGATGAGGAAATGAAGGCATCCAACGTATCAGTGATGCAGCGATTGTGCAATAAAGATGCCCATTGATCCATGGGCCGTTTTCTCGGTAACATGCAAGCAGGACTCGCAACGTAATTGCAGAAGCAATTTCGATGGTCAGCCTCCAGATCTGGCGCAGATAAAGGAATTGCAGTACTTCCAGTCCCACGTTGGCCCGAGCACTACGCTGAGGTGTAGATTCTTCACTGGGCCTCCAGGGGGCCCGACGAGCAAACCTGTCCGCTTTTGCGATCACGGAAATGATTGGGCCAGTCCTTGGGGCCGCTCAGGATGGGGGGCCCATTCGGCATTTCCAGTGGTCAGAGGAGAACCCAAAGCGAAGATAAATGTGGCCACGCAAGCGCTGACTGGGGAAGCTCTGAGTAGACACCATGCGCGGAACAAGTTGCAGGAGGAACCCCAAACTAAGAGGGCCAACCTTCGCTCGGCGGTGCAGTCGCCCAGCAGGGAGAGCCGCTCTCACGGGGAGACAGTGTTTTGAGTCAAGAGGCTAACCCTCCGCTGAAGCTAATGGGCGACGATGAAGGACCGAGGCCATTTAAGGAGGCCAAAACTGAGACGCCCATGCACGCTGAGGAGGAAGCGATCCCGCCAGACTTTCCAATTTCAGATATGCCCGTTGATGCACCGTGGGGAGGCGGTTCCTCGAGCTCTGGTGCCGCAAATGGCGCTCCGAGCGGAAATACTGCTCCTACTTATCCCACCGCCGGCGCAGCCAGGGGCTGGGGAACGTCGTCTGGATCTGGATCTGGCGGTGGAAACAACGGACAGAACCCGAGTGCACCGAATGGGGGTGGAGGTGGTGGCCAACCTCCTGATCTGGGCCCACCTGAACCTCCTCCCTCGGGAGGAATAGGTGGTGAGTCCGATCCGCCCTATTTGGCGCGTGGAATCAGGAATGTGCTACGACGCAGGGTGCAAACAGGGACCGGCACAGCCGCGCCCCTGAATGACGGCGAAGTACCAGATGAATGGGCTCGTTGCATTAAGGAGATAGTCGCGCTGTACGCTGACGTAGCCGATCCTTCCCTTCGCATGTCGTTGGGATGGCTTAATAAACAGGAGATGTGTCGGGCCAATGCGCAATTGGCAGAGGTGCATGGCCACGGGTGGATTTCCTATAGCGGTGAGGACCTGGCCGCCATGGCGCGGGCCGGCAGACGCCCGCGGGATTTCTTCCGGCCTTTGGCCCAAACCTTCTATAAAGGTACAATCTTGGAGCGCTGCCATTCATGATGTCTCTGATTCGACGTGTAAGTTCAGTAATGCATAAGAAAGGCGGCTTGGTGGTTCCGCGAGCCCACCATTTTTCATGCGGGATAATCTTCAGGGAACGGACGCAGATATAGAGGGGGGCGCTTGCGGGCCGACGCTCCTGCATTGCAGGATGAAACAAGATTTCTGGAATAATCAGGTCCCCGATCACATGGGGGGCTTCATGCGAGGCCAACGCACGCCAATGCAATGCGTATTTTGGTCCATGACGATATTTCTGACGGAAGCGAATGTCACGTCATGGGGCTGACCGGAACGAGGAAGAAGAATGCTGAGCCCCAAATGCTGATAGCATTGCTCGGTCCCTTCTTTGAAGCCGCCGACAGAATGATCGATGAGGCGGTGAAACGTTCCAAACGGGAGCCATGCAGATCTCTTACATTTGGCGGAGACCATAGATGTTGGCAGTCGGAAAGTAGTACATTCTAAATGAACGCCATGTGGGATGACATTGCTATGTTGCTGCGGGCACCCATGAATCAGCGCATTGAACGATGCAAGGCTGCGGGGATTTGGCTTAAAATAATGATGCTGGACGGCGCATGTGGAAATTGCGTCACACCCCGCACGATGCGTACCATTTTGCTGATAAGCATGAGTCTTATGCATTGGACAGAGATGGTACAGTTGTCGCAGTTCAAGGATGCGAAACAATGGCTGACCACATGATGAAAGCAGCACGGCTTGCAGCTTGGTTATTCTGTCAACCCTCTGGCGGCTCAGCCTCCCAGCGGTGGATCTGCGAAAATGAGCTGCGAGCAGACGAGTTTGCGAAGGCAGAAGCTACCTATGAGGAGCATGTATCGTATTGGACCAACTGGTGTCCTGCTGAGATCGGTACTCCGACTTCGACATCGGGAACGCTCCAACGCTCCCGATCGCTGATCCACCGACGAAATTCCTTGGCAACGCGTTTGGGGCAGGAAAAGGGGCGCGGCATTCTGTGTTTTCACAAGAGTGGAGAGGTTTCTTTTCGAAAGAAAAGGGTGTGAGAAATGCTTACATTGGAGCGATGTTCGTTCTTCCTAGAGGAGCTTGCCTTACGTTCCCGGCATGCCTCCCGAGGGAAGAGACATGCGTCGTGCCGGAGAGAAGATCCTCACTGATCAGTTTATGCAACAAACGATAGAGGCCTTGGAAGCATCTCGACCCAGTTTATGGCCCCCCGCTCAGTCTGCCAAACGGACAGTATGGCGAACCTCGGGGGCGCAGCCCGCGACGAGGCAAGATGGTCTCGTGTGGCTATGCCTAAACGGCTTGATTCCCCCCTAGGCCGCAGTGCTCTGGCTCCCTCCCCTTTTTCCCTTTCCCGTCTTCCGCAGCCGTCTGTGCTTCGAGCTGTGCTTTTACGGGAGGGGCCCCTGGCCCCTAATCTCATCATGAGGGGGTGGGGAGGATCCCACCCCGCCTGCTTGCTACTGCTCGCCGCGGCCGAGCTGGGTGCCCTGCCTCCGGGAGGGCGCGCGGCTCCCGTGGCTGGAGCGGCCATTGGGGCTGCCGTTGGGATGGTGGGGGCCGTGGACTTCGTCCCCGCCAACGGCGCCGACCCCGCCCCAGAGCAGGTAGAGGAGGATGTCTGCATGGAGCCTGTGGGCTACATCGTGCCTCCCCCTGCTGGGCACACCCCCGCGGCCTCGCCCGTGGAAGACTTTCCCCCCGCGCCTTCCTCGTCGGAGTTCCCGGCTGGAGGAGGGGGGGAGGGGGACAATCGGACGGGGGGGAGGACTCCAGATGATCATTCCTGGAGTATCCAGCGGACCCTCTCCCAGCTGGCGGAGGGGAGGGCTCCAGATGATCATTCCTGGAGTATCCGGCGGACCCTCTCCCAGCTGGGCGCGCATCTCTCAGCCTGGGCGCCCCGCCGAGCCCCGGAGGCGCACGGCCGGCGCCGGCATGCCGGGGCACCTGGTGAACCCCCTGGAGAGGACCCGTTCCCGGGATGGCCGAACCACCTCCTGGACGGCCTCTTGCAAGGAGGGGCAGGGTTGGGGCTGATGATGTTCGGGGGCGCCCGCTGGAAGGGGTTCCCCCACTGGCTCCAGTACCTCCTGGTCTTCTTCTACCTCCTCTCCGCCCCGGTGGCCTTGGACCTCCTCACCCTCCTGGCCTATGCCCTGGCCCTGCTCTCACGGGGCAAGGGCCCTCTGCGCAGGAACGAACACCCGCGCCCCTTGAAGGACTCGAGGCTGGTGTGGGGAGGGCCCGCCGCGGGCGGGACCACGCCCAACAAGTTCTTCCAGGACTGGATCCCGGCCCGCGGGAGGCACTCCAGCCGCCGCCCGCGTGAGCTGCTCGCCATCATCGAGGAGGGAATGGTCCGGATGCAGCGGAAACCGGGCTCCACGCTGCCCGCGACGCGGAAGGGAGGGCAGGTGTACCTCTACGGTGCCGTGCTGCACTGTGCGGATCCCTCCCTCCGTCAGCGGCTGGAGAACGCTCGGGAGCGCGCCGTCTACCTGGCGCGGGAGTGGGAAGCGGTGATCCCCCCAGACATTGTGGCGGTCAGCTACCACTACACCGGCGTGGAGGAGGGGCTCGTCCTGAACCTGGAGAAGGCTCTTCCCTATCAAGGCTTCCTCCTGGGCCTCGCCTGCCTCCTCGGCCGCGCCCTTGGTGGCGCCCACCGACTCCTCCGCTCCGTGTCCCGAGCCGTCGGGATAGACCTGCTGGGGGCGTGGTGCTGTCGCGAAAGGAGGACGGCAGCCGGAGCGGGGAGGCCCCGGGATCGCCAGCTCGAGTCGGAGAGCGAGGGGCCCACCATCGGGAGGTGTGGTGGGGACCGCTTGGGCTGGCGCCAACCCGGAAGCACCCTGGGCACCCTCGGCCTCCGCGCCCCGTGCCCGGAGCCCCCGGGCGAAGGGTTCACCCTCCTTCTGGTCGAGGACGAACCCCAGTCGGACGTTACCGGATGGGGGCGACTGGGCGGGCGCGCCCTGGCCCCCCTATGCGCTCGGCACAAGCGCATGTACCGGCTTGCCCGCCAGCACCTCCTCTGCGCCTTCGCGGGCCCCCCCTCGTGCGACGAGATCGGGACCCTGCAGGTGGAGGGGGGGCTCCTCTGCGCCTGCCATGCGGCGCAGTCCGCCGGCCCCCCCCAGGGGCGGCCGGGAGAGGGACTGCCAGCCTCCTCGAAGGACCCCCCTCCGGGCCCTCTAACCCCGCTGCCTCCCATCACCCACCCGCGCGATGCGGTTGGCCGCCTCTTCCTGGGCCACATTCGCCGCGAGGAGGAAGCCCTTCGGGGGTGTGGGAAACAGCCCCCGGCCGAGCACTATCTTGTCTTCCGGGGGGAAGGGGGGGGGCCGCCAGCAGGCCACCCTCCGGGTGAGGCGGTGGCCCACCTCGCCGCCCTCGGTCTTCGCTACTCCGTCCCGATCGGTCAGATCCGTCGCCCGGGACAGGCCCTCCCCCCCCCCCCGGGAGGGATCCCTGCCTGGTTCGTCGAAGCGACTAAACCGGAATGGAGCGCCCTGACAGAGGAAGGGAAGACCCCCTCCGGAGGGGCAGGCGGGGTCCAGGAGGTAGTATTGCTGCTGAACTCCCGGGAGCTGGACCGATGGCGCCATCGGAGTGCCCGGCGGATGGACGAGGAGCCCGGCCAATCCTCGGGTGGGGAAGAGCACCCCCCACGGGGGAGGAACACCCGCCGGGAAAGCTCACCACGCCCTCCGGCGCGTGAGGGAGGGAACCCCTCCACAGGCGCCTCCCGCGACCCGTCGGGGGAGCCCTCGGCGGTGGTCTGGCTCCTCGAGGCCCTCCTCTCCGCCATCCAGGACGGCGTTGGAGTGGAGGCCGCGCTTGAGGCGGCCCAGGACTACTACGGCGAGGACCCGGACACCTGCCTGGCGTTGGTCACTCCGTGCGCGGAGGAGTTGGAGGCGACCGCCCTCCGCGACCCCGCCTCACTGGAGCGGGAGGAGCAGGCCGCCCTCGGCAAGCTCTTGCGGCACGTCCGCGAGAAGCGCCTGCTCCAGAAGGGGCAGGAGGGGCCTACCCCAGCAGGGAGACCCCCCCCGCCCTCACCGGCGCAGGCCCTCCAACCCCCGGGCGTCATGGAGGGGGTCTTCACCAGCCTCCCCGAGGGGGAATGCCGTGACACGCGCCCCGCGCCGTCCGGCGGCTCGAACCCCCTCCCGCCCGCTGCGCAGTGGGATGCCATTCATGGGATCGCCCCACCAAGGGGCGCCACAGGACGCGCCGGGGCAGGGGGGGAAGAGCAGGCGGGGATTTTCACTGACCCGAACTCCCGCCTCTTGGTTCAGCACCTCAACCTCTCCCAGCGCATGGAGGCCGACGACTCCAAGAACGTGGAGGGCTCCCTGGGCTACCTCAAGAAGACGGAGTGCCGGCTGGCGGTCTACACCGCCCGGGGGTTCAACGCCTTCTACGTCGCCCTTTGCCCGGGCCTCGTCGGAAGGGAGCTATGCGACGCAGCCCGGAGGGGAGGAGACGGACGCTGGGTGATCATGCACGAGGGAGGCTGCCCCGTCCTGGTCGTGAACCGGATTGCCTACGCCATCGCGGGGGGCTTCTCGGGGGGCCGCGACCTGGAACGGATGGCCAAGTGGTCCCTGGGAGCATCGGACTTCCCGCGGACCACTCGGGAGGAGTTCGAACGGTTCATCCCACATTCGGACCCCGCCCACATGGAGAAGCGCCCCGCCTGGACCAAGATCCTCGCCGTCTGGACCGACCAGGCCCACCGGAGCATCACCACCTTCTGCCTGTTCTACGGCCAAGACCACGAGAGGGAGAGGCGGGACGCCTTGAGGAGGCTGGTGCAGCTCAACCTCGATGACCCCAACCAGTGGACGGAGGGGGACCTCTTCGCGATCTGGGAGGAGCTCCACTGGGACTGGTGGGACGGCATCCGACTGATCGCCCAGCGGGCCCTCCGCGACCTCAGAAACCAGAACCCCACCGAGGAGGAGTTCAGGCTCCACCTCTTGGAGGGGCCGGGAGGCCAGCCGCGATTCCAGATGCCCCTCTCCTTCCAGCTGGACCACCCCAACGGGTTCTTTCGAGCCCGGGTGGTGTCCCGTAAGTCTTGGGAGCAACGGTCCGCCCTGTCTGCCCTCTCGCGGACGAACAGAGCGAAGGTGCCACCCCCGCCCCCGGCGGGGCGCGCCGGCCAGGACGACAACCCGCAGTGCCCCATCGGCACGGCCCTGGAGGCGGAGGAGCATAAGGCGGCCCTGGCGGGTGTCCCTAAGAACCCGCAGGGCAAGAGGATTTGCATCCGTTTCAATTGCCACAGCACGCGCTGGCGGGGGAGCGGCTGCCGGGACGCCCACCAGAAGATCAATGATCTGAAGGGCCTCCCCATGGAGACCAGGTTGCTCTTCTTCCGCTTCGGAGGGTTCCACAAGCTCCCCCTCGTGACGCCCGCGGCGGTGGATGCCCGCATGGCTGCGCTCCGGAAGGGACCGAAGCCCCGCCCGAAGACCCGCGGCGGGCAGAACGCCAACCGGGGCGCGGAGACACCCCCGGGGGACCCCCCCACCACGGGAAGGGGGGAGCCCGAGCAGAGCGCCACACAGGCGCCCGCCCCGGGGGTGCTGGCGTGCATTACCTGCCCGCGCCGCGCGGCTTGGGGCACGCTCGACTTCGGCCAGTACCTCCACCCCACGGGGCCCCATGCCCATCTCATGCGGGAGAAGCTGGGGCTGCAGGAAGGCGAACCGGAGGGAGGGTGGCGGCAGCACGGCACCCCCCCTCATCAGGAGGAAGTGCACGCCCTGGCCACCCGCTACCGGGCGGAGCTGCTGGAGGCGGCCGGCGATGCGCCGCCGGACGACGCACTCCGGGCGGGAGCCGCCGTCCCGCACTCGGGAAGAGACTACCGAGAGTTTCCCTTACTGGGAGGCCCCGCCCTCACCAGCGTCGACCTCCACGTGTGCACGCTCCAGGACGCCTACCTCCGCGAGACGCGGATTCCCAGCCGCGCGAGCGGCGACTCCCCCGACGCCTGGCTGTTCCTCAACCAGGGGCACGCCCTCGCACTGGGGCCCACGCCGGAGGCCTTCACCTGGATCCGCTACCGGGACGTGTGGCCCCGCCCGCGCCAAGCAGAGGCGCCCCCGGCCCCAGATGCCGTCGGCGAAATTCTCCACCCACCCAAACCCGCAGGGGGGGGTGAAGGGCCTTCGGACCCTCAACTCCAGAGGGAGGAAGGCGGCATCGGCGGGGCATCGCCCGGAGCCGCCACGGACGCCCTAAGCGGCGAGACCGGGGGGAAGGGGCCAGACCCGCCACCGCGGAGGGAGACCGAGGGGGGGGGCCCCCCGGCGCACCTGGACGCGTTCAACCGAGCCACACAGGCGCTGGAGGAGGCACGGGGCCAGGACATGCTGGACCTCCTGGGGAAGGACGAGAAGCACGGCGCCCAGATCCGCACCCAATGGTACCGCTACGCCCGGAGCGTCGGAGCGGGGTGGGGGGAGGCGGAGTGGGGGAACAGGCGGAAGTACCCCCAGCGGCTGGTCGACACGTTCCTGAGTGAGATGAAGAAGGGCACGGTCTACCCTCCGCCGGACTCCACCTTCGAGAATGGAGGAATAACGACCAAAGGGGCACCCACTTTCGGAAAGAGGCCGAAGGGAGAGAAGGGGGGGGCCAAGTGTGAGGAGGAAGAAGAGAGCGGATCGTCGGAGAGCGAGCGCGAAAAGGCCGCCAGTGGCCGGAGCAGGCAGGCCGGGGATGGGAAACCAGCCGCCGAAAGCCTCGCCCCACGCCCCCCCACGGAGCGCCGGAGAAGCAGGGGAAATGAGGACACCGCCGAGGCTCGCAGAGGGGAAAGCGCGAGCGGCGGGAGGGGAGGGAGCAGGGCCCCCCGGGACAGCCGCCCGAGCCGGAGGGACGCTGGGGCCTCCGAGTCCCCACGGCGGATCAAGGGGTCCCGCCGTCGCTCGCCCGTCAGCCCCCGCCGCGACCCGGGCCGAGGAGCGCACGCCTCACGGCGCCCTCGACCGGAAGAGCACACGCGCCCCCGGAGCGCGGGGCGGCGGGCACACCCAGAGGGACCAGACCGAAGGGGAAGGGTGTAGAGTCGTGCCCCTCGTGAGCGATCCCTGCGCCGGCGAGGAGGGTCGGGGAGCAAAGTTGGACCCCGCCCGCCGCCGGCACCGGACCGCGCGGGCGTGCGGCGCGTGTCCACCCCCAGGGGCTCCGTCCGGCAGGAAGTCTCGCTTGGCCCCCGCAAGAGGAGCCCCAGCCCCCCGTGGAAGCGGACCGGGGGGGAGCCTGGGCTCCGCGCGCGGGATTCGCCGCCCCCTAGGTCCCGCAGCCCCAGAAGGGCCGAGCCTCCCACGGCAGAGCCGCGTGAGCCCCGCCCTCCTGCCCAGCCGGGTGGCCTCTGGCTATGCCTCGGCTGCAGGAAGGAGGTGGGGGACCGTCGGAGTCGCTGCGAGAACTGCTCCGCGCACTTCCTGACCAAGGTAAGGGCGCGGTGGTGCCCGAAGTGCCAGAGCGGCCCCAACCGCCCGGGGAGGAGGGATAGCTGCGGTAGCTGCGGCGAGCCCTGCCACAAGAGGGAATGGCTCCTGGCCGAGCGGATGCGGCGCGCGGACCGAGAGGGGAGCGGAAGCGTGGGCCAGGTACACCGAGCGGAACCCCGAGGGGGACCGCGAGACCGAACCCCAGACGACCCTCACCCTGCAGGACTTCGTCCTGGGTCTCCGACGTGGGACTTCACCCCCGCAGGGCCGTCCCACCGGGAAGGGGAAGAGGCCCGGCACACCCCCGAAAGGAGGAAAGGGGCGTGGGCGGGGGAAAGAGCCACAGGGCGGCCGAGGGAAGTCCCGAGGGAAGTCTCGCTTGGGGAAGGGGAGTGGGCCCACGTCGCGCAAGCGCTGGAAGTACTACGACAACACCCAGCCCCCCCAGGGGTGTGCCGGTACTACTGGAAAAGCCGCCCCTGCAAGACGCCAGGCTGCAAGTGCCGCCACCACCACCCGAGGGGCCCCCCCGCGCCGGCCCAACCGGAAGACCGCCCGCCCAAGGACGGCTCCCCAGAGCGGGGGAGGAGCGGAAGCCTGGGACGACCCCGGCCCCGGGAACGGAGCCGGGGCGCCTCCTCGGAAAGCCGGGGGAGGGGATCACCCTCCCCAGTCCGGGCCAAGGAGGGCCCCCCCCCTGCGGCTCGGGACCCACCCGGTGCGGGAGGGGAGGCGAAGCCGGGCGTGGAGGACCTCCCGAGGGTCATCGAGGAGCAGAGCGTCGGAGGCGGCCAGCGCAAGCGGATCGCCGTCATCCGGCATCACGTGGAGGCGGCAGGCGGCCAGGTGGGAGGGACCGCGCCCAAACTCCGCGTGCGGCGCGGCATGGGAGTCATGGAGGTGCCCTGTGTCCACGCGCGGGTGGCCCCCCACACTCTATTCGTCGGGGCCAACGGGACCTCCCGCTACATCTGTTGCCACCTCTGCAGGATGGGGGCAGGCGCGCACCTGGTGGTAGCCAAGAAGCAGACGGAGGAGATTTGGAGGTTCCTGGTGATGCGCCTGATCTTCACCACGGAGGGGCGCAGGGCGCGGGCCAAGTTTCCAGATCCGTGGAAGACGGGACTTACGGAGGCCCCCTTGCCCCCGCCCCCAGACAGCCGCCTCGTCCGGCTGGTGATCGGGGAGGACCGAGGCCCTGCCTTGGTCGCCGACCCTCGCGACCCGAGGCGGCCAGTCCAGACGAGGGAGCGTGCGGGAGCCGGCGCACTCACGCAGCGGGCATCCGCCTTCCTCGGAGGACTCTGGCCCGCGGGGCCCCGGGAGGAGGACGAATCCCCGCGGGACCGCCGAGCGGTCGCACACCTCGACCGCGCCACCCTGCGCGTCCCCGAAGGCGTTCCCAGCCACCTAGACTGGGGGGCGGCAAGACCTTCCTCGCCCTCCTCCGGGAGTACCCCGAGCGGCGTCGCCAGCTCTGCCGCCGCCGGCAGGAACCCCGTCTCCACGCGCTGCACAAGTTTCGGGATTGGCTGCGGGAGGAGTCTGCCTCGGGGAACCCCTTTGGAGGGGAGCCAGTCCCTCTGACCCCAGGGGGGGAGGAGACGGAGGACGACCCGGCGGACTTCATCCCGGCCGGGCAGGAGGCCTCAGGATGGACGGTGGAGGGAGCCTCCGAGGTGCCCCTCGCGCCCCGCCTGGAGCCGGACGTCAACCCGCGACTCTTGGTCGCGGTCGACGCCGCCAACGGAGGCATGACGTTCCATGGGTCCGACTTCCGGGTCAAGTACCTGCAGGTCGCCCGCACCCTCGGACTCGACTTCATAAGAGGCCTCCGGGTGGACGAGGAGCCCCACCTGTTCCCGGGACTCGGGCAGGGCAGCGCCCAAGCACGCCGGGCCTGGAACTTCCGCCTGGCGGCGAACGGGAGGGAGTACACCATCCGTTCGGCGGAGCTGCTTGGTGCCGACCTCCGGGACATGGACCTGACCCTGGGGGTCCCAGACCAGCGGTACCTCGGGATGGACATTCTCCATTCGCAGGGAGTTATTGACCTCTGGGAGCTTGGCGCCCGGGGGCTGCCGATCGTCCAGAACGCGTCAGGCCACGTCTGCTGCACGGCGACCCTGCCTGCCCCCTCAGGGGGCCTGCCTGCTCGCCCCGGACAGTGGAAGGCCTGGCGGGACCCGACCACGGAGAGCCTGACCCTCTACCCCTTCCACGCGGGCGGAGCTCCTCGGGAAGGGGGGGCGCCCCCGCGGGCGCGACCGAGGTGGTGGGGGCCCCTCCCGCGCGCGCTATGAACCCCCTGCATCAGGAGGCCGTGGCGCAGATGCATAGGGACCTGGTGGCTATGGGCCGACCGGAGGCGGCCGCCCTCCTGCTCAGGCTGATCCTTCAGGATGAGGGACCGCCCCCTGATGCGGACGTGGGGGACGGGATCGGCGACCCCCGGACCCACATCCGTGGGGGGCCGACCCTGGTCGTCCGGGGGGCGGAGAGGTCCCATGCCAGGACGACGGAGGGGGGGGCGATCCGCAACTTCCAGAGGGGCGGGGAGTGGCACTCCAAGTTCTGGCGCGACTTCGTGCGGCGGTGCGGGAGCAGCGACTTCGACCCCGACCGGGCCCTGGACGTTGCCCGCGCCTTCCTGTCCCAGGTGGAGGATTACGGGCCCCTGGCTGACCAGCTGGACAACGAGGGGTGGGAGGATCTCCACACCCAGGTGCGGGGCCACCTCGCGGACTACCCCCCGGACTTCAGGGCGAGGCAGTACCTGTACCGGCAGCCCGCGGAGGTGGCCCAGAGGGTCCTGCGCGACTGGCACCCCTCCGACCCCGGGATGACCCGGCACGAAAACTTCGCCAAGTACTACACGGGCCTTATCAACCAGAAGCGGGAGGAGGTGGTATATAGAGGAGATCCACCAGGCTGCCTATAGTGATTACTTGGCGCGTGTCGCCCCCCCCGGAGGGAGCCCACCGCGTGGGGGGCCCCCCAAACCTCCGGGGGAGGGGCCGCGGACCCCGGGCGGAGCGGGGAGGGCCAGGCCCAGGAGCCCCCGCCCGAGCGCCCCCGACCCTCGGGGGGAGCCCCTTCCGGGGCGAGGTCCAGCACGGACGGCCCCCCTCAAGAGGGGGGAGGCCCGGCAAGGGCGCGCCTGACCGAGGAGCCAGCGGAAGGCTGGGAAGCGGCCCCAGGGGATGGCCGCCCAGGACGCCCCGCCCCCCCGCCCAAAGGCGGGAGCCCGAAGCCGAGGCCTCCGGAGAGACCCGCACCCGCCCGGGAGGGGGAGAGCAGGAGGGGGCTGGGCCCGAGGGCCCGCCACATCGACCTGCTGCCAGGCGCGCGGGTGATCTACCACAGCTTGACCTACGACACCTACGTAAACGGGGTCGTGCGGGGAGCGCGGAACGACAACCCCGACTACTACGACCTGGACGTCAAGCCCTACGCCCACATCGCGCGGATCTACCTCCCCGCGCCGCCGCCGCGCGAAGAGGGACCCCCGGAAGCGGATGCGCGCGCGACGGTGCCAGGCTGCAGCGTGCGCTACAGTCCCCCCCCACCATCCCAGGCCCCCGGCGGGGGAGGAAAGGGGGAGGGAGGCCCGGCAACGGGTGCTCCGGGGAGAGGGGCGCCCAGCGGGCCCGGGGGCGTCCCCCCACCGGCGGGGCCCCCACCCCCGAAGGATGGAGGTCACGGGGCGACAGCAGGGGGTGGCGCGCCAGCCCAGGGCGCGGGGGGCTCAGCTGTGCCATACAAGGCCGCCCCAGCGTTCCCGGCGGCCGGGGGTCCCGCGCCGGGCAGCGGAGGGAGGAGCACGGCGCCCGCAGCGGGCGCCGGGCCCCAAGGCGCCCCCCCGCCCCCGGCGGAGCCCCCTCCACTTCGGACCGCATGCGTGATCGCAACCATGCGGGGCCCACCTTCCTCGGTCTTGGCCCTAGTGGAACGCCGCTCGGATGGGTCCCACTCCCTGGTGCACGGGGTCGAGCGGTGCGGGGAGACGTCGGCCGTGGTTACCGCTTGGAGGGCCCTGGACGAGCAGCTCGGGGTCGCCCTCTCTCCGTCCACGAACTGCGACACCGTCCCCCACGTCTGGGAATGCCCACAGCACCCTGCGGAAGAGACCCCTGGGGCTGCTCACCCCTACGCCCGGCGGCTCCACTCCACCCAGCCAGGACAGAGCCTACTACTACCACTACCATTCGGTACAAGGGAACCTGCGGCAGTGGAGGGACACGCCGGGCAGGGAGTACGTCCTGGCGTCGGTGGATGACCTCCGGAGGCTGCGCTTCCCCGCCGCCAGCGACCAGCGCGTGATCTGGAGGGCCCTGGAGCAGGCGGAGGAAGTGGAGCGAGTCCGGGCGCGTGCCCAGCCGGAGCCCCCGCCGGAGGGGGCTGCGGGCGCCGCGCCCGCATCCGGGACGGCGGGGGGAGCGGCAGGCGCCGACCCATTCGTCGCCCGGCCCAGCCTCCGGATCACGCTCCATGCAGGGGATAGCGGGCCCCCAGCACGTCGAGGAGCGTCACCGTCTCCTCCGGGCGCGCCTCATCACCCTCTTGGGCGTCCTCGACACGCCCGGTGACTGGGAAGCCCGGGGCTGCGCGCACGAAGACCTCGTGGCCTCCCTGGAGGAGTCGTACTCCGAGGTTCACCTGGCGTTCTTCACGGAGTCGCGGCGCGCCCTCGCGTTCGCCTCCGGGGTCGGGCCCCCGGAGCTCACCCGCAGGCCCGAGGCCGCGAAGAAGCTACTCGAGGAAGGAGATCATGAGGGGGCCCTCCGTGCGGCCCTGGGACCCGGGGTGGTCCCGGTGCAGCGACGGGCGGAGGGGGGCCCCGACCCCGCGCGGGAAGCGGAAGAGCCTCCCCCGGAGGAGCCACCCCCGGCACCCGCAGACCTCGGGAGCGCGCCGGTCGTCCCTGGCCCTGCCGGACCGGCGCAAGGAGAAGCCCAGGCCAGGACGATTCGGGGGAGTCGGGCGGGAGCGCAAGAGGAGCGTATGAGGAGGACCCCGACGAGGACTCTTACGACTGGGTGGCCAGCTGGATCCCGGAAGGGATGGCGGCGGACTGGGTGCGCACCCCCATGCTGCCGACGGGCGGCTACACTATCAGGGCGCCCATTCCCACAAGCTGGGTGGAGCTGTGGAAGCCCGAGGTCCTGCAGGAGATAGGCCACTTTCCCCCGGAGCTGGCGGCATGGCTGGACTCCACCATTCGGGTCGGGGGGGATGAGTGGACCCAGTTTGATGGGTGCCCGCGGAGCCTGGACACCCACCGCACCCTCCAGCTCCGCTTGGAGGAGGGAGGCGGTCTACTACCACCCGAAGCACATGCTGCTGTTCTTCGTGGAGGCGCGGGAGGTCTACAGGCTGATGCACCTGGTCCAGGGCCCAGTCCCCCAGCACCTCAGGGCGCACCGGGATGAGCAAAACCTCCGAACGGGACGCCTCCCCCCCCCGCCGCTTCGGAAGACCGCGGAGCCCGTCGCCGGCGGCGAGGCGGACGGGGCCGCGGGGGGGCACCCCGCTGGCGCGGAGAGTGGGGGCGGGAGACCCCTCCCAGATCAGGGCGCGGAGCCGCCTCAGGACGCACCCGCTGAGGAGGGGCGGGGAGGCGGGGGCGCGGAGCCGGGAGGGGGAGCGGACCAGAAGGGCGAGGCCGACCTTGTCGGGGCCGCCAGCCCGGCCCAGGGTGCGGCGGAGGACGGGTCTAGGCTGGAGGGACCGGCCGAGTCACCCGAGCCCCCGGAGGGCGCCCAGTCCAGGCACCCGCGCTTCCAGCTGCCGGAGGAAGGGCCCCCGGGGCCCGAGCCGGCACCCCCGGCCGAGGGTCAGGGACCCCAGGAGGCGGAGCCGGCGGCGCCGGCCGAGGAGCAGGCCCCGCCGCAGGCTCCGGAGGAACCCGCCTCCGACGCGGTGGAACATCTCCAGCTCCAGATCGCCCTGGAGGCCTCTGAGAAGGAGAAGGCCACGAGGGAAGCGGAAGAGTCCCCCGACGGCCCGGCCGGTGACGCGGACGGGGAGCGCCTCGGGCGCAGCGTGCCGGGGGGAGGAAGCCCTCCGGCCCCGGGTGGAGGAAGGCGCTTCCAGCCGCGCCAGAGCCTCTGGTCGGAGAGGGGCCACGATGAGGATGGCACCTTCGAGGCCCGGGAGCTATTCTGGTCGGACGCGTGGCGACAAGCCCCGAGGGGTGGCGGCTTCCGCCACGTCCTGCAGGTCCTGGTGGAGATCCTCGTCGACGAGCAGAGGGCGGGGGCCTCCTCCTCCCCCGGTGGAGAGCGCCTGTTCCACCTGGAGGACTTCAGCCGCAGGGCCCAGGCGGGACTGGGCCAGACCAACGGGCGGATCGCGGAGGAGTACCTGAAGGACACGTTCGGGGAAAGCGTTCAGACCAATACCAACCCGTCCACCGGGAGGGAGTACAGGATCCCCGAGGTCATGGAAAAGTTGCAGGAGACGAGGGAGGCAGCCCTGCGGAGGAGCCTGGAAGTGACCCGGCCGGAGGCAGAAGCCCCGAGACCAGCCCGGGGCGGGCTGCCCCGTTCCCCCCGCGAGGCCGGGGAGACCGCCGCACGGGGCAAGGGGGGGGCCCCTGCCAGCCGTGCGCGGGGGGCGACCCCGGAGCCCCCGGCGAGGGCGATACTGCAGCTGGAGGAGACGGACTGAGCCGGACCCGGCCTTGTGCGGACGTCCGGGAGGCGGGTGGCCCTCTCCATGAATTCATCACGGACCCTCCTCCCTCTGGAGGGGTGGCCCCGAGTTTTTGGGCCCCCCTGCACGCGCGCCGGCCGCCGAGTCATGGACGTGTTAAGCGGCTGCGCAGGATGCGGGCAGGGCGACCCCCGCGCGGCCCCGGTCACTCCCCCCTCCCCGCCCCACGCGGCGCGCTGCGCGGACATGCCCCGGTGCGCCTGGAGTGGAGCTCCCCCTAGGCGGGGCTCGGTGGTGGAGCTGGCCCGCGGCCCCCTTTTTTAATCGTCTCGTGGGGCCCCGCCCCCTGCCTGTGAGCAGCTTGCCCGCTGGAGGTCGGCGGTGGCTTGGACTTTTACCGGAGGGTGGGGCCCGGGACGGGCTTGGGCGGAATGCCTGCGGCTGCGCTCGCGGTCGTCGCCAAAACAGGGCCCCCTCCTCTCTTGACAGTTAACGGAGTTTGGGGGGAATATGGTCTCGTTTGGCTATGCCTAAACGGTTTTATTCCCCCCTAGGCCGCAGTGCTCTGGCTCCCTCCCCTTTTTCCCTTTCCCCTCTTCCGCAGCCGTCTGTGCTTCGAGCTGTGCTTTTCCACCTGGCATTCGCAGATGGCCTGTCAAATTGCCGCGTCAGTCAACGATTGGAGCGACTGAAGGAATTGGTGGAGGATCTGCAAGAGGCCTCTCCCTGAAGCCCTGGAATGCTGGAGAGCTGGCTAAACGCCTCTACAGCAATATTAATTTGTGGCCAGGAGAAGACTACGACGAGTTGTTGCGAAAGATAAAGGGGCAATGAGACATTCGCGCGTAGCGAAACTTACGATCGGTTGTGTGTTGCATCGAACGGAGACGCGTGGTTGGCGGATCAGTTGCTTCGAGACAGTGCGGAACGACCGGTTCTGTCTGCGGAATGCGTGATCCCGAATTGGGCAAAATTCTTCATGGCGCGACGTGGCCGCGCGGCGTCGGGGGAACCGAGGACGACTGTTGATCGCATCACGTGGGAAAAGGCAGCAATCATAGAGCAGGCAGGAAAGGAACATTGTGTTCAATTGACGCTGCCTCTTACGGTAAAAGAGGACAATTTGGCAGAGTTGATTCCGGGTCAAAATTGGACAAGGCAGTCCCACGGAACATCCGTTGGGGCGCTCCACTCAATCTTCGAAGGATGCCAAATCCTTCCTTCCGACCCAGAGTATAGAGGAAAAGTGAAGAGGACGAACGTAGGAACATATTCTTCTGCATACCCTGAAGATAACCCGTTGACTCACTTGCGGCACACGATGGCGGAAGAGACCTTCAACGATGGATATTGGAACTCTGCGGAAATCATATTTGGAGTTGTCCGAAATCCATTACTGGTGATGGTGGTCCAACGCGGCAATGCACCAAACATGCCAATCAGGTAGTAATGGCTGACATGCGCATTTGCCATTGGCACCCCGCCGCGCGCCATGCGTGCGGGGGTGGCGCTTGGACAATATTGCGACACTTGTTGGAAGAAGGCGAAGCTGTCGACATAGATTTCAATGTTGAACGGTTGAGGAGCAAAGAGAGAATTTATATGATAGACAAAGTCAGGAATCAGCAATGCCAATGGGTTTCCGATTTTTTTCTAATCGATTGGCAGGAAAATGCTTCGCCGCACTTCGAGCATGACCCTTCGATGGAGAACGCGCGGGGCTACTTGGAGAGCAGAGGTTGCAAACTCGCTTTCGAACACCCGTTCTTGGACGGAGCAAATGAGGGCAGAAAGCGCACGGCTCATGGCCAAGAAGAGGTCAAGGCCAAGCCACCGGCACAGCCGGCGGGCGGGTCC
The DNA here is from genome assembly GCA_963575745.1 of Prorocentrum cordatum. Classification (NCBI taxonomy): domain Eukaryota; class Dinophyceae; order Prorocentrales; family Prorocentraceae; genus Prorocentrum; species Prorocentrum cordatum. The sequence continues at coordinate 161,833 of CAUYUJ010018318.1, read as the reverse complement.
GCCTCTAGCGCAGCCAAGCCGCCGCTGCGTTTTGGTGATCCTGAGGTACCGGAACCTCCGCCTCCCAACGCAGCCAGATCTCTTGTGCCGCCGATTCCTACAGGCCAGGGGGACATGACGGCTGTTGGGTCGGATGCCGATTTTCAGGAAGCGAGCCTGCCCCCTGCGGCGCCGCCGCTGGGGGGCAGGAATCCTCGGGGACCATTGTCAGACAATGCGTCGCAGCGCTTCCGCCCCCTCCTGGACCTGCTCCGAAGTCACTGGCCAAGCCAAGTGAGTTCGATCAGACGCCAAAGAGAGAGAGAGAGAGAGAGAGAGAGAGAGAGAGAGAGAGAGAGAGAGAGAGAGAGAGAGAGAGAGAGAGTCAAAAGCGACTCCACCAGACATGCGGCCACAATGGAAACTTTCTTTGAGAGACGACCCGCCTACAGCGACGGCGGATGCGTTAGGTGCCGGAAGCTCGAAGAATCTGACTGTACCTCCAACGCCTCCTCCAAAGGATCCCCCGCGATTTGATCTCCAACATGGCAAGAAGGCACCTGGCTCTCCAGTAGGGGCACAGCGTGAGCAGCACGGCACAGCCGGAGCAAGCCAGACGACAATTGAAGTGAGCGCCCCAGAGGGACCGAGAAACTTCCGTGCTTGACTTGCTGGGCCCCCCTCCTGCGGACACGACTGCGAGTGGCCCGCAGTCTTCCTAACCGGGGAGGCTTGGCGAGGGTGACGGAGAAGGGGGGAAGTCTCATTTCGATTTGTTGTTGCCTCCAAATGATCTCCCAGACAATGACCCCGTGTCAGTAGTTGTCAAGCTGGTGCGAGATCTTTTAGTCACTTTGGATCGCAATCGAGCCGAACACATTTGCCATTTCGCAATGAACTCACAATGCTCGGGCTAGCCCGCCCCGGCGGAATCCAGCTTGAAAATGTTAGGGGGCTCACTGTTGAAGAGGCGACCTTTTTAAGGGATGACATGATGACCTGGGCACTTCGCTATCTAAAACAAGCAGATGAGAAGAGGAAGAAACCCTCTGAGTACTCGTTGCCTTATAAAAATTGGGCCCAATGTTTACGTAACTTCCTCCTGTTTCGCTTATTATATTCCTACATGAGAAGTTCCAAATATCAGAATGATAGTTGACCCTGCGACGTTGACCGGTATAACCGGGGACAACGAAGGGTCAGCCGCAGCGAAGACGGATGGGGAAAATGACGCGCGACCTGCGGAACCGGAGGACACTGGACTGAGGATCCTTTATTATGGGGAGAAGTCTTACGTGTTAATCTCGGAAGACGTGGGTGCTGACAGTGGTCCAGGAGTCACGAATATGTTCTTGCGCGTGACTCTTTCGCCGACGCCTGATCATAAACAGCTCCGTCGTGAGGAGCAAGACCTTCCAGGTCCAAGTAGGAATGTCAGTCGTGATCAACAACAACGAGAGAACACTCGCGATGGAACGAGTGACGAAGTCCGAAAGCAGGTCACTGAAGAAGCCCACAGGGCTGACCCAGTGCCCCCACGCATCGCAGCCGTTCGTGGGCGCGCCTATCATGCGATCAAGGAGAACGCACGCACGGTGCACGATGGGCTGCTTGGGGAGCTAGAGGTAGAAAGTTTTGACCGCGCACTCGAACTTCTCAAAGCAGAGTTTGACTCGGATGACAGCCCGATTCCATCCCCCAGGAGGCCTACAATGCACCCATCCCTCTACCGGCACAGCCGAGGAAGCGGAGGCAAAGCTGTTGAAGCATGGCCGGAGGCTCGCCATGCTGGGAAGCTCAGAGTTTTGGAGGAAGTGCAGCCACCGAGCGCATTCCCAAGCGCAGTTTGCAGGTGAGTGCGCGGTGTACATGGCGAGACATTGCGCCGAGTACGCCCGATCATCGGGCGGGTGGGTGTATGTAGGCGACCTCATTCGGAAGATGACGAATGATGGTGCCACACACGCCACTACTGCTCTTGCAATGCACGGCCTGACAATGCTGCCATCGGGAGAAATTGATGTTCTAGGCATAGAGCCGACGACATTACGATTCTTGAAGAGACACAGATAATTGAGCAATGGCGGTCTTCTCTGCGCCCAGACGCCTCACGACACAGTCGTTGATGAGGAACACGGGGACTTAGTCATCACCGTGCGCAAGCCCATGCCACTGTTCTTTCGTGCATGTCAGGGACACTCTTGCTTTGCTCACAGCATAGAGCGCATGTATGCCCCTTGCGAGCTTGGAATGGCGCGGTGCCGCGGGCATCTGCTGCATGTTACAGCCTTAGAATCCATTAAGGAGTCAACGCTGCGAGAAGGGACTATTAAGTACCCGAACAAGTTTAGTGAATTGTGCAAAGCACCTGACTACGGACTTCTCAGATTGATACCGACGAGGCGCGAGTTCCCCGTGGAATATGCTGAACACGTCCCTCGCTGGCTCAGCCAGCGGAAGGACGGTGAGGCTCCACCCGCCAAGGTACATCAGGCTGAGGGCACTGCCCCGGCCGGCGGTGGACCCCCCACTCAGGGAACTTGGCCTCGTGCAATCACCCCGTCCTTCTGGGGTATTGAAGCGACGCACAATGAGAACTGGCAATACGTTGTTGTCTTCAAGGGAGGGGTAGTGACCCGCCTCAGGTATCGCATCCGTCGCTATGGAACTCTTGTGACGACAGGACAAGCACGCTTCATTGATATTTCTCGCACTGTGCAACTGCAAGTGGTTAAACAAGTTGGTCACAACGTGCCGCAGATGATTTGGAACTTTATATTTTCACAAGAGTGGTCTGCGTGGGAGGTTGCTTTCTCGTCTGGTACAACCAGAACGTGGATCGTCTCCGATGAACAAGTGGCCGACGCTGGGCAAAGTACACTGTCCTAAGAAGAAGAAAAGGCCTTCATCACGCAGAGAATGTGGACAGACGATGGGAGGTACATTTGTGCTCGATACCATGGCGTGAGGGCTGGTTTCGGATACTGTTTGCAATGCCTCACTCCTGTCAGGTACAAAACAGACGTCAGCGAATTACTTACAACCGCCGTGAGAAAATGGATTGGTTGCTGCATGGACGAGACTAGGACTGACCCCACGTCTTGATGCCCCCCCGAGAGGGGAGAATCGATCTAGGATGATCTCTTACAGGCCAAGAGCGATGAGCAAGAGCTCTGCTGATGCATTGGACAACTTGAGCAAGGCCGAGCAACGCCAGCGCAAATGGGTTAATGAGGAACGCATACGTTCCAAGACGGCTTTGGCTGGTGGTGCGTTCATGAATTCGCAGCCAGGGACCGTTCCTTCCTGGCGTCCTGACAGCGCCTCGGCACAGCCGCCGGCGCGTCACGAGCCATACCTCCAGTATCTTGAACCACTCAAGCTCAGATTCATTGACTGGATAGAGCACATGCATGGGGACGCTCGCCCCACTGCTGCTGCCCAGCGGTGGCCATGGATTTGGACGCCAGATCTGGACCAATATGCTCGTCCTGTGAGATGCTCTGCACTTGCATTTTTCGATTGGGAACATGTTAGTGCAGAGCAAATTCGACCGGAGACGGGCTGGGACCAGTGGGAACGATAGATGGAAGAAAGAGGATTTGTCATTCCACCAGTTCGAGTGTTGACGGAGAACTTGGAAGCAGCGAGCCGATCGTCTGCATCGAACCAAGTAGGAGACGTAGATTTCCGAATCGTTGCTGAACTTCATCATCGGCCAAGCCGCAATGATGAAGTCATCTCGGAACGTGAAGAAAGGCTGCGATGTCGGACGGCGTATGCAATAAACATATCGCCCAGCGACATCCACTGATTGTTCCGATTAGAACGCTGCCCTTTTGGCTTGATGTGATTTCTATGTATGGCTGCATGTGCGGCTATAAGTATAACAATGACACATGCGAGAGGCCAGAAGTTATCAAATTTGCAACACCATTTGTCTTGAATGCTGATCGACTCTTCCAAATACGAGCCCGTTGGACAAAGACATCATTTATGAAGTACCGCCGGGAATATCCGAGCTTGTGGATAGAACTTGGAACCAACCGTAAGATCGAATCCCCACCCATGGAAGATGGGGACGGGTTCTGTTTGCTGTGCGCGAAGTCATATTCTTGTTCATGTCCGCGGGAATCCATGTTGCGTTCCCAGGGTATGAGGTGCAGCGTAATCCGCAATCCACCCAAATCATGCAATATGCTTATGCTTTGGATTGTCGGATACGAACTGCAGCGGAGAGATTCGACTCATAATTGGATCAACGGATTAGGCAATGAAGTATTGGAGACCGCGCGACGGAATTGCTCAGGTATCCAAGAGGCTATGGTTTTCATGCACACGTCTACGGAGCCTCCATTTAGTGCCAAGATCTGTCTTGCCAACAGCCTTTTCGGGGTCTTCAATGCTGACGACGTTATTGGGATTACCAATTGTCTCAAGAAGAAAAAGGAAAGTGGCCCAGCCAAGCCTCCAACCGAGACAATCCCAGCCGAGTCGCTAGCAGATGCTGCAACACCAGTTGTTGAAGGCATCGCCCCGAGCGGCACCGCCGCCCCAGGACAGCGAACTCAGCAATGCTCTCGCCCAGCGTCACGACCGAGGTACCAGTGTGGAAGGCAGACCTATCGGGCCGCCTCCAATGCACCTGCGTCCGCCGGCCCAGCCGCGTCAGGCGCCAATGCTGGCTGGATCGATTATGACAGAGTCCAGTCGTGGGCCAGCGAATCTTGGACAGACTCGAGCCCATCCCTGAAAGACTGGCTGTAGAGCCGACTGGTGGCCGCGCGAGCGATGGCGGCGGCCCCGGGCCGGCCACGTTCGGCGTCTACGACGCGACCGCCGACGGCGAAGACAAGAAGGATAATTGAGAAATTCAAGGATACTATGTGCATGTACCCCAGCATCAGCAAGTAGCCGGTCACAGCAAAACGCGGCAATGGTTTAGTCTGGACGAGCGCAATGACGAGTTCCAGCGTGACTCCGGGATGCCAAGTACCTTGCCAGAGCCTCCACCGCCGCCTACGCCGAAGGCGAGGCCGCCGGAGAGAGGCCAGGGCATGAGTGAGCCAAGTGGCTGGAGCTCGAGCAGAAGAGAGGACCTCTCCTCCAGGAATCAGAACCAGTGGCGCTGGGGCAACAGCGACCCCTGGGACGACTCTCGTGAATGGAGAGGTCGCTGGAGAAGGTGATTCAGCGCAATGGAGCCAGTACGACAAAGTCGATGCTGGTCCGCACTACTTCGCGGAGCGGGCGCACCGGGCGTGCACGGGCATTGTGGCCTGAGTTGGAAATATTTGCTCAGGCTGAGAACGTCGGGTTTCTTCGGCCTTCCGCCTCCTGGCAACCACCGTTGAGCGGTAAAATGCTTTTGGGGTTCGCTCCGGTGGCTGCGCATATGTGCAGGCCAGGTGGGTTGGGGGGTCGGCGGCTCTACGGACACCGCCGCGGGGGAAGTCAATGCACCCATTCCGCGCCACCAATATTGCGCCCTGCCTGCTCTCTCCTTGCGCGCGCTGTCTGCCTGCTGTGCTGACTGGCTACTTCTGCTCCCGCAGCTATAACTACTTTGGCCCCAGGGAAACGGCAAAGGAGCGAGCCTGCGGCGCGCGCGTGAGTCGGCCGACGGGCCGGCCTCCTCCCTTCACTGCTACTTTAGTGTATGCTTGACGACACTGTCCCGTCCTACCCATGCCATCAGCGGATCCCACTGACAATGATATATCATCGGAACAGATTGCAGGGATTATGCATATCCAGGCAAACCATTCAGATGCGCTGTATCTCTCGCACCGCCAAGCCGCAGTCCCCGAGGCCGCCCGCATTGTCCAGGAGAGCCCCACCCGTCGTCGATGCCTGGACCTTCTTGGCAGCCCCCCCCTGGAGTTCTCTGATGGATACCTGCTTGTCGCCGTCAGCCATTGGCGTGTCAGACCCCGCCAGTGCAGCAGCGTCGACGCCCCACTACTCGTCGGGTGTAGGATGTGGCCCACCGATCAAAACGTCGCTGTGCGAGTCCTTGGCAACGGGCGCAGGCGTGGCAGCTGCAGGTTCAGCAGCGGCCCCAGCTGCCACGCCCGAGGCGCCGCCAGCGCGCGGTGCCGAGAGAGCCCGCGGTAGGATAGTGAGAGTGCACGCCAGCGCACTGCCGACCTCGTCCTCCTGTCCAGGACGCCAGCCCAGCACCTGCGGCACTTTCTGTGGCGCGGAGAAGGCAGAGACGCCTGCAGGCAGGGCGGGCACGGGGCGCCTCGCCGCCATCGCCTTCGCCCGATCGGCCATCGCTTTGAGCTCGCCCTCCAGATCTCGAACCATGCCCTTCGCCGCGGCGAACTGCTCCGCGGCCTTCTGCGCGACAGCGCGGTCGCGATCGAAGGCGCCCTTGGCCGCCTGCGCTTCTGCGGCCTTCGAGTCGATGGCCGGCCGGGCGCCCTTGGTCATTTCGGCCGAGACGGGTCCATCGAAGCCGCGCTCGCGCTTCCACCGCGCTTGCTCGAGCGTGTCACGACGCGACTGAGGCAGCGCAGCTGCGGCGCAATCAGCGCACCGCGGGGGGGCACATCCAGCCATGCTTTTGCTTGTGCCTCATCAAGCTGCTGCTGCGATCCCGCTCCTCCTCCGCCGCCAGACTCGCGCCCTTTCCCGCGGGTCCCCGAGGCAACGTGCCTCTTGCGAGGGGTCGCTTGGAGGGCGCGGGAGGCGCGGCCTCGGCGCTGCGATGAACATGCCGAGGACGAACCGATTTCGGGACCGCACTGGTATCTTTGGGGCCCTGGCCGATACACCCCGAATGCCGACGCCTCGCCTTGAAACCATAGTTGCGGTGGCCGCGGGATCCGCGCGTCAATCCAGACATCGCAGGTGCCGAGCGGGAACGCCGATAACGTCGCGAACCCTAGGCCATTCGCTCGCGAGACCGAGCTCCGAAACAACGCGCCTCGACCGCTCGAGCGAGGTTGGAAGTTCAGGGGGGGGGCTTGAGCCAAAATGGCTACGGACATCCTCCCCTTCCTCCTCCCCCGACCGCAGCCATTTGAGTTCAAGCCTCTTCGCCCCCGACATCTTGGCTCTATGTGCTCGTTCGTGGCGCCAGATGCCGGGTGTCCGCTGGCTGCGGGGCTCGCCCCTGGCGCGTGAAGAGGCTCATCAAGGAGAAGTTCAATCTGCGGGCGCGCTTGGAGGAGCTCGAAGCGGTCGGCGGCGACGAGTCCGAGCTCTCGTCGCCGTTGCAGTTCGCGGCCCCAGCGCTCGCCGCCGCGATTGCTGGCGGGGTGCCAACTGAACTGCGAGTGGCGCGGCGCAGCGCGGCCTCGCGCCCCCACGGGGCCCCCGGGCAGCGCCGCGTCGGCCGTCTCCAGCGCGCCCGAGAAAACCACGGCTCCGAGTGCGCACCGAATTCCCGCGTGCCCAAACACTGGGGCTGATTACCAGCCTCGAACGTATCCCTATCCCCAAGATTGACACGCCAAAAGGCGACGACACTCTTAGGGATTCGCCCTCAAACAATCAGGGAAGCCCTAAGATTGGCATCGTGATGAGGAGGTGCCCAGCACAGGGATGAAGGGGCCCCAGGACACACAAATAAATACACACAAATAAGAATAATCCCCATATGTTCCTATATTTTCTGGGTTTTTGTCTTCCCCCCACTTCCCATATTTTCCCATATTTTCCTGGGGGTCGACGATTAATTGTGTCTGTGTGCTTTTTCCCCTCCTGAAGGGTTAGGGACATGCTCCAGGCCGGTAAGCAGACGCAGGCGGGGCCAGCGCAGTGGCCTGCTGCGCCGCTCCCACGGCGGGGCCCGCCTGCAGCTTGACCTCCGTCCCGGACTGCCCGCGGATGGAGTTCAGCGCCGATTGCGAGGAGGACGAGGAGGAGTAGGAGGAGGAGGAGGAGGAGGAGGAGGAGGAGGAGGCGCTGGCCGCGGGAGGAGGCGCCTCCTGGGGCCCCCTACGGGGGACGACTGCCCTTTACCAGCCTCGAACGTATCCCTATCCCCAAGATTGACACGCCAAAAGGCGACGACAGTCTTAGGGGTTCGCCCTCAAAAATAGGGGAATCCCTAAGGTTGGCATCGTGATGAGGAGGTGCCCAGCATAGGGATAGGGATGTGTTCCAGGCTGGTAATGCCCTGCCTCAGGGGCCGCAGAGTCCGCGCACGAGCTGCGCACGCCCGTGAGCGCGAGGATGTGGACGCAGACCAAGCTGGTCTCGGCGGTGGTGCTATCGCCGTATCTCACCACCCACCAAACCACCCCAACCCAACCCGAAGGCCTCAATTCACCCTCCATTTCCAGTGGGGGGGGGTCGGGGAACGTTGAAAAAACACATGGAACCCGTACCCCCCCAACCCGAAATTCGGGTCAAATTCGGGTCTTCGGGTTGGGTTGGGGTGGTTTGGTAGGTAGTCAGTATCTGGTTGTCATGGTGATGCCCAACATGCTCTTGCAATCCTTGATCTTCCTGATGAGGTTGGAGGTGCTTCTGGATATTTGGATGCGTCTCTCGGTGAATTTGAGTGCGTTGCTCGTTTCGGCCCTGGCGCTGCATCCTGTGTTCCTGATGCCGCCATCCGCTTCCACAGCGATTCGGATCTTACGCCTCAGGAGGAGTATTGGGATAAATGTCAGCCTGCTAGCGATCCACACCGCTGGCCTGTCGTGGTCGTCCAAGGACGTCCACGTGCTGGAGGTCGCTGTGTTTCTCGGTGACCAGCGGCTCACCTGCCTCCAGCGCCACGTGCTGTTGAACGACCTTGAGGAGTGCGGTTTGTCGGTGTTATCATGCTCCACGTGCGGCTTGTGTTTTTTTTCTTCGACGCGGCAGGTGCACTCAGGCCTCAGGTGGTCTCGCCCTCCCCCACCACCTGAGTGAGTGTAAGGCCGGGCAGCTGTGCGCTGATATCCAAAATCCTCATCGCCCCCCTCCTCCCCCTCCTCCCCCGCCACCGCCTCCTCCTCCTCCTCCTCCTCTTCCCCCTCCTCCCCCTCCTCCCCCGCCGCCGCCTCCTGGGGTCCAGGAAGGTCGGATTCCCAGGCGGCGGATGTGGGCACAGCTCGGCCACGGAGGGGGGCGCCCCCTTTGGCCCCCCAGGCAGCGATCGTGCCCCTGGCATCGCTCGGACGTGTGCATTTCTCCTTCGGCGAGGGCCATCGAGGAGCATCCTTGATCATTTGGCGAAAAAACCACGCACGAAACCGAAAAAAACACAGGGAATGGACGCCCGAGCGATGGCCAGTGCCGCGAGGGGCCGCCCAGCGCCGGGCGAGGTGCACACGGCCGTGGCCTTGGCCACGGCAGCTTAGCGAGCAGCACGGTGCCATCGTGGCGGCACGTGGGCGCCGGCAGCGGACACGGCCCAGCCTCTCGGAGGGGAGCTCCCCCCTTTTCCCCCCCCCCATGGTCCTGGCATCGCTCGGACGTGTGCATTTCTCCTTCGGCGAGGGCCATCGAGGAGCATCCTTGATCATCTGGCGAAAGAAACACGCACGAAACCGAAAAAAACACAGGGAATGGACGTCCGAGCGATGGCCAGCGGTGGGGAAAGGATCGGAGCGAAGGGGCTTGCTTGCGACTCGACTGCGACCTGGTTCGATTCACCTCAGGTTGGCCAGCTTGGAAAGCCATGGGTGGCCCGGGGGAGGAACAGCCTTGACCTGAGGAGCACGCAGAGCTGCCAACAAGGCTGTCGGCGATACACTTGGGCTGGCAAATCACCGGCCCTCGGTTGCAAATGGCGGCGCGTAAATGCCCATGGGGAGCTCCACCAAATGGCCCAGTAGGCGTGTTCGCATGTCGTCCTCCCGCCCATTTCGGCACACCTCACGCGCTTCGTTGCCACACAGGGAGCTCCGCCGAGGGCCGCAGTAGGTACGTTCGCACGCGTTGCCGCCGCTCATTCCGACACACCTCTCACATGCTTCGTGGTCCCACAGGGGGCTCCACCGAAGGCCCCAGTGGGAGAGTTCGCATGGTACCCCCAGCCTGTTCCGGCACGCCCATCGCACTCTTCGTGGCTTCATAGGGAGCTCCACAAAAAGGCCCAAGTGGGTGTGTTCGCATTTCGCTCACATCGTACATTCGGGCACATTCTTCACACGTTTCGTGGACCATGGCTCCACTGAAGGCTGCAATGGGCGTGTTCGCATGCTGTCTTCCGCCCATGCGTGCGCCCCTCACGCACTTCGTGGCCCCAGAGGGAGCCCCACCGAAGGCTCAAGTGGACATGTTCGTATGGCGTCCCGAAGCCCATTATGGGCACACCCGTCACACGTTTCGTCGACCCAAAGGGAGCTCCACCGAAATCCCCAGTGGGCACGTTCGCATCACGTCCCCCCTGGCCAATGTCGGCACACCCTTCACACGCTTCGTGGTCTCAAAAGGAGCTCGTGCCAAGGCCCAAGTGGCAAGTTCGCATGACATTCCCCCCGCCCATGCCCCACTACTCACGCAGTTGGTTGCCCCAGAAGGAGCCCCGCCGAAGGCTTGGCATGTTCGCATGGCGTCTTCCCGCCAATGTCGGCACACCCATATAACAATTAATGTTTCGTGGCCCATACAGGGAGCTTCACCGAAGGTTTCAATGCGACCATCCGCATGGCGTCGCCCCGCCCATTTTGGCACATGCCTCGCACGTTTCGTGGCTCCCGTTGGAGCTCCACCGAATGCCCTCGTGGCAAATCAAATCTCATGGAATGAAAGAGGCATGTTCTGCGCCACTCGCAGTTGCATACGATCGGGTCTTTCGCCAGGCTACTTGTTTCACGGTGCTAGCTCGCGAAGTTGTACGGTCCAGCTTATTGTCAGTTCGTGAAGCTATGCGGGCCGAGTGCCATATCATCTTAACCACGTGCGGTCGTTCATGCGCGCATCGCTCCAGAGCTCGCGCGCTACAGGTGACATTCTCTCGCCAGCTCCCCCGACAGGCGTCGCCGCTTTGGACGAGGCGTGAGCGGACGTGAACATCTTTTTCGGCACCCGCCGACATGGACCTCATTTTCGGCACCTGTGCGAAGCACAAGGGGCACACGGGGGTTGGGTGCTCTGCGGGTGGGCCAGTTCCTTCCTCCCCGTTCCTCCTCCCCTGAGATCCGACGCAGCGAAAAAATACAACATCGTCAAAATCACGCCCGGAGCCCTAGACCCCATGTTTCTGCATCATTGTTCGAGCACGATCGATCTGTGAGGATCTCTGCGAGGATCCCGGGGCCTGAAGGAGGAGGAGGAGGAGGAGGAGGAGGAGGAGGAGGAGGAGGAGGAGGAGGAGGAGGGAGGAGGAGGAGGAGGAGGAGGAGGGAGGGAGGAGGAGGAGGAGGGAGGAGGAGGAGGAGGAGGAGGAGAACGCCGGGCTCGAAAAGACCGAGACGCCAGGATCTCAGGGCCCTCCTCCTCCTCCTCCCTCCTGGCGGATTGGCGAGTTCCCTGCTCTTCCTGCCCCGTTCCACGTGCTCGTCCTCTCCCTGCTCTTCCTGTCCCGTTCCTGTCCCTGCTCCTCCCTGCTCGTCCTGTCCCTGCTCTTCCTGTCCCGTTCCTGTCCCTGCTCCTCCCTGCTCGTCCTGTCCCTGCTCTTCCTGTCCCGTTCCTGTCCCTGCTCTTCCCTGCTCGTCCTGTCCCTGCTCTTCCCGTCCCGTTCCTGTCCCTGCTCGTCCCTGCTCGTCCTCTCCCTGCTTTTCCCGTCCCTGCTCTTCCCTGCTTCCCCCACGGCTGCGCCGCCTCTCCCGCCTCTCTCTCTCTCTCTCTATCTCTCTCTCTCCCTCTCTCGGGAGAGGAGGAACTCGGAACTCGGAACTCGGGGATCCACGAAAAGGCCGTCACTCAGGACGGCACTGCCGGGGGTTTGCAAGACACAATTAGCCTTGCAGACCAGACTAGGCCCTTAGAAGGGCCACAAAACACGCCGTTTGGCCACAAACTCACAGATATGGAATCCGAGTGCCGACATGGACTCAGCACGAGAGCAGCCTAACAGAGACACAAACATCCCTCTCCCACAAACACAGCAACCAACTCACCTCCTGATACCCCTCCATATCCACAATACAACAATAGAAAATGGAGAGCTTAGCATGTGCCGCCTGAAATAGCGGCCTTGAACCACCTGTGTAGGTCGGCCTGAACCTTTTCTTGGGTTGCAGCAGGTGGCGGCAGCTCGGGAGGTGGCCCAAACAGGTTAACCGACAAACATTGGAAGTCTTCTGAGTTCGGCCCCTCTCTCCCTGCGCCGACGCACCGCTTCAGCCCAGTTTGCCGCTATCCTCGCTAGAGCAGCATCTGACAAGGGTGGCGGGAGAGGCGGAGGGGGAGTGGAAGGAATCCGAATCGAGTCGGGAATCTCTTGGGAGCTCCCTGGGGTCTCTGGCATGGGTTCCCTAGCAAATGACATAGCAACTGAATGATTGTCTAGATCATTCTCACGGTAATCACTCACCTGTGTCACAGAACTACAAATCGATCTAATCCTAGCAAAAGTGGATTGCTTCCTCTCGGACCTGGGTACAGCAAAATCTGGGCCCATCATTGGAGCCTCGGAAGCTAAAGGCGCCGTGGACACAAACAACTTTTTAGCAGCTCACACTGATCATTGTCATTGCCCTCGCAGAACTCAATAGTCGGGAGAACCGTGTCCAGCATGGCTTGACCGATGACAGAGCACAGAGCTGTCGGATAAACTTTTTTCTGGAGGTACGGAAGGAGCCGTCAGCCTTTTTGCCCAACAACACATCGTGGGCTCTAGGACCGTGGCTACACTTACCTCCTCCTGGGGTAGACGTGAGAAGTGTGGAACGCGAGGGCATTCTGACGGCCAGAATTCCAGTCGGAGCTCTCCCCTCCTGGCTAAATTCTCACTGGTCGAACTCCGTCAACGCACACGCTGGAGCTGACAAAAGAGCCTTCGTGGGGCGGAAAGACCATGATGGGACTGCTCGAGGCTCCCACGTGGGCGACGCTGGATGTTCAACCCACCCTGCACCTCCAACACATGCAGCTACACACAATAATTCCACAATAGCCATGTAAAGGTCGTTGGCAACTTGAACTTGGAGCCTCTGCCGCGGGGTTAAAGCCGCCAGCCCCCAGGGAGCATTCCAGGACCTCAACGGAGGGGGTGCCCCATCCTTCCAGCGAGACGCAGAAACTGTTTCACATGGGGCCCCCCTGCTATCACAGCTACTCTACCTGCCTTAATGTGAACAGACCACAGATCTACAGTAGACTGCTTGCTAAGGTCTCCAACATCAGAATCTAATAAACTATCAATAGACAGGACACGCACCTCAACACCAGGTAACACAAGCTCCAACGCCGTTCCCACGGCACATTGTATGTCCCCCAAGCGGCGTTGGCCACACCACAAATTAGCAATAAAAACAGTTCGGCTATGCCGTCTGCGAGGTACTATAGAAGCCAGCCTACCTGTGTACTCATTCCGATCATATAACCAGTCCAACGTGCCGTCTACCGATCCTGGGGCAGGGGGATCGTCTGCCTTCAGTTGATCCAGCACCTTTCTGGACCATCCAGTAGTGTCCAGAAGGACATTCAGTAAAAATTGTTGGGCCTGAGCACGGGAATACATTGCATTTAAACCTCTAGCCGCTGGATGAATAGGGCTTGAGGCTATGCACGACGGAGTTGATGCATGAGAAGATGAGTACCCACGCTTGAAGGCAAGCTTGTTTTCTTGCTTCTCCTTCTCGGCCAACTCCTGCATCACTTCTTGAGTGTGAGGAGGCACCTGAGTTACATGAAACACCATACACATTGGACGCCAGGTCGTGACATGTCGGACAAGCAGCGCTCTCGATTCAAAAACTCTTAAACGAGCCAGGCATGTGTTATCTGAAACGTGCCTCTGCGCAATGCCTGACAGAGTAGTATGGTTAGCCCAAGTGTGAGCATCAAGAGAGGGCATATTCTCGGTGAAAAAAACGCAAAAATGGCACTTACAACAATTACGCGCGACAGGCTGCGGCGCGTCTCTAGGAGAGGGGAGGACTTCACTCTTCATCATGCTCAGGAGGCGCTTTTCCCAGCGAGATGCCTCCAGTTCCCGTCTCGCCTTAGCAACGACAGCCTTAGTAACTTCCTGAATCGCACGTAGCCACGACCCCCTGGAAGATTTTACTTTGTTAACCCATGCTCCTGTGTCAGAAGATGGTAGGGGCATTTCCTGGAAAGCGTGATGTGACGACCTCAACCAGGAAACATATTCCAGGATCTGGTGCAACCATACATTTTGTTTAGCCCTTATGTTAGCCTGCACGTATTCAGCAGGTAGTAGCGCCAGCAGAGGGTAGGTGCAGTTGCCAAGGCCTGCCCGGATAATCGTAGACGAGCAGCCCGTATCACAACAGACACAATGGGCCTTAGTGCAGCAGACATGACGTCTTCATCAGTAGGGCCTCCAGCCTCAACGCAAGGTAATCTCAATACACGCCTATATATCCGTACATATTGGGACCGAACTCTATTCATGTCATTGCCAAACATATTATACCATGTACCTGCGCCATACAATGCTGAGTTCATGACAAGCGAATCAGTAAACATCAACTTAGGTACAATAGATGCCTAGGTGGCCCTCTTGAAGGCCTTGCTAAGCACGGACAACTGCACGCGTGATTCAGTTTCTCGGTGTACCAGTTCAGGCCCCACGGTCAATAATCACTGAACCTAGATGTACTGCTGCGCGCACAACATTGATGCCTTCACCGACGAACATGACCGCACAGGGTACACCTTCCCCAGGGAATGGAAAGCATGCCGTCGAAATTTAGCGGACCCAGGGCCAGTCAAGTGCAACATCAACTCTGTTTTTCCAATCTTCAGGTGAGGCACCAAGCCTACACACGCATGCGAGTTCACAGCAATTCTGCAGAAGTCTTCCAGACTCTCCTCAATGCCAGAAAGAGGCGCAAGCAATGCATACAGTGAGTCATCTGCATACACTATACCTGGAAACATGGCCTCTGCGCCTGTCGCCGGACTGTCCTCAAATACATTTGCAGATGGCACAGCAAACGAAAGGGTGAGTCCACGCTCCTTGAGATCCCTAGCAATCTTGTTAGTGACTTCTGCAATGATGAACAGAAACAGTGCGTCCCCAAATGGAGTACCTGGCCTGGTTCCTCTAAACGTAACAGCAATACTTTTTGATTGGCGGCTCCAAGGACGACTCCAAAGAGCGGGACGGTCTCGGCTGGGGCACGTAACAGCAATTTTCTTTTGATCTGCGGCCCAAAGGACGGTTCCAGAGGGCGGGTCAATATAACAGCAATACGCGTAGCTCCTGGGAATTGGAACCACCCAAACCTATAAACCTCCTCCACCATCGCCTTAAAATGATCATCCACATCCTGGGTATGTAACGACTGTAGCTCTTGCAAGCGCTGCGCCAGGAGCGGGGGGTATGATGCTGGCAGTCCGGCTTGCTGCAACAAAGATGTAAGAGACTCGGGGGAAACGTCTGTCTGAATGACCAATTCTCTGATAGCCATGTAATAAGCACTCATGACATCCACAAAAAGAAAGCATAGACATAGGCCAGCAGATTGCGCATTTCTTTGCAGTACACGTGCAACCAACAGAGCAAGTTGTCTGCCTCGACCAGGCGCACCTGCATACTGATGGGAGCCTACTGCAGACTGCATCGCCGGGTTAAGCCTTCTTCTAAGACATGCATGATATTGCTTGCCAATAGGAGAAGCTACCATAATAGATCTAGACGCACCAGGAGTATATACCGATCCACGGGCTTTTGGGATACGCGGCAAATCTCCACCTTTCCATTGCAACGGTTCCGATACCATAAGAGCTGTTTTAACGATGAGCGGGTAGAAGGCGACAGCCAGTGAATCAGCGCACGCGTGCACAAACTTGCCATGTAGGCCATCAGCACCACCTGCACTGCTTCCTAATAAGTCGCAATTCTCTTTGGAAATCCTGCAATGTAGGAATGCAAGCATGATTGCGGGCAACGACATCGGCGGATACACAACGATCTTGAAACAAATTCAGGAAAGTGGCCGGCTCAACCTTGGCGGCCATTTCCCGTGCAGCAAAATGTTCCAGCCATAATTCGTTAGCCTCCTGCACAGATGCTACAAGGTGTCCATCGGGCCCCTGGGCTGCTGGAAGTACCTTAGCTTGACGATGCTTTTTGCCTGCAGCCCCCAGACGTCGCAGAGCTGCGAATGCATCCCCAAACTCCCCAGCAGACCAGAGATCCCCAATGGACTGCCGCTTCATTGAGCTTCTCGTCAACCTCGGCCCTGGACCTTGCATGCGCAGCACGATTTAAGGGAACCAGCAATAAATATTGAAATGCCTGAACCCTTAGATGCAACATTCGGCACAATAGCGCCAGCCCAGACCAAGACTTAGGGCCTGCACGGCCTCTCGCAGTAGCTTGAATATCCCCAAGAAACGAATGCCAACGATACTTCAAGACTTTCCCAAGCATACGACGTTCCCATTTGCCATTCAAAGCAAATAAGACACCCAGCAAAGCCTGCAAACTATCGCGGGCCTGCTGTCCAACTCGACCTGCCGCTGCCAGCAGCGCAAGGTGCCGCTCAGGTAGCTAGCTCATCTTCTTCAAAATTGCATGGCCCGTGCGACTTGACAGTATGCCAGGCCTCGAACACCACGCCAAGCCAGAGCCTAGCAACAGAATAGTGAATCTGTCGCAGGGCACGGCGGTGAGTGCGCACAGCTAGCACTGACTCTTTGACGCACTTCGACGATTCAGTCTTGGGAGCATTCTGGTTGACAAAGCACTTCTCCATACCTTCTCTGACAAACGCAGAGACCAACGAACAATGCTCAGTAGGTGGTAAATGCCACGGCGGTGTCGGGCAGGCCATCAGATGCTGATAAAAAAGCAAGCAATGCGGCCAGGATCCCGTAGGTACTTAGGGTCCAGAGCAGGTTTTTTGGTGAATAAGGCTTTCGATGATCGTATCTGGGGAACAGGTGGCCGAATCGTTAGCTGGACCAGGAGATGATCTGTCTTTGATACTGGCAGCTCGATATCGTGGTTGACTCTGGACCCTGATACATGCGGTAAGCAACAAATCGGCACGGCCACGTAGTCAATGCGCCTAGTTGGGAACAACGCTCCAGGAGGCACCCACGTCTTATGATCAAGCACTGGCCCAAGTAACGTACACGGCACGCAGAGCTTGAGGTCCCCAAGAAACGCGTGGAAACACGAGCCACACAAATTCTCAAATTCTGCACCCACAGATCCAACAGATGTAGAGACCGTCGTTCCCAATGTGGCGTTGGCATCCAGAAGCAAAAATAAATAATCTGCCTTATCAGCAGCTCGACGGACAGAACACGTAGCTGCCTTCCACCAAGCTTGAATATCAGACAACGAGTGCCCAGAGTGGGGAGCATGCCCAACGCAAAACGTGACGCTGAGCGATGCAACGGCCAAGTTCACAATGAGCAACGTTGGTATCGCCTCAACAACAGTAAGTCTCTGCCTAGAAATAGCCGTGCCAGGCCTTCCTGGAAATAGCTGGAGCCCACGACGAAGCCAGAGAGAGCACCCATGTGACCCTGCATCGTGTCGAGGTCCATGCAGTACAAGATATGAGCCTATGTTGGCCCAACCTGGAAACGGCATCCTAGTCTCAGCTGTGCCCACAACACCAAGCCTTTGGAGTTCGAACTGCTCCGCAAGCAACCTTGGACGTCCTGGAACAAAAGTTCCAACCAGCCGTTTTCCCTTTGAGGTATTCTGTAGGGTAAGGACATTGGCGACAGCCATATATATTTGCAAGCAAGGGGTGCTCTCCAGATCCTGGCAGTGCTCGTCCTGCGAAAAAAAGATCCGGTACGTTGCCAACATGCGTAACTAGAGGCGGACACGCTGAGGTCCCATCAGGATCCCAAATCATAAGACTCCCACTCCTCAAGGCAGGATATTGAGCTCGCAGATCACCTTGTAGCAGTTCTAGCCAAGCCCATTTAGCCGAATAAGGGTCTTGTATTATGGGGTTCCATGGGCACTCGTCGGGGCCTTTAATGGTAGCAAGTCCAGCAAGCGCCGCTAGAGTATCCACATACTCTTTTAATGGATGTTGTGCATGAGCGTGTGCATGAGCAAAACATGTAGTATGACAGCAGAGGAGCATGTGTTGCATGGAGCGTAGAGAGCTAGCCAGCCCACCCAACTCAGGGGTGTCCCATTTGCCTTGCGCACCATTCATGACAACAACATTATCCATATGAAAATGAAAGAGAACATCTCGAAACTGTGATTGCATGGCCCACGCCATGGCCCAAATCAGTGCAAGTGCTCCAGAGACCATGCTCAACTGCGTGGGCAAGACAGAAAACCTGCCACGCTCGAGCGCACAAGCAAGACTCGTCAAAACATGTGAAGCACCATCATGAGAGACAACCATAACGCAGAAAGCCCATGCGGGAGGGATAAACGATGTACCCCCGCTTCCGTCAGTAAACGCCTCGATTCTGGAAACATCCTTGATATCAAAATTCCAAGGGGTAAGACCTTGAAAGAACTCAAGAGTGCAAGGCAAGAGGTAGTCCCGGAATGGTCGCCAGTCCTGATGTTGCTGGAAACTCCATTGCTGCAGTAGACTGTCGGCTATGTTCGGCATAGGCACGAAGTCTGTCCTAACAGCGCCTGAGAAAAACTGTTCGCTCCGATCGGCAGGTAGTCCGATCGGAGTGGCAGTGTCAGCTACCCCCCCCTCGCGAGCAGTTCTGTCTCGAGCATCCCGAGTAGCTCGATCCAAATCTTCGTCGCTGTCGTATGGGTCTACTTTGGTCGAGATCTCTGCTGCGATCGCGACTCTCGCGAGCAGCGCCGCTCTCTGGCGATGTGGCCGTTCTCTGAGTCGGTGGCGCTCTCACAGAGTGATCCCGACGTGATGCACGATGTACATGCGATGATGCTTGTTGCGGTACAGCTGTCGACGCCGCAGACCTCGACTCTGCACCATCTGTATGATTGGCCCCCACTGAGCAGATCGGGACCTGCGCGTGACCTTGAGCCTGCGCAGGTTGCACAACGCCATGCAAAGCATCTGGTGGAGGTAGCAGTCCTGAACCATGCGCCATGGCCATCACCAGTGCATCGTGTTTCCCTTGTACCGTAGCAAGTTGACTCTGATAAGATGCAACTGACGTGGTGAGAGCAGCAATATGTCGCTGCATGGCCGCCATGTCGGGAAGCACACCAGGTTGCAATTGCTGAGCTGGAACCTGCGGATGATGCTGAACTCCACCTCCATCTCCATCTCTCTGCGACTGCGTCTGAGGCTGAACTCCCACACGAAGCGGAGCTCTTGGTTGATCGCCTTCTGCCTCTGGACTGTCGTCGTCTTCCGTATCTGCTCCCGAAGGAGCTTCTGCCAAAATCTCGTCCAACGCGACCTGGTGCCGCTGAACCCATTCTGACGCGAATGAGAATTGCTACTCCAACTTGATGAGTCTCTCCTTCGCATCGTCTATCTTCTTGCTGACTTGCTCTTGCCTTTGAACAGCGCGCTTCAACGCTTCCTCCTGACGGGAGCGCTGCTGTGTGTAGGGCCGACACAAATGTATTGCCGTGAGAACTGCCGCGTTCCATGATATTTCTTCGTGTGCCATCTCTCCTGAACGCTCTCGAAGTCGAATCGTTCCAGCGAGGATCCTCAATTGATTCCTGCAATCTGAAATATACTCGCGACGCTCGGAGTCCGAAGCATTTTGGTGCAGTTCTCCAGGGAAATGATCGTGCATCCTGGCCTCTGACGGCAGCGCTGGGATGATGCCGAGGCCTTTGAAGTGGTTGTTGTTGACACCTTCGTGCTCCGACTCTGCCTCGTCTGCGAACGTGAGCGACGGAGAGCGAGTGCGAGCCCGAGACTGTCTGCGCTGCCGACGTGTTGACGCGTGCCCACCATCTGCCTTCTGGGACTGCGGAGTAGTGCTCGCAGAATGACGCAGGACAGGCTGCAACGGCTGCGGGGGAGGAGGAACTCTGTCGAGACGTGCTGGCGCATCTCCTGCACTCGTAGCACCTTTGCTTCGAGCTTTGCCTCCTTTGAGCTTGCCCTGTCTCGATCGTGTCGAACTGTAGCCGATCTCCTGCCTCACCATGTCGCAAGCCCGACACGTAGTCCCCTGTGGGAAATTTGAAACACCACACGTAGTACACAACCAGGGATAATCCGACATATTGAAAGAATGGTGTCGTTGAAGTCGCAGTCGAGCGAGAAATACGTCTTTGGATGACAACCGAACGAGTAGTCTGTCCGTCGATCTCCTTTCTCGCTGACGTCGGTGCCAAGCTGGCTTTCGGCGGTTGCCCTTCGCCGTGAAGCCAGCCGCGGCCAGCCGTTTTCAGCGGCCGGAGGAGGAGGAGGAGGAGAGGAGGAGCATGGGGAGGAGGGGGAGGAAGAGGGGGAGGAGGGGGAGGAGGAGGAGGAGGAGGAGCAGCAGGGGGAGGAGGGGGAGAAGAGGGGGAGGAGGAAAGGAGGAGGAGGAGAGGCAGGGGAGAGGGGAGGAGAGGAGGAGGAGGAGGAGAGAGGAGGAGGAGGAGGAGGAGGAGGAGGAGGGAGGAGGAGGAGGAGGAGGAGAGGAGGAGGAGGAGGGGATGGAGGAGGAGGAGGAGGAGGAGGAGGAGGAGGAGGAGGAGGGAGAGGAGGAGCAGAGGAGGATAAGGAGGAGGAGGAGGAGGAGGAAGAGGAGGACCAGAGCAAGCCCAGCACGCGTCACTGATTCTGCAACACACCTTCCGGTCCAAAACCCCTCTCCTGACGGGTCAACGCGAGCACGTATTTACGTATTCGTTTTGTGAGCGCCCGCTGGAAATGTTGGATTCCCATGTGTTTTTTTCACGACTTGAGGGTGGTGAATATGGTCCATGGTGCTGCCAGAGTTTTGGGACTTAGGGAGGCTGGAGACGTGGGGATGCCGCAAGAAACATCAGGACTGTAACTCTGACAGCCATATCGGTGTTGCGGTGCTCTGGCCCCATAGGGCGGCGACGACGGCGACCCCCCCGATTTTTGCACACCTCTCAAACGCTTCGTGGCCCCACAGGGAGCTCCACCGAAGGCTCCAGTCGCAGGAATCACATGCGCCCCCCCAGCCAATTGTTGCACACCTCTAATACGCTTCGCGACCCCACAGGGAGCTCCACTGAAGGCCCCAGCAGCAGGAATCACATGCGATCCCCCGCGCATTCTGGCACATCCTTCGCACGTGTCGTGGCCCCCAAAGGAGCTCCACCGAAGGCCCCAGTGGCAGAAGTCACACGCGCTCACCCCCTACCGTCCATGTCGGCGCATGGCAGGACGACTCACCTGCGCCCACCACTCATTTTGGTACACCCGTCACACGTGTCGTGGTCCCACAGGGAGCTCCACCGAAGGGCCCAGTGGCAGGAATCACATGCGCCTCCCCGCCCATTTTTGACACCCCGCCCTTCATTATCTTTAGCATGCCTCGCAATGCTCGCAGCTGCATATGGTTGGGTCCTTCGCCAGGCTCATGTCTCTCTCTCTCTCTCTGACTCCCTCTCTCTCTCTCTCTTTGTCGCGCACTTCATTGTTAGGCCCTCTCTTTCAACTCCATCCCTCTCATACCCAGACTTACCGAGGATGTCTGCCACCGTACTTGACACTTCCGCTGTCTCTATATGTTTCTCCGTCTGTGTCTACCCAGCTCCTCGCGGTCGTCTGTCAGCGAAGCATCGGAAGGGGAGGCCTTTATTATGTTGCACGTGTTGTGAGTCGTAATGCCATGCATTTTTAGTGCGTTTTCCAAAGTTTTAACGCCACTTGTAGGCTTAGATCTCGCGGGCGCAGGGGCAAACTAGCCCCTGCTGCCCAAGACGATTCCGCCACCTGAACAGATTCGGTGGCGCTGACTTCCTTGGAGCGTTCGCTCATTTTTGGTCGCGGTTCGGAAGAAGCAGTGCTGTGCCCCAGGAGTGAGGGGATGGGCAAGGTAGTGGATGAGGTACTGCGGAGGGGAATGCGCTGGAGGCAGGGGGGGGCGGGGGCGAAGAGGTTGGCGCAGGGGGGAGGGACCGAGGAGAGGCGGGAGGGGATGGGGAGGGGAGGGGAGGGGAGGCGTGGAGGGAGGAGACGGGGGGGCTGGACAGGCGGTGGAGGCGGGAGAGGTCTGGCGCCCAGCCCTGCCCCCGGTCCTGGGTGCTCCAGCTGCCCGTGCCGCGGGCGCCATAGGCTAGTGTCCTCGGCTCGGGCAGGCGCGACCGTGGACCTCTAGGCCTCCTGGATGAGGCCCGAGCAGGCGGGGTCGGAGGATCGCGCTGCATCCCCGATACATCGACGATGCAGCCCGATGCGGAGCCCGATTTTCTCCACGCCAGATTCGCCGACGTCGCCGATGCGTCGCCGACGTCGGCGATGCATCGCCGATGCATTGGCGATGCGGCGCGATCCTCCGACGCCATCTAGGAGGCCTCTAGGATCTACGGCGCGGGGATTGGCGCGACGGGTCCCTGATGCGAGCGTGCAGTGGGGATGCGCGTCGAGAAGCCGCATGCTCTCCGTCAGGGTACCCCGGGCTTCCTCGCTCTCCGCGCGCGGCGCGGTGGCTCCCCGCGGCCGTTGAAGAAGCTGCTGCTTTCGGGGGGTGCTCCGTGCTCCCCCATCGCGTGCCTCTCGCGCGCGGGTTGTCGGGGACGGGTCTCTCTTGCGGCCGCGTCCGCAGTGTGCAGTCGGCGCGTCGCGTCGCCGGATCGGGAGGCGCTGACCTCGTGCTTCTGGGGTGCTTTCCCCGATCCGCGGATCCCCGATCCGCGCTGGCAGTAGGTCGGGCGTGTCCTCCTACAGGGGGACTTTGGACGGAAAATCAAAGATATAGTCAAAACATACTCCCCGAATGTTCCTCCTGTAGAGGGACACGCCCGACTTCACGGTCCCTAGATCTCGGATCTGGATTGCCATGGTAGCCAAGGCTTGTCAATGGAATGAAAGCTAATGCGGAGCTGTCTGCGACTGGAGAATCACAGAAGCCAAGACGGGCAGGCTAACGGGGAATTTTCCCTCGCGGTGTCACGGATGTGGCTGACCAAACAGCGTGCCGCAGACAATTGCCCACCCAGAGTAGCAACGTGGCACCGGCTTCTCTGCCAGGGCCAGGCACAAGAAGCGGCAAGCCATCAGGGAACGGCCGTGCAGGCAGTCCCCGAGTCCGCGATGCCCAACCGGCCAGCGTCAATGCGACCCGACTTGACGCTAGCTAGCGTGGGAACGGTGTCCCCAGACATCCGACGTCTAGGTTTTTTCGAGACACGGGCCCCCGACCTCCCGACCACTTCCCCGGGACCGGCTTCTCGTCCCGAGTCGTTTTTTGACGGTCCCGAGGCCCGGCGACGGCCCCGAGAGGCCGAAAACGACGAACAATTTTCGTCCCGATTTTTTCGAGACGCCCGACGTCTGGGTCCCGGATGTTCTGGCCGCGCCTGCTGTCGGGAGGCGGCCCGCCCCCAGGGCCGCGGGGCCCGCGGCGTGCTCGGCGAGGGCGCGGCCGCCCGGCTCCGCGCCGCGGCCTTCCCAGCTGCGGCCTCTGGCCGCGCCTGCCGCCGGGAGGCCGCGTGCCCCGGCCGCGGTGCCCGAGGTGTGCTCGGCCCAGGAGGGGAGAACACATTCAGAGCCCCGAGTCATCAGGGGTAACTCGGGTCAGGGATAACTCGGGTTCGTTTTTCGGGAATCCGAACACACACACACACACACCACACCACACCACACCACACCACACACCACACCACACCACACACCACACCACACACCACACCACACACCACACCACACACCACACCACACCACACCACACCACACCACACCACACCACACACCACACCACACCACACCACACACGCACGCAACACACACAACACACAACACACACACAACACACACAACACACACCACACACACAACACACACACCACACACACAACACACACACCACACACACAACACACACAGTTGCGGGGGGGAGGAGTCTGTGGTCGCGGCTCGATTCAAGACCCTCGTCGAGGGCTAGCGGCCAGACCAGTATCGAGCTGACAGTGCCCATATACACCCATCGTTTCTATTGTGTTTGTGCAGGCCAGTTAAGACCCTCGACGAGGGCAGTTGAGAGCAGGTGGTGAGTAGGTGGAGTGGAAGCGTTTCAGTGTTGCCAGTCTCATCGCTCTTTTGGCGCTGCGAAAAGTGACATAAACATAAAAGCTCGGAGGTCCGCGCGGATTTCTCGGATCGGCGCTGGGGCCCCCCGGCGGCGCCTCCGGCGCCGCCCTTGGCGCGCTCCGCGCGCCAGGGAGGGGGGTCCAACGCCGATCCTAGAAATCCGCACGGACCTCCGAGTTTTTATGTTTATGTCATTTTTTGGTCCCCTAACACAGGCGCAAGCAGTCGTCGATGCCCCAGAAGACATATGTGTGGCAAAGTGTGGGGGAAGCGGGGGGAAGGCAGGAGCCCAGAAGATCTGGGCAGGTGTGGGGGAGTCCTGTGATCTGTGCCTATTTCTTGGTGCGTCCCAGGGCCACTTCACCGGTGCGGGTGTGCTCTTCTGGCTGCCCCTGGGCGCTCCTGCTTTCTTCCCCGACCTGGCGGAGGGGTTCCCGTTGTGTGTCCCCCTAGGGGGGGTCTGGGGGGGGACACCCGGGACAGGGCCCCGGACACGCGCAGAACGCCGGCGGAAGACAGCCGTATTTCTGCAGACGCGCTTCCGGGAGGCACGGGCGGCTCCAAGAGGGTCCGCAAGGTGACCCAAGAGGGTAACGAGTCGCCGACTGAGCGGTCAAGACAGCCCACGATGGGCCCAAGATGGCCCAAGAGGCCGCCAAGACGCCCCAAGAGGCCTCCAATCAGCCGCCCAAGAGAGCCCAAAGAGGTCAAAATCAACAATTTTACGACGGTTTCTGAAGGATTTTGGACTTCGCGCCTCTTCGGCTTTCCGACGCTCCAAGACGGCCCAAGAAGCTTTGAAGACTGCCCCAAGTCGGCCCAAGAGGGCCCCAAGACTGCCCAAGAGGGCCCCAAGACGGCCCAAGAAGCGCCCAAGACGGTCCAAGAGGGCCCCAAGACGGCCCCAAGAGGGGCCCAAGAGCGGGACCACGAACCGAATCAAGAGGCCCCCAAGAGCGCCCAAGAAGCGCCCAAGAGGCCCCCAAGAGCCCCAAATTAGGCTCCAGGCGGTTCCCAAGAAGGCTCCAAACAGCCTCCCAGAGGCCCCCGACAGGCCAACCACGATTACACATACTTTGACGTCGGGCGCCTTCCCCGTCGTCTACTCGAGCTCTCAACAAGCAGCTCCTTCCCTACCCCCGCCACTCTCACCAATCATCCCCACCTGCGTTTTCAAGGTGGGGGCTCGCGGCAATATCAGCCCGCAAGGAGGCCCCCAGGAGGCCCTCTAGAGGCCCCAACAGGCCCCCAGGGACTTCCACGAAACTGCCAGAAGCGCCCACGAAGCCTGAACACTGCCCCCAGAAGGCCCCAGGATGACCACAGACACTTCCTATCGTTAAGACGTACACCACGATTACCCGGATAATTCACCCTACAGAGTCAACTGTCCTCCGCCGGTGACTCGCATGGTGACGTGCTGAGCACCCTCCGGAACCAAGCTGCCCAGGAGAGTCTCTAACACCCATAAACATCATCTTCTCTCCTCCTTTCTCTCTTCCACGTCGCAGCCCTCTGTCCTGCGCCGGTGACTCGCATGGTGACGTGCTGAGCTCGCCTCGCACCGAGATTGCCAAAGAGGGCCCAAGGATGGCCACAGACGCTTCATAACGTCCAAACGGACATCACGGGAGCCAGTATAACAAGACACATGGACAGCATCTTCTCTGGTGCAAGCAGCTTCTTCCCTACCCCCGCCACTCTCACCAATCATCCCCACCTGCATTTTCAAGGTGGGGGATTTTGGCAACATCACGCCGCAAGGAGGCCCCCAGGAGGCCCTCCAGAGGCCCCAACAGGCCCCCAGCCCCCAGGAACCTCCACGAAACTGCCAGAAGCGCCCACGAAGCCTCAACACTGCCCCTAGAGGGCCCCAGGATGACCACAGACACTTCATATCGTTAAGACGGACACCACGATAACCAGGATAATTCACCCTACAGGGGCAACTGTCCTCCGCCGGTGACTCGCATGGTGACGTGCTGAGCACCCTCCGGAACCAAGCTGCCCAGGAGAGTCTCTAACACCCGTAAACATCATCTTCTCTCCTCCTTTCTCTCTTTCACGTCGCAGCCCTCTGTCCTGCGCTGGTGACTCGCATGGTGACGTGCCGAGCTCGCCTCGCACCGAGATTGCCAAAGAGGGCCCAAGGATGGCCACAGACGCGTCATAACGTCCAAACGGACAACACTGGAACCAGCACAACAAGACACATGGACAGCATCTTCTCTGGTGCTCGTACTACGACTGCCCCCCAGATCGCCCCCCAGGGCCCCAGGATGGCCGCCAACGCATCATATCCTGAAACGGACACCACGGGAGCCAGGGTACCACCAGGGCCCCGGACTGGCCGCAAACGCTCCATATCGTAGGAGCGGACGCGGGACCCAACATAATAGCACCCATGATTGTCATCATCTCTCCTGTGTTCATTCTCCTGCTCGCATGGTGACGTGCTGAGCTCACCTCAGCCTCTCCCTCAGCGCCTCACCTCCGTCACCTGGCCATTCTTCCCGCCACATCTGCACACACACACAAACACACACACACACGGCCCTTGCAAATCCAGTAGCTCGCATGGTGCCGTGCTCGGCTCTCTGCGTCGCCGCGTCCTCGCTCGCATGGCGACGTGCTGAGCTCACCCCAGCCTCTCCCTCAGAGCCTCGCCTCCGTCGCCGTCTGGGTCAGACCTGCCGCCCGTCCCCTCGGGCCTGCCGCCCCCTCTGCCACGCTCCCTGGGGCTACTCTCTCCCGAACCCTGCACGACGCATGACTACACCGACGCGATGGCCAGCCACGCTGACATCAGCCTTCTCTTCCGAATGGGTTGCACAACTCGGCACTGCCTGGGACAGCACCCTGTCTGACAAACTGCGCACCTGGAAGGCCTATAAGAAATGCAGACAGGGCAGCACCGAGCCTACGATTGAGGATTGGTGTCAGGTCTTGGGCATCCCTTTCCGAGGCTTCAACGAGAACCTCCGCGAAACCTATGTCGACAAGATCCTGCGTGCGACCACAGCACTGTGTGTCACTCCCACCCCGCCGTCAAAGTGGCCGCGCACCCTCAACAGAGAATTCATTACCGGCTGGATCGCGGCGCACGGTGACGATTGGGAAGCGACTCTACAGTCCGGCTTGGAAGCATGGAGCCTTGCCAAGAGGCAACGGCACGGCAGCTTCGACATCACTATTGAAGGCTGGTGCACCGCCCTGGGAGTTCCCTTCAAAGGTTTCCGCAATGATTTACGCCCAGCATACGTTCAGCGATTCCTCTCAGCAGCACGGTTACTCGTACAACCTTGGCCTGCCGACTTCACGACAACGTTCATCCGCCAATGGGTGCAGCAACGCGCCGCTGATTGGGAACCCAGGTTGCGACAGACTCTCTCTGGGTGCCCTACGGCGTCGCACCAGCGCGGTCCCAGTGACACCTCTGTCGAGGACTGGTGCGTCGCTCTACAAATCCCACTTTCCAGTTACGACAATGCCCACCGACCACAACATACCGACCACATCCTCACAGCCACCGCTAACCTCTGCGCCACAGCTCCACCAAACCCTGCGTTGCCACGCGAGCCAGACGCCACCTGGCCATAGTGGCCACCTGTGCTCACCCGTGCCTTCGTCCAAGATTGGGCCCACAAGGCAGCCCCCAATTGGAGAGTACACCTCCGACGCGGACTCTCCGTCTGGAAGCCAGCAAAAAAAGCAGAGAGGCCGCGACGACATCACCATCGAGGATTGGTGCGCAGCTCTGCTCATTCCATTCAAGGGCTTCCGCAACGACCTCCGACCGTAGTATATCGACCGTATCATCGACGCTACTTCCATTCTGCGAGCTGAGCCTCAGTGGCCAGACGACCTCGACGCAACCTTCATCAAGCAGTGGGTTCGGCAGCACCCCCCAAGAGTGGGAACGACGTTTGCGCGACTGGCTGCTCACGTGGAACCTCCATACTACGCGCACTGCCGCCCCCATCACTATCACAGCCTGGTGCGTCGCGCTCGGCATACCTTGCCGCCACTCCCAAGTCACTGCCAGCCTCCTGCCGCAGTACATAGACAACATTATCGACCACGTCCGCCTGCTGCTGCGCATCCCCATCTGGGACGTACCTCTGCGCATCGCCACCGTTGTCCAGTGGGCCAAGCAAATCCCAGACGACTGGCCTGCCATTTTGAAACTCTCCCTCGACACCTGCGACTTGCAGTCCCAACAAGGCGTCGCGGCGCTCGAACCAACCTTGGATACATGGTGCTCTACCTGCGACATCGACACCGCTGACCTCGAAAAACATCGTCCGCAACGTGCACGTGATATCCTCGCCGACACTGAGTTCTACGCGACCCTGCCGATCACCCAAGACGGCTTGCACGCTCTGTGCAGCTGCGAATGCGCCACACTGCAACAGGAGGCTGCTCAGAGCGCCCTTCGCCTGTCCCCCGCGTCTGCCCGAGACTCTCCCCGGCCCGACCTCATCTGCGAAGTGGCATGCGCACTTCTTTCCCGAACAGACTTGGCCATCGCACTGCGCGGCTTCGCCAGCCGCCGCAGACGCGCCCCCCGGGAACTTGTTCGACGAGAGCGCCCACCACGCAAGTCGCTACTGCACGCCCACGCTGCCCGCGCAGAGATCCCTCGGAGGGGGGCTTCCTGGGCGCCGCGGACGCCGCAATCCCCGCGAGAGCGCACCGCGTGGCAGACCACCGCGGGCCCCCTTCATGCCCCCCCCCAGATAATCCCGAAACCTTCGACTGGGAAGAGGACGCGCTGCTCCACGACATCGCGGCCTTCAGAGATGCACATCAGGGACTCCCTGTTGCTCGAACGCGCCGGGGTCAACGTCGAGCGTGCAATGGGCCGGAGTTGGCGCGTCAACTCGCAGTTGCCCGACAGGCCCGGTTTGCCGACCAGCGCAGGCCCCACTCAGCTCTCAACCGCAAAGTCCTTTTCCGAGCCCAGCTCTCCCAACAAGAAATCCAGTGATGGGAAGGTCAGCTCGGCCGCGACATCTGGACTGAAACAGCCGTTTGTGATTCCTACATTCCTGCCCACATTCTTCGTGGCCACGGCGCCCGACACTCGTTCCCTCGCATTCCTCTATGTAGCGCCCCCGTCGCTTGCTACCTTTGCGGTCGTGGTTGCGACCCCGAGCATTCATCATTCCAGACGCCTGTGGCACCTTCCGCCTCTTCCCCCCCTCACCACATCATGGAGCGCCCATGTCGGCTTCCTGGCGCTCCAAGACAGCTCAAGAGAGCCCGCAGATCGCCCCGAGACGGCCTAAGAGGCCCCGAAGAGGGCGCCCAGATGACCCAAGAGGCCCCCCAAGACGGCGCAGAAGGCCTCCAAGGCGGCCAAAGAAGGCGCCAGGAACGCCACGCGAGGGGCCCCAGGAGGAGAGCACGAATGGGCATTTCGGGCCCCTCCCCCAAAGAGACCCTCAAGAGGCCCCAAGAAGCCTCCAAGAGGCCCCAACAATGACCCCAAAGGCCCCCAGGAAGCCCCCAGAGGACCCCCAACAAAGCCCCTAGACTGCCCAAGAGGGCCCGAGAATGGCCGGACACACCCCGACAAAGCATCACAGCCTCAAACGGCCAACGCGGGAACCAACATTATTCCCCTCACAGGCGGCCTCTGGTTTGCCGCCCTCATTCCCGCACACTAAACAAGGCCCATTCTCTACCCCGCTCTTTTTTTTCTTTTTTTTTTTTTGCGACAGACCTGTATCACACACGCGACCTCCGATGTGTGGCTGTTCGTGTCGGTTCACTCGCTCCCCGCGCCCCCCCCGTTCGGGGATGGCGGTCTCACGGAACACCTGCCCGAGACTCACTGCGCTGTCGCCAGCCTCGACACCGTGCGTCTCGAGGAAGAGCACCGAAAGAGAGTCTTCTACTACGCGCAGCTACCCAGGAACGCCCAAAATCAACCGCGACCTTCCACTACACAACGGCCAAGAGCGAGGTCTGAGCGGTTGCGCTGTGTGCGCCATGACTTTCTGGGCGGAAGACCTCGACGAGTTCGACTTGTTCGAGCCGCGGCCCGCCGAAGACCCTACGGGCGGGCCTCGCCCGGACATCGAAAAGGATTACGACGGCGACGATGGTGAAGTCCAACGAAGCTCCGCCGAGCTGCACTCTCGTGCACGCCGACTCAACGACCTCTCAGCAGATGCCTACATGGACCGATGGCGGGCCCCCGAATCATCGGGAGGCCACCACACCCTGCCCCGAGCAGAGGTCTACGGCACAAGCGTCTTGCACCCTTGGGCAACAAATTCAGACGGTATTGCCTGCCGTTGGATACTGGACACCACAATTATCCCTGTCTCCACGGACGGTGGCCCGGGCCTACACCTGGACAACACGCTGCAGCCGGACTCCGAGGGCCGCTTCCCCTGCATGCCCGCGTGCGTCAGCTGCAGACTCGACCTCTCTAAGAAGACGCCCCCCCCCCTCGGTGCGCTCTGGCTAACGACAACCTCATCCTGCGAGAACCTGCCGTATTCCGGAAGAACGGTGCGACGCTCTCCCCCATGACGTTCGCCATGCTCGCCCTCGCCCGCATGCTCGTTCTAAAAATAATCGCCGAGAGGACAAAGAAGGCATATCCCCGCAAGAAGTAGAAGGGGTCGCGTAGCAATTCAATTTGCTTCCCGCAGGCTTGCGCCAAAGAGCGCGCGGCCCAGGCCCTACCTGCCGAATCCGAGGTTTATCAGCTGTTCTTCGCCGACGGCCTCTCCATCGCACTTGCGGGGGCATCCGTTGACGACTTGGACAAAGCTACGTGGCTGAGGTCCCTCGGGAGGCATACATGACGGCAGTGCGTTTCTGCGTGGCTCACCCGGAAGCTTGCCACGCACTCGACATCGACGAGGACGAAGCCGCGCGACGACTGGCAGAAGCGGGCTACAGCCTCGCAGAAGTTCTCCAACAAGCTACTCACATAGATGCCACCACACACACACGCTACGCCTCATTCCTGGGCCTGCCACGCTCGACGCACCCGAAGTCCCCGTGCCAGAAGGCATCGTCACAGAAGACGGGGGAGCCATGACAGATCCTAGCGCCAGACCGACGCCCCACGTCGAGCCCGACACCGCACCACCGCCTGCAGACCAGCGCCCCCCGTGGCCACAGACCGCCGACGACCTTTGCCTCGACTCCGACAACGTCAACCTCCACTGCGCCGCAACCGACTTCTCTACGGGGGCGCTGGATGCTGACCGCGCGGCTTGCGAGTTCGCTGCCAAGCTCGAGCTCCTGTCCTCAATATTCTGCAGGTGCACCCACCACCGACGTCGCCACCGAGATTGAGTCTCTGCAGGCCTTGGCAGAATACTTGAACGCTGACGCATACCACAAGCAGTTGGACAGCGCTGCACAGGCCATGGACGCAGCAGAAGACCGAGAACCTGCCGCCCGCCCAAACCCTGACGGCACTTGGGTCATCCCTACAGGAAGGCGACCCCTCTCCATGTACGACAAAGAGTTCTGGTAAAAAGCCTTCCCACACCTGTTCCCGTACGGGGATGGCGTCTTCGGCATGGACCGACGCCGCCCGCTATCTTTCCAGCAATGGTGTCGCATGCTCCTGCTACGTGCTGAGCTCCGCTATCACTTCCACGAAGCTTTGCCGCATGACTGCCCTCTCGTCAAGCGCGGCGCTCCACCGCGTGCGCAATGCGCCAGGGGAACCACGCCCTTTGTCCCGCCAAGCCAACTACGCTGGGCCGCCGATCTCGACTTCCTCTGCGCCCTGCACGACTCCTGGCGCAGGATGGAGCTCGCGCGCAGAGCCGGAGCCCATGTGCGACGAAGGGGGTTCCAAACCAGCGTGAACCTCGTCTGCCAGGCCACGGGGGCCCAACTCCGATCCGCCTTCGACTCCATGGGTGAGAGAGCCGGCTTCCGAGAATGTTTGCTTTCGGACAACGCCCCCGCCTCGTCGTTGGAGGCCGCGCGAAACCTCCTCTTCCTCAGCAGCGACGCCGTCGGCTCCGAGGGTGCTCGTCAACAGCTTCGCCATGCGCAGATGGGAGACATGCTCCGGTTCGGTGGAATAGGAGGCTTCCTCACCCCGAACGTCGCAGACACCCGGAACCCTTTAGTGGTCGTCCTCCGTGCCGGTTGCCTCAACCACACCGGCGGAGGACACGACCCTTGTTGAAAGAGGCCCTTCCATCTCCCCCCTACTGCGTCCGTTTGTCACGTCTCCGCTCCGCTCGACACAAGGGCGCCTTCCCTGCCAGAGACTTCCCCCTAGCGTCTCCACCCGCCCTTTCCGCACTTCAGAAGTTGCCATGCCCCCCTCCCTTGCCAGGACTCGATGACGACGGCGCCACGGAAAGGCATTCCGTCTCTCTCCTCGACGAGAACCCAGCGATGCCAACAGCACAGAGGATGCTGGAAGTAATCGCCAAAGACCCTGTTGCGCAAGCGAGTTTCTTCATTATCCTGGACCTTTCGGCACCTTCCGCCAACCCCCTCCGCAACTCCGATTCCCGCGCACGTCTGTCAAACAGCACTCGCCCAGGCTTCCGCGCCTCCCCCACCCCTACTCACCCCTGCACCGACTGAGCCGCGGGCGGGGAGACGGCCACCGCGTGGAACGCATAGGCTTCCAAGCAACACCTTGAAATGCCATCCTGGCTCCTTCATTGCCCCATCCGACTTGGCCTTCCTGCGCCTCGCCGTCATCGCCTCCACCGTCCGCGCTAAGCCACCAGGCACCCGACAGCACCGGGTCCGCGGTTAAGCATGCGATTGCTCTGTGAACATATCTGGGGAACTGGGCTTTTCGACGAGGTGCTCCAACACAATGGGGCAGCCAACGGAGTCGTCTTTCCTGACCGTCACGCAGCTTCCGCCGCGGGGGGCGGGGTGAATTGTTGACGCTTCGCGTATCCCCACCAGCCCATCCAGAAACGATGCTCAGGGGAGTTGAGGTGATCAGGGAAGTCGGGGAGCATGCAGAATAACAAAGGGCGGGGGAAGCTGTCACAGACCCCGAGAGGGGGAGGATGGAAGAGGAGTCGTCGTCGTCGTCGTCGTCGTCGGAGGAGGAGGAGGGGGAAGAGGAGGAGGAGGAGGAGGAGGAGGAGGACGGAGAAGGAGGAAGAATCGGAGGAGGAGGAGGAGGAGGGGAAGGAGCTTCTTGGGGGTCTTTTGAGGGCCTCTTGGAGGGCTTTTTGGGCGCCTTGGGGCATCTTGGGCGCCTCTTGGGACCCTCTTGAGGCGCTCTGGGGAGCCTTCGGGGCGCTTTTGGGGCCATCTTGGAGGGAGTCGATCAAACAAGAGGGGGGGTTTAATTAGCGTCCCCCCTCGGAAGCCCCTAAAATCGCCTCTTGGACCCCTCTTGGAACGCTCTTGGAGTGCTCTTGGGCGCTCTTGGGGCCGTCTTGGGGCTCTTTTGGGGCTCTCTTGGGGCCCTCTTGGGCCATCTTGGAGCCATCTCCAGGCCTCGGATGGCCATCGGAAGCGAAAAGGCGAGAAAGCAAAAATCATTGATTTTCCTTAGGTTTTGGGACGATTTTGGCCTCTTCGGGGCCTCCTTGGGGAGCTGTTTGGCCACTTGGAGTTATCTTGGGGCCGTCTTTGGGCTTCTTGGAACCATCTTAGGAGCCATCGTGAGCGATCTTGCGCTATCTTGAGCCATCTTGGAGCTCATCTTGGGTTCTCTGAGGCGCTCTTGGAGCCGTCTTGGGCCATCTTGGACGCTCTAACTACCCGCGGCCCCCCCCGTCCAGGTCCAGGGGAGGGGGTAGGGGGAGGGGTAAACCCCTCCCCAAGGGGGAAGAGGGAGGGGTGGAAGAGGATCTGCTCTAGACCACCTACGCCCAGAGGGCTGGTGGGACTTGATCACCTCGTTGAGCGGCCCCATCGAGGAACAAGCGCGCCTCAGCACGAATTCCCACGTGGTTTTCCACTTCGTCAATCGAACATCTCAATCATGGCTGCGCTCCGTCCTCCGCAAAGACACAGCCGAAACGCGATCGACTCTGCAACGTTGGCAGCGCGCTGTACTCAACGCCGTCGAGGCCTTGCAGATAACATCTTCCGCTATTGCCCCATTGCACTTCGTGGGCCAGGCCTCAGAGGCCCCACCCCTCAAAAGCACGCCATGCTTTGAGAGGTGGCAGCGCGGGGGCAAGTTCGACGGCGACCTCGCGGGCGACCGAAAGGGCCCTACAAAGCGACGACTTCTCGTTCCTCCAGGGCCCGCCTTTGTCGACCATCGCGTCCAACGCTACCTGCAAACGCAGCTCGACGCAAACACAAGCACCCCAATTCGAGAACGCGCCCTCCCTTTAACGGGCGCGACACTTTCACAGCTTCCGCACTACCGCATCCTCCCAGAAAAGCAACCATCGCGCCCATGCGCCGGCTGCGTGACGAGGGCTCGGACCTTCAAGGACACAGCCAACGACGATGAGGCCATGCGAGCCGAGGCTGCAGCGTACGCGGCTGCATTTGCAGAAGACCACTGGAACATCAGCAGCCCCAGCGGCCGCATCCACCAGCACCACGACACATGCTTCAAGTACATTGAGGATGGCGTCTGTCGTAAACCTCAACACTGCCATTCGGATTCGTGCACTTCGTCAGCCTCTGGCTGCCGTCCACCGTCCACCACCGATATCCCAGGTCAAGGTGAGGCAAAGGAGCGGGTTGTACAACGGCTACTGGCCCGGTTTTCAAAGGAGCCACAGCTGCCACGAGTACGTGGCCAGCCTCCTCTGGACACCCAGTCTATGCCTATCCTGGCCGATGTGCGGTTGTTCACCGATGGGTCCCTTGGTGCCAGCGTCGAGACCGACGACAGGCAGGCGCGCCGTGGGTGCATTAATACAGTGCGGTTCAATCCCAGAGAGGGCAGCGCGACAATGGCAGGGAAGGTTGCCCACAGAGGAAATTTGAATTTCCACGATTGTCGCCGCACCCTCACGGATGGGAATGAGTATACGACAACTCCGAGGATTACCTTCGGCCAGCCACCCCACTAACTAAACGACCAGGACTCCCACTCATCTTGCACATGCACCGCGATGGTCTGCGTAGCTTGAAACTCCTATTCGAAAGGCTTGCGCTCGGCCGATGCGCAAATGTAGACGCCGCGCACCTGCGGTGCACGGCCCAGACACGGCGCATGCAGTTCACAGTGACCCGTCTTCCCTCCCACCCCCTTCTGAACCAGCCATAATTCTAGAAACACCTCGCGTGTCTGAAGCCTTTATTGAGAGCCGTCTTGGAGCCGTTTTCAGGCCTCAAATGCCTCCCTCAGCGCAGAGCCGTTTTCAGGCCGTCTTGGAGCCGTATTCAGGCCGTCTTGGAGCCGTCTTTCCTTCGGAACCAACGCATCGAGAAGGGAGGCCACATGGATCTTCCTCAGAGTTCGAACGTCTTTGGGGCCAGTGGCTCGCACGCAAGCGTGCTAGGCTCACCTCACACGGCATCAGTTCTTTGACTCTCCTGCATATTGCTGTGTTCCGCTCTCTTCGTGGCTCGCATGGCAACGTGCAGAACTCACCCCACGGCCCCGAAGAGACTCTGAAAAAAACCCGGGACAGTTTCATGAGGCCCTCTATTGAGACCCGAGATTGCCGAAACGGACAATTTGGGAACCAACACTATGCACCCGGTACGCATCCTCTTGTGACCTTTCCTCAGACTCGCATCAGACCCCCAGCATCTCTCCAAGGTACAGGCTATCTTGAGCCATCTTGGAGCCCATCTTTGGACCGCTGGGACCCTCTTCGACCCATCTTCGACGCCTTCAGACGCACAGTGAGACGGGAGAACACATGCGCTTTCGAGGCCGTTTCCAGTTTTCGGGGGCTCCCAGAAGGCTCAAGCGGCGTTTCAAACCGTCTTCCAGTCGCCAGGACACCCCTTCGATGCGTGTCGGTCATGGCTTTCACGATGCCGTGTTCAGCTCACATAGTGGTCCGCGTGGCGACGTGTTCGCTTCACCCTCTTCCTTTTTGTTCACTCTTGTATACGCACAGCCTCAGCAAAGCTCGTGGCACGCATGATGGCGTGTCGAGCTCAATTCACACGGCTTCTGTTTCCCGAGTGCCTCGCATGATGTCTTGTTCCCCTCACTTCGTGGCTCGCATGGCACCGTGCTGAACTCACCGCGAAGGCCCCCAAGAGAGTCAACAAGCTCCCTCCGTAGCCAGTCTGGCTCAAGTTTTGGTTCAAGAGCGAGTTAGGCTCAAATCTCTGGCTGAAGGCCTTGTCGTATCGAGTGTCAGGCAGGCTGGATTTCCGCACAAGCGAGGTGTTAGGCGTTTCTTCCCAATGACGGTCCACGACCTATCTGGCGCGGTCGATCGAGCGCAGTTGTGGGCCATTGTGTTTTGCATCGTTCTGATGTTGCGGCGCCCAGTGCGACAGTTGTGCGTCGAAGGGGCTTCGATGTTACGTTGTCGCGATTGCCGTGCTCGACTGTCCGTGCTCGTCAACGACGTGAAGACGTTCGTTTTTGAAAAAAATGATGGAATTCACAAGCACAAGCAAGCAATGAGGCTTGACATGGCGCGACGCAGTTTGCGGATAGCTGGTATAGGCGGCCTCGTATGTGTTTTGCCGCTAGGGCTGATCCTCGAGGATGGCCGTCCGCATATACATCCGAGGCGTTTGCATTACACTTTCTGCACGATCATCTGCTTGATCGTTACTGAGTTACCAAGTCTGCTGACCCCATCTACACTTCACATGGTTGTTTCTACAATGGCAATTTCGAATATAGTGACGGTGTCACCACTGTTGCAGCATGCGGAATCGATTGGTGCTCTCAAAGTTCAGTTGATTTGGGATTGTATGTTGCTGGGCTTGTTTAACATGAGCGTTCCAGCGAATATATTTTGGACGTCAGCTTGTTATCTGACCGCTACATACACATCGCTTTTTGGACATTCCGACGGTAGTGGTTGCGTTGACCCTAGAGTAGTGGTTGACGTTCTCAATGGCGGGTTCGGCGTTGTATTTATTCAAATCGTCTTCCACGTAGTTTTCTCCAAGTTTGCCGTGTCCCGTATAGAGCGTTTATTATATAGGAGGGAATTGCGAGCCGCAAAGTCGATCTTAGCAGGCGTCTGTGATTCGGAGGTGGAGGTCGACAGCGAGTTTAATCTCGCGCAGCCTTCCCAAAGCCTATCGGCTTTGCTAATGCATAATCCGCCGCGAGCTTTGGTGGGAGCAAGTATATTGTCTTTTCTTGCCACGGAGGCCGATCGCGAAAAATTTAGCCAACTAATTTCCAGTACCGCGCATGATGACTTCTGTAAGGTTTTTCACGTGACCATGCGGGATAGTTGTGGTGTTGCATTGCCGGTGGAAGCATTCTGCGTACGTTTCAGTAGTAGTGAAGACAGGGAGTCTTACTTAGTCGGCTTTCGGGAGTTTGCGGACTTGGCTCCACCAAGAGGCTCGCAGTCAATCGGGCATGGATTCCCGAGTGCCCCACCCATTTCTCAAGCGGCGAGCGAGGTCGAGCCCACTCAGGTTACCTCCGAGGAAATGTCTGAGTCCTCTGAAGTGTATGGTGCATCCGAGATTGCAGTTTGGGTTGACGCTTTGTCACCAGAGTTCACCATGTTGAGTTGCACGAGTGCCTTCGAGATGCTTGTCGGCAGTTCTTGGGCGGAAATATGCAACACCGAACCGCATCTTCTGCGATGTACTCAGCCAGACCAGCGAGATGACTTGCTAGTTTGGGTTCGTTTTGCCGCCGAACAGTCGGCTGACAGTGGCAATGAAGACGGCGAGCTGCTCAGTGTGAATGGGGTTCGCTTCCGCTTCAGCAAACACCATCATCGCTTCCGCCTCTGTGTCAGCAGCACGCTCTCGGTGGTCCTGTCTCCGCCAGATGGCGAGGATTGGCCCGAGGGCGCGGGCGAAGGCTCGCGCGTGGTGAAGCTCGTGATCCAGAATCCCAGGTGGATACAGGGGCAGCGGTGGACCACCACTGCCAGGCGCGCCACGCGAGCCAGCGCGCCCGTGCCCGATGCGCCACAGCGTGGGCCGAGAGCCCCCTCGCCAGCCGACGCCGCCGCGGCCGCGGCGCCCCTGGAGGACGCGGGCGGCGCCCGAGGCCTGGTGCAGCTCATCAGCAGGGAAGCGCAGCCGCAGACAGAGCGTGGGCCGGGCAGTTTTGCACTCTAGCTTGCATCGTCGGCTCCCCCCGTTCGGATCAGGTGACGTCGTAGTGTCGACTTCACGTAAGAGTGACCTTTCGCCGGAGTGACCTTCGGTGCGGGCCCAAGGGGGCTCCCCGATCGCCGAGCGCGATCCGGTATTAGTAAATATGCTCCTTTCCGCCTCATCTTACACTTGCCTCTCTCGCTGCCTTCCTTGCCACACCCTGACACTGCGACTTTGCACCGCAACTATTTGTGCTTACAGGAGATAAGGAGCGTGCTGGCTCGCACGCGCGCGCCGAGGGGTCGCTCCCTCGTCGTAGTCGTGTCGTCGGCTGGCCGGCCTCCTCCCTTACCACTCCTGAGTACAATTGCTTAACGGTTATTTGTAGTTTCATCGATGTCTCATCCCGTATCCTCTACTACTGAGCAGAGTCAACACGAGACCTTAATTCCTTATGTCATCTTACCCCGATTCTCAAAGGAAAGACTGGTTATCAGCCGAAACCCGCGACCAAGTCGCAACAGGGATGAGCTATAATGAGACAGCCGAATTGCCCGCAAGAGACGAGCTCGTATCACAGGTTGTACAACATGACGGGCAAGAATCACAGGACGGCGGCCCGGGGAGGGGCCGTCCTCCCTCTTTTTCTATCGCCGCTCGGGTCTCTCGTGGGAGGAGTAGGGGAGAAGTTATAGATTTGTCCAGAGACGATTCTCCTTCTCGGATCCCGATCGGTGCTCGTGACAGACCCCGGGCCCGACGAGGCGAGACGGCACAACAGCCAAGATTAGACGAGGAGCTTTCTCGTCGTTAATTGCCGAGGCCCGATTGCTACGCGGACTATCGTGCCGGCCGCTGGCCAAGCCAGTGGGTCGGGAGAAGCTGAGAGGTCCAGAGGCGTGTACCCCACCGTCCCAGACGGATTGGGAAACGCACAAGGGACTCATCCCATCCCGATAGCTCTGAACGGACAGACCGGCCAAGACAGTGACGAACAGTTTGATGATGGGAACGGGAAACGATATTCACTCCATGGAGGAAGACATTGAGTATGCCAACTATCAAGTGTCACTTGGCCAGGATTTGTCCTCGATAATGGATGCAGACCACCCCGTCCAACACGAGAGGTGGTCCCCTGGGCAAGATAATATTGATTACGATCAAGTGGAAGCCCTCGGGGAAGCATTTGCAATACCAGACTCGGACATTGAAATAAGTGACCTGACGCCCCAGGCGGTCGAGGTGGAAATGGAATGTCCGACTCAATCGAAGCATGACCGGGAGATCACAGAACGAATTCCCGCTCCTCAACTAAAGAATCAAAGGAATGAGGATTATGACTTGAATGACTCTCCGTTTCAGGAAGGGTTTCATCGGACTGCCGTCGCCGCAGGCGACTGGCAACCGTCGACGCCCGTTGTAGTTGGGGATGATGAAATGTTCCCCCCCCCCCCCGCTTCGCTGGATGAGTTGGTTAGACAAGATGAAAGGGGCGAGGAGCTTCGAGAGACGGCTAGACCGCCAGAGAGCACGCACATGCGTCCCAGATCGAATGCTTCGAGCCGGGGAAGGCTCAAGATACCCAGATCTGGAGCTCGCTCCACATCGAGGAGCAACAGCACGATATCCACGCGTGAGACATGCTGGAACTATGGCCCCGACTGCCCGCCTCAGGCGGAGAACAGGTGTCTGGGGAAAGCCCGCAAGCCTGATGGAGCTTGTAGGCGTCCAGCATGTAGAAGTTGCTCAGACGTGTATCCAAATTGTAGCAATCAGTGGTTGTGTGCAGACTGCATGCCGATGGCAGAGCACAGTTGCTCGTACCTTCTCCTCCTGGCGATGCAAAATCAGGCTAGATTTGTTGAGGCCAAAACCCAGCGAGAATTCCTGGCCCGCGAAGCTCAGAGGGCCGAGACAGCCCGAGTGGACCGAGAAGAAATGAATGCAGTCGTTGAGAGCGTTCGGAAGACGTTCGAGGCTGAGAGACTCGCTATGGCCCAGGCGGTCAGAGAGCGGGAACAAGAACTGGTGGAACAGATGCCCCATCAAACCGCGGCTGCCAAGCGGCGCGCGGAAGAAGAAGCCGAGA
Source organism: Prorocentrum cordatum (assembly GCA_963575745.1). Classification (NCBI taxonomy): domain Eukaryota; class Dinophyceae; order Prorocentrales; family Prorocentraceae; genus Prorocentrum; species Prorocentrum cordatum. Next base: position 121,423 of record CAUYUJ010018318.1, on the reverse strand, counting down.
ACATATATATATATATATATATATATATATATATATATTGAGATGATAGTCTCCGAAGGACAAGCCGTTGTGACGGCAAACAGTCAGTCTGTCGATGCCAAGACCGCATCCGCCGCTGTTGCGGCGGCAAGAATAGAAGGAGAGAGGATCGCCACAGCCAGGGCAGTACAAGAAAGACAGGGGCTCCAAGAACAACTTCAAACTGCCGGGCTGGAAGCGGCCAACGCCTAAATTGTAGCTGCGACGATAGTTGATCATAACAATCAATATCGAGAAGAGCTCAAGTCACATGAGAGCGCCGGAGCATCTCTTCAGCGTATGCAATTGAGCGACAGTACGCGCCCACCGGCCAAGCCGGCTGGGGCGAGTAGACGGCCATCGCCGGCGGCCCAGCCGTCTGGCGTTCACGCAGGCGCAGTCTGGCTCAACGACCGTGGTAAGCGCGATGCCGCTTTGTTGCAGGTAAGGGCTGCGCCGCAGCCACAGCCCGCAAAATGGGGCGACGACGAGAGATGCTCGATTTGCTTTAACCCGAAAGTAGGAGACTGCGCCACTTGTGGACTGCCAGGTTGCAAAGATCACTTCGACGTGAGCACTAAGCGTTGTTCTACATGCACTCAAAAGAAGAGTTCGCCGACAGAACAGGAGAAGTGGGATGAGTAATGGCAAAACCGCAGTGTTGATCATGATTTTCGGACCCAACAGCAGAAGCTTCTTGACGAATGTAGCGCTGACAAACTTAATGTTCAGCGACTGAAGGAGCACGCTGAAGAGCAGATTAGACTGAGCTCAGAAAGGTCAGCTGCCAACATCCGAGAGACAGATGAGGCTCTGGCACGCGCAGTTGCATCAGAGAGAGAGAAGCGATGAAGCTCAAAGCTATCATCGCAAAGCCATTTCCGCATAGTGAGAAGGGGCTGGGAAAAATGTCAAACTTTAGTTAATGTGAGATGCCTTTGTTTTCGCAGGAAACGCCCGTGAGGCCTGTCATGCGACGCAGCTTTACTGTTCCTGGCCCTGCAATCGAAGGTCCGGCCAAGCCGAGTACCTCCGATAATGGTTTACCAATCGATATCAATTTCACAGGTACCAATGACGACATGGCTTCTGTCGATTACCATCCGTTCTCTAAGGAAGGACCTGTGGGACCCCAGCGGCCAAGCCGTCTGGCGGAAACAAAGACCATGCGCCGGCGGCCGCGCCGTCGGGCGGGGCAGGACAGGACAAAGATGGGGATGGCAGCAGTGTCGCACCAAGTGCTGATATTGTGTCGGCACTTAATGATGCTTTCCTCGACCGGCCAGAGAAGCCGCCCCCAGGGAGTCCGGGGGGGCCTGGGCCCCCAGACGGCGGAGGCGGTCGCGGCGGACCTCAGGGCCCAGAAGGGCCACGTGACCCTGGAGGCCTTGATGAGAATTCCCCGTTGGACCAGTGGAGACAGGTTGGGAACAATCGGAAAGTCGATCTGATGGGCGTTCCTGATGTTACACATACGGGAGTGGCAGATGCACGCAGTCCGCGCGATTGCTGGGTCAACTCCTGAGATCCAAGCGGCACAGCGTTGGATCACGAAAGCTATGGGCCCCGCATTGGATGACGAACCGCTCAAAAACCCAGGTCGCTTCCAACGTCTTGACATCATGATCGCCGCAAATTTGATAGAGAAGTTCACCAAAATGCGTAGGAATCGCGATCTGCCCAATCATCACATACACTTCCTTCAACAGACCAGTCGAATGGAGTGCGGTGCCCAGAATGAAGAGAGATTCTTGACGGGACGTGAGATGGTACGAGCCATCTGCTACTGGTGTTCTGTTAGATCGGAGTTACGTCAACATCGCATTTCGCGTGATATCTTCAAGGTAGCCACTGACCCGAATAAGCCAGATGCTGACCTGTATCAGTTCTATAATGAATGGACAGACGTTTACCAACAGCTCCACGGTGTTCGACCTCCATCTGATGAGATGAGAGCTTCGGTTCATGCACACTCCATCGAGCAATGCAGGCAGCCTAAGAAGTTAGATTTCGTTTGCCAAATTTATGACTTGTCCAAAGACAAGTTGGGATGAGGCGTTAGGTTTTACGAATGGCTCATGACTCAGATTGAAGGGGTGATGTTGCGTGACAAAGAAGAATGGAACATCAGTATGCATGAGAGCACTCTGAACCAACGTGCCCGACGGGCGCGACTGGGCGGAGGTGGAGGCAATAGCTATGATAATCGCCGATATGCCAACGGCAAAGCCGCTCCGGCAGAAGTGGCAGCACGTCTCGGGAAACCCACGAATGTGATGAAGAGTGGTGTGGCTAAGGGCGAATCGACGCGCAAGTTTTGCACGCAAGGGCCAGACCTGCCCGAATGCAGGTCAGGGATGCTCATTTAATCATAAGAAGCCCAAGGCTGCCGCACCGGCCCAGCCGGTTGCGGGGACTAAGTCAAATGCTGCTCCGGCTCAGAACAAGAACCCCGGAGGGAGATCTGAGAAAACTGATGGCCGAGGCCAAAAGGGACAGAGCCGATCACAGACCCCGATGGGTGGTCGTGGGAAAGGAACGCAGCAACGGAACAGGAGTCAATCCAACCATTCGCGCGGAAAAGAGAATACGCTGCCATGTTATGCTCGGTCGCGGGATCCCAAGAATTGCCGTGGAGCTGCAGGCGGTTGCAATAGGCAACACAGAGGCTTGACCGATACAGAAAAGCTCAAGCGCGATAAGTATGAATAAGCGCAGCTTGATGCTGGACAGTCTCTAGGACATGAGCGAACAGTTAAACAGGCCAATGCCGCAGCTGCCAATGTCTCCTCTACTGCGGGTGATAGTGGCTCTAGGGCCTCTAGTAACAGCTCAGAGAATCGCAAGAAGGACGGAGACAAACACAAGGGCAGAGGCAAAGGCAAAGACATGATTTGTCGCTCTTTCAATGAAACAGGCAAATGCACGCGTGGTAAAGATTGTTGGTTTGCGAAGACCACGACAGGCCATCCGTGACATTGGCTTCGCACTGGCGGCCCAGCCGCCAGTGCTGGAGGACTGGTTTGTATAATTTTGTTAAGGGTACTTTTTCTTATCTTCCTCGCTCGGTGGACGCGGCGACGCCCGCGTCGGTCAAGCCGAAAGCGGGGCGGGGGGAAGGTGTCCATTGACCAAGTCAGCTTGGGTGCCATTGCGTGCCCCGCCCCGTTAGCTCGGGGCCTTCCTGGGCAGAAGCAGGCTGGCCCTCCTTTTTCAAAGGCCTCTAAATATTCTAGCGGAGGAGTCGACAGGAATCCCTCTGGTGGAGAGTTTCACTACGAATGCAGGGAGCAAGCTGAGAAGCTTGTAAATATCCTTGCAAATTTCCTGCATCCTCTTTCTCGGGGTGCCATCAAAATGCACTGGAGCGCCCCCCCCCCCCTAGTAAAAGCTGCATCCGATCTCAAATGAAGGATCGGCGCAAGTCCCGCGTCCGATTTCACCCTCTACTGAGGAGCCCGCCATCGCTTGCAGGAAGGCGCGTCGCCACGACCTGAAAGAGTTGCCCTCGAGTGACAAAGACAGGTGGAAGTTCCCAGGAGAGATGCGCCGACAGATGTCTACTCAGTCGAGAGCGTCTGCTGCGGAAGCCCTGATCAGGGCGTCAGACCTCTTAGATGACGTCTGGCACCTTTGGTTGAGGGCTGAGGAGGGGGGGAGGGCCCACGCGGCACAGCCGCTGCGGGATGCAGAGACAAGGATGCTGCGTATCTTGGAGCGCTGAGCCTTATTGTTGATACAGGGTGTGGGTACAACCTCATAGCGGAGAAGTATACTTGCAGGTGCAATGAGATTGTTCCGAAAGCTTCCGCAATCGATCACTCTGAACACTGCCGGGGGAGAGTCAAAATCCCTCGTTCAGTTCGCATCGCATGCCCTAAATTTAAGGGCGGTAGTTTTAACGCTTTGGTCATGCTGGAGACCCCGTGCGTGATCTCGGTAGGAGAGCGGCGCGTGGTTCACGGCTTTAGTTTCTTCTGGCCAGCAGGCCAAAGACACGACCTATTGTTGCCCAGCGGTCAAAGAGTGGGCCTGATCTTTGAGGGCAAGATTCCATACTTGACCCTTTCAGGCAAAGAGGCGTTGGGTCAGTGGATGTGCGCGGTTGCCGCTGGGGAGAGTGAACCTCCCGAGTGGTGGTGTATCGTGGCGCCAGGCGCCGAGGCATTTTTGGACAGCGTGGAATCAGCGGGAGGCCTTCCGCCCCATGCTGTTCAGACTCGCGTGACTATAGACCTGCATACATTACGGCTACCACAGCTACGTTGACGGACGGACGACTGAGCTCGCGCCCGTTTTCCCGTCCTCATTAGACTTCGCGGATACCAACACTTATTTTTATTATTCGCCTCGCAAGGCTAGCGAAAGCGGTTGGAATCGGACGCCGACAGGCATCGCTGCCTCCAAATGTCTCTCAGCAGCCCGGCAAAGCCGAGGCCTGCGCAGCCGCATATAATAGCCCTTGTTGGTACGGGGTCTCAGGATATTTCCCCTACGACATGGATCGAGGTTTGGATTCCAGCGCGTGCGACGCGGCCCCCGGGCCCGAGGAGGGTGATATTGGAGACGCTGACGGTGTCGACTTACTCGACGTCGACGCACCGCCAGAACTAGACCCAGATGGTGCAGAGGTTGAGCTGTCGGGTTCCCTTGCCGAGCGGCTCAAAAAGGCCGCAGCCTCCCTGCCGCATCTTCTAACTCATACTCCCAAGAACCCATATTGTTCAGTATGCAATTGGGCCAAAGCTATCAGAAGACAGCAGCGCAAAGCGCGCAACAAAGGGCTGAAGGCTCCCCGCCCATACGCTAACCCCACTTCGTTTGGACACCTGACGACGATGGACCATTGGTTTGCGATAGATGAACTCTCGCGGGGGCTCCATGACGAGACCGCGTGCGTGACTTTTCGCGACCGAGCAACGGATTTCCTCGCCGCTCAGGGTGTACACGACAAGTCTGCGGTTCATGTTTGCAACTTTTTAGGGCGCCCCAAAGCCCCGGGAGAGAAGTTGGAGTATTTTTTCCGATGGTGCACGTGAGCCTGCAAGGGCATGTTATGAGCTCAAGATTGTACATGATCCTACCATCCCAGGAAATAAGAAACAAAACGCTGTCGCCGAACGTGCGAACGGCGCAGTACAGATGGGGGCCCGAGCGCTGCTCACGCAGGCTGGTCTCTCACCGCCATATTGGACGTATGCTGTTCGATACTTCTGTCTTTGCTACAATGCCAGGGCACCTGAAGAGGGGAAGTCCAGTTGGGAACGTCGCTTCGGACACATGTTTGAGGCCCCGCTCCTTCCCTTCGGGCCCCCCGTACGCTATGCGCCCCCGCCAGAGTCAAGATTCAGAGCAGCCGAGACTGGAGGCGCAATGGTCCCAGGGATATGTCTGGGGTATGTGCACAAAGCGGGGGGATGGTTGGTCCAGAAAGTTTCGTTGCGCCGTTGAGACAACTGGACGGACTTGACATGGAGGCAGGGCGCGCGACCGAGGGCAAACGACCCACCATAGAGAAATCTGATCAGGTATACAGCGACATTTGGACGGCACTGCGGAATATCAATCTCCTCAGTTCCCTATAAGCAAAGCGTACGAGCAGGCGATGACCGAGGTGCGTTCCGTCACGATCCCTCCCGCAGGAGAGGCCGCGGCCGTCCCAGACGGACCGCGGCAGGCGACAGGAGCGCGATCGGACAATCTATTTGGTGCAGATGAGCCCGCCATTATCATGCCACCGCCTCCTCAAGAAGGCGAGGGCGCTCCACCACGAGACTCCGAGGCCGATTCCGATGATGACGACGGTCCGGGTGGCTTATGTGTGGATGACGAGCTTGTGGTGATTGATGGCCGGGGCCCTCAGCGAGACTCACGCCCAGACGAGGATAAAGACAAGAAGTTGGGTCTCGCACGTACTGGGTACCATTAGGATCGACAGTTGAACTTCTCAGCGGCCAAGCCGCGTGAGAAGGTCCCAGGGGAAGGGCGGCTTCTTGAGGACAGGCGCATTGTCGTTGGTCTAACAAAAGAGGAGTTGACCCAAAAGCTCCCGTTGACAGGCCGTCGCAAGACGCGCAGCATGCGAGTTGTACTTTATTATGATCCTGACTATATGTTCCCGTGGCCCGTGTGTGGGTCACCGATCCTGATCCTAAACGCGGTGCTCAGTGGCTGAAGAACCTGCCTGAACCCACCAACCTTGGAATTCATCCCGGACGCTGGCTCAACATGAATCAGGCCCAGCGTAGGCAGGCCGTAGAGCAATGCAAGGCCGAAAAGAGAGGTTTCGTTGCTATAGACGATCCTGGTCCTTGTCTTGGCCTCCTGCGTGACATAGGCCTGGGCGTGGATGATCCACCAGCTCCGCCGGAGCCCGCAGTGGCCCAGCCACTTGCGATTCGTCCCATTTCTGAAGAGACCGCTGCCTACCTTGCGAAACATCCTAAGGCAAGAAGAGCCGCACCGTGGGTTGCTGAGCGGTTTCGTCGTCTGGCGGCACAGGGCGGCCAAGCCGCAGCTGTAGCCGCCGAATCCTCTGAGGAAGGCGATTCCGACGAATAGGTTTCGGATGATGAGGATGTCTGGTGGAAGCAAACATGGCGCGGTGGTGCCATGGCACGTGGCGGGGTTCCCTCCGGCCCAGCCGGCAGGGGCCCGTTATCCGATGATGATCGAATCTGAGGCGACACAAGACGCGAGCCTGACCTCGAGTCTGGCGGCCGCCGCGTCGCGGCCAATTCGTGCCTCGGACGCCGTTGCAGAGCAGCTCGGCTCCGATGCCTAGTCACCGTGGAAAGGAGAGATTTGATTTGGATTACTTATACAAACCTTTTACTGATCTCGTCTCAGTTGTCGACGAGCCCTCCCAACTCCCCAGTGATTGGCAACGTGCTAAGATTGATGCCGCTGTAGCTCGATCTGCATCCAAAGATGAGGCCAAGGCTAATCAAGATGCCCAGGCCGCTCTCAGAAAGGAATGGAACATATTGCGAGACATAGGCACATGGAATGAGAAAGGGGTTAGTGAATATTCCGATGTTGTTGCGGAACTCAATGGAAAGACCGCGCACTTTGGTCGTTCATTCGTAATCATCGTAGAGAAAAACTCAAAGTTGCCACTCGGACACAAAGATCGGAAATACAAAGGCCGGGTAGTTTTCGACGGTTCGAGCGTGAGAGAGCAGAATAAGGATGTTGCTTTGTTTCAAGACCGCCCCAGCAGTCCTGGTACAATGCAGGCCGGCAAAGCAGCTGACACTCACGGGCTTTTCGAAGGCCATAGTATTGAACAAGCTGACGCCCGTCAGGCTTGCACTCAGTCGGGTGGCGCCCCAACGTGGGTACTCCTACCCCGTGATGAGTGGCCCAAAGAATGGTCGCACATGCGCATTCCCGTATGCCCGTTGTTTCCATCTTTATACTGGCACCCTGATTCGGGAGGATATTGGGAGCAACGCTGCGAAGGACATGTTACGGCCAAAGGATTTGTGAAATGTAGCCCGTGGCGCAGCTGCTATTTCCATAAAGAATTGAAGTTATTCAGAGCGTGAATTACCTACCCCGCTTTCGCTTCCAGGCAAAACCAAACCATACCACGCGCCTCCTCGTCAAGCGGCCTGACCAGTACAGGCTGCAATTTGGCATCGTTTGGTATCTCTTGGAAGCGAGGGTGGTCAAAAGCGAGGTAGGTTTGTTTTCCCCTTAGTTATGTCTGATAATTTACGTGTATGATTTTAAGCTGTCTGGTCCCGCAAACAAGCTAGCTGAAGGGTGGAGGTTACTACAAACCCCATCTGACAATTGCCCGAAAGGTATGGAAATAGACTCTCCGACCGCGGTCGGACGATATTTGGGTTGTGAACTCAGACTGTCCACGCAGTGTGTTGAATGGCAAGGTGAAATACCCGCGGTTTTGGACCCGCCGCCTCCTAAAGTCAAGAAGAACGCCTCCGTCCCAGACGAGAGCAGCGAGGAAAAATCAGGGGGTGACTCGGCGGCCCAGCCGTCCGAGCCATGCCAACCGAGAGAACCCAAACAGGCCAGAGTCATAGAATATGACATGACTGAATTCTTCGAGTCCTGTGTCACTTTATGCACAATTCACGGATACTGACCCAGCTACTTATCCTGCTGCGGGCACGCCGTTTGGACCCGAACTTGTTGACCTCGAAGACGGTCGAGGCGGCCCTGGAGGTGAAATTTGCTCTCCCGCAGAGGAGGCAATCGCCTCCGCGTTACATGTCAAAATTGACGCTGGGCCCCCAGATCAAGAAAATGTGGTTCAAGGCCTTGATGCTGCAGCGGCCAGCCGCAATGACCCGGAGCCACCGACCCAGTCGGGAGTGCTCCAGCCCATAGCGGCGAAAGTCTTGATGAAGATCCATTATGGTGCAAGAATGGCTCGATGCGACTTGCTCCCTGCCGCGTGCCACAAGGCCAGTTGCATTGCCAAATGGACGGAGCAACAAGACATGGGTCTTTTCCGCCCCATCTGTGACATCAAGTGTTTCTCTCACTACCGTATGTCTTCATGGGTAGGTGATAGTATGGATGATATCTTGTCGAAGCAATACTCTGGCGCGGACCTGGCCAGTGACGTCCGAACACATGGGGGCACAAGTGCCAGTTATCAAGCAATTTGGGGCCCGTACACTAGAGCTGGGCAGTCTATGGGCTCGCAGCGACAGACATGCGTTTCCCATAGCACCCTTGAGGCAGAGATTGTGGCTGCTGACCTTGCCCTGCGAAAAGAGCTGCTTGCAGCCCTTCCGCTTTGGGAATTCTTGCTTGGGAGAGAATTACGTTGTTTGTTTTTAGAGGACAACCAGGCGGTACGTAAGGTCATTAAAGCTGGAGGGCCCATGAAGCTCATGCATCTACCGAGAACCCATCGTATTGATGCTGCAGCTGTGTCTGAACAATTCTCTCGAGTAGTCGTTGAGCTTCAGACCGAAAGGACTCAAGACGAAGCTGCCGACATTGGAACGAAGAGGTTCACAAACCCTTTGGCTTGGGTTAAAGTATTATATCTTGTCAACGTTGTGACTCCCAATTTCTGGACCGCCAAGCGGTACCAGGACTATTTAGATTCGACGTTTTCAGACGGACTTCCCCTGAAACCCGGGGGGATTCTGAAGCCCCGCTTAGGTCCGAGTTCGGCTTTGCGGAGAGGAGCTGCTGCACCTAGCAAAAAGATGAACGAGAAAAAGAAACGCCCCAACAAGGGTAAGACCGATGTGCATTCTTCAAAACCAATAAACACCCCAGCGGCACTTGGCGGCGCTCAGTGCCCGGCTAGCACCGAGGCTGCCCCCGGCCAAGCCGTGGTGGCGAACGCTCCCAGTCAAGCTGTGGTGGCGAATGCGCTTGGCCAAGCCGTGGAAGCATGTGCAACCACTCCTATTACGACCGAAGAAGGTTCCAGGACAAGCTCCGAGAAATCCAGAGGAGATAACCAAGAAAAGCCCCGAGGTCGAGATGAGAGCGATGTTTGATATAACGGACAGCGGAACCGAGTCTGATACGTCGAATTTGGTAAAAGAGATGTGTGAAAAAAACGATCGAGCGTTGAGCCAGTTAGCGTCGAGCAAAATATGCTCGGATACAACCTTCTGCTCCCTCACCTTCCGCCCGCTGCTGTTGCTAACTTCCAGGATAGGAGGGATCAATGGACACAACAAGGACAGAGTCTTAAACGATGGCACTTTGTTCCCAGACTTGTCACGTTTATACAAGCGAATACCGATTGCCCGGTTGACCCGGATAGATTAGATGATAGACGCCGTACCTATGCCATCAACATCCAACATGGTTTGACTGTAGATCGTACGGATCGTTGGCGTGACGAAGATAATAAAGATCATCACCCCTTTGAACAGAATTCGAATGGCGAATCCAGCGATGGCGACTATCACCCAAGTAGATGGACCGGCTGGGCGGAATTCTGGATCTGGGAAGATTGCGTCCTGGCCACCCAGTGGACCGGGGACCGACTCTTGTTAGACTATTGTTGTGGCCCTCAGAGCAGGATCGGAAACCCCAAGAATTTTCTTGACGATTCATGCAAGGTAATTCGGTATACGGAGAAGGAAGATATGAGAACCGATGAGGGTCGACGATTGGCTCTGAATGACATAAAGACGTTCAAAGGAAAACACATCACGCTATGGGCATCTATGCCCTGCACAGGAGGTTCCCCCTGGCAATATGTGAACGAAGCCCACTATTTTCGTTTTGGAAACCATAGAGCTATGCGCAGGCTTCGAGGCATCCGGACAGATGTTAGATATTTGTTTTGGTTTTTCCGCGAGAGTGTCCGCGCCGCGCACAAAGCGGGGGGGGCTGCTTGCATTGAGTGGCCAACTGAATGTAATTAGCAATTGGAGGGATCCCCAGGTGGAAGAGTTCATGAGAGAGTTGGAGTCTGTCAAAACGGCTTTGCATGGATGTGCGTACGGTTTGAGGGGCAGCAAGGGTAATTTCATGAGTTTGCCTTGAACAATTGCATCAACGTCTTCTGACGTGACGGAAGGATTTGAGCGTAGATGTGACGGCACGCACGAGCATGTTGAGGCCAGGGGGCGAGAGCGTAAGTCAGCTGAGGATTACACGGGTGCCTTTGCCAAGCATGTTCATATTGTTGTTGCTCGTGCCGCGGAGCGCGTGTTGTCGTCTCGTCGTCGTCCCGTCTTATCCTCTGATTTCGTATGTGCCGCTGCCGTTTTGTCTCCAGACCTTGCGCGGGCTGCCCAGCGGCCGGCCCCCCCTCGGACCGCGCAGCCGCCCTGTTGCGGCTGCGCGGGCCTTGCCTGCCGCGGCCCCCGCGCGCCCGAGAGGTCATCGACCAAACCCATGTGCCGACCGCTGGGAACCCCAGCGGCAAAGCCGTCGGGGGAGGACATGGCTTCGGTTTGCTCGGACGATATCATATACGAACTCGTTCCTGAGTCACCTGAGGGGGGAGAACCCCAGGTTGAGCCCAAAGGAAAGGCTCCTTTCAACCTAATTCGAAAGGCTACCCCACCGGCCCAGCCGAGTGAGGATGCCGCCCCGCCGGCCAAGCCGGCTGGGGAAGTGGCTGATCTTTTCAGTCCGAGCGATGCCGCGATGAATGATGACATCGAAATGGAGGCTGGCGTAGAGATTCACGCAGAAGAGATCGCAGCTCGCAAAAGAGCTGCTGCCGCTGCCATAGATGAAAACAAGCCTGCCAAGAGGACAGCAATCTCTTCGCAAGGGGAACACAACGCCCGCGAAGAGAAATCCATCTTCCGCTGCTTTCCTGACAAGAGAGAATGGTCCAGGCCTAATTATGCCAGGGCCATCAAGTTCGCACGCAAACGGGGATGGAGTTGGTGTATCACGATGTGGAGACACAACATATTATACAGACGGGGCGACCAAGTCGTTACCGCACTGAAGGCAGAATTAGCCGACACATTACAGACGGTCTTTGGGCGTCTGTTTTCCCAAGTCTCACAAGGCCCGTGGACCGTCCATTGGATTACATTCGACAGAATGGCAACGTGCCGTTTTGATTTTGCCCCTCCAAGTCTTGACCAGATGCCAGTGGGTACTTTCTTTCAGACGTACCCAGATGAAATGACGAAGTTGGTCGTCAGGTTGTACACAAACGCACCAGGGGAGACTCGAGATCCCGTCCGAACCCTTGAAAAGGGAGAGGTCGTGGGTCCCACCGTTGGCCCAGCCATGCGGCGGAAGACAATCTACGGAGACTTTGTGAGCGTCCGAATAAGGGGCAACAAGACAGAAGGTGCTCCCGATTTGTGGATGAACATCTGGGGCCCTTCGCCACGTACGCCTCCCCGTGGCAAAGCCATTGGGGGCGGTCGGGGCACGATATATGCCCTGCCTGTTGTCAAAGGTCTGTCTTGCACGCCAGTGCATGCTGTTGAGGAGGCTCTCACCAAACCAGCCAGAGCAATTATTTTCAGTTTTCCCCTCAGCAGGCGGTGCATTGGCGGAAGGCTCAACCTTCGTGGACACGTCCATACGACTTCGATGCATGGCTCGCGAAATATGGCCTTGTTGGCGATGCTGACTTGAATGAGAAGCAGCCGCCTCAGCCAGACGCAGAGACTGAGGCCAACCAGCACGACCCAGTCGTTGCTGGTGAGAGGCCAGATCTGCTTGAAAATCCCGAACAGCGACGCCCTGAGGCGCCCTCGGAGGGCCCTCCTGACCACCGAGAGGAGGGTTCTGACCGGGCGCCGAAAAGGCCACGCTTGGGAGTAGAGATGTCGACCGACCCAGTCGGTTCGGCAAGCCACCATGCGAACGTAGCCATCGCACAGCCTTCGGCCGGATCTGGCCCGCAAAAGTCATTGGACAGTCCTGGTGCTGGTCGGCAGGCGGCCGGCGGAACATCCGCTGGGTCAGCCTCGGACCCGACTGCCCCGCCCGGTCAAGCCGGTGGCGGGGCGGGCGGAGGCTCTCCTCCCGGTCCAGCCGGTGGTGGAGGTGCTCCGTCTGGCCCAGGTGGCTCTCCCTCGGGAAGCGCCCCGCCCTCCGGAAACCCCTCTGGGGGCGGCGGTGGAGGTGGGCCCCCAGATGCGGGGTCGACGATGGCGAGCGGCGAGGGTGATGGCCCGCCCTACTTTTGGCGGGGCCCTTGGAACGTCCTCGATTATTATTGGGCAAAGGGAGAGCGTGCACCGAGCCCCAGGCCACCGACGAATGACTGGGAAACTACGGCGAATAATATTCTCAGTCTTTACGTGGACATAACAGACCCCAAGTTGAAAAACTGGGCAATAAAGTTGTCGTTCCTTCAGAAGTGCCAGGCCATAACACACATTGCCCGACAGAGCGGACACTCATGGATTCCATCTGTTGGCGAGGACGTTGCGGCCATGATGGCCACGGGCAAGTCTGTTAAGGACTTGTTCCACCCTTTGTGCTTGATGGATCACGGGACAGACAAGTTTTGGTCCTACTCCGTCCACATTGTCTCTGATTCCACGATCTCGTTTCGGAATGCGTCCAAGAAAGTCACGCCCAGCCTCCTTCCCGACTACTATCTGCGGGATCACGTGCGCGGCATTTCAGAAGATCATGAGTGGATGCATGGCCCCTGGGCTCCAGGAAGAGGCTAAGATACTCAACTGGGAGGAACATAAGTACTACCAGAAATGGATCCACACGCCGATACGTTTCATCTTTTGGAACTTCAATGATATTGTTGGTGGAGCCGGCGAACTGAACGGAGTTGGCACAGGGGGAAAACGGCAAGAAAATCCAACACTAGTCGCCGGCAGCCTCCGAATAATGGTAGAGGTGGCGGAGCGTCTGGTGGATGACGCGATCACCCGCGCAAAGGACGGAGCGATAGAGATCGTGTACGTTGGTGGGGACCACACATGCTGGCGGTCGGATGGATCCGGCGTAAGCCAGATGTGGGATGATGTTACCACCCTCGTCAGGGCTCGAATGAACCGTCGGATTGAAAGCTACAAAGCTATGGGGATTTTTCCGCGAATAATGATTCTTGATGGTGTGAGCCTTTACCGCAAACTGCGGCACCCCTCAGTTGATTTCTACCATTTTAATTCCGACCACAGTGACTACAAGATGGATAAGAATCGACAAATGGTGAATGTGAAGGCGGCCGAGTTGTGCGCTGAGCACATGTTTAAGGCCGCCAAACTCGCCGCATTGTGCTTCTGCCAACCCTCCGGCGGCCCAGCCGTTCAGGGGGGTGGCATAACAAAGGCGAAAAGAGCCGATGGGTATACATTGCAAGAGGCTACCGTTAATGAGCTAGTCATTTACTGGCAAGAATGGAGCCCCACTGAGGGCAATGTGCCCAAGTCCGTGCTCAATTCTCGCCCGTTCGAAGTTGCCTTGAACCCCATGGAGTTCCCGGCCGTCCAAGACGGGTCTGGGGGCGGGGCGATCCATTCCGATTATTCTGAGGCATTCATCGACTTTTTGAAGCAAGGGAATGCATATGCAGACTTTTTCCCGTGGCAAGATGATCATTACTTCTTGCCGCGTGCTCGGCTCCTTTGTCCGGGCATGCCCCCAAGGGGGGAACGCCTTCGATTGTCGACTGAAGGAGTGCAAAATGACGAACACATGCGCACGGCAGTCGAGGAGTTGAAGAAGGCAGCGCCTGCCACAGGGGCGAAGTTACTGCACCGAGCGGCCCAGCCGTCTCGGGAGACGTTGCTGCGCCGAGTGGACCAGCCGCATCGGGTTACGTTGCTGCCACGCGGGCGGCCCAGCCGCCCCGCGGACCAGTTCTGGCCCCTGCGAAGATCGTACAGGATGTTAAGACACCAGGCGAAGCAGCGGAGGAAGTTCTCCGCATTAAATGCCCTGTCGGCAAGACAACCACGCTCAGCAAAAGGTATAAGTTCCCAGGGCGCTTGAGAGTAGACGGCGATCCCGACCGCCCTCAATATTGGGAACTAGATTGGCCTGTGCATCTGACATGCCATCAAATTAAGAAGTTGCCCTACAAAAACGATTTCCCCCGACCATTCACTGTAGCGAGCGGTGAGCTCTACAGACGCATGATGCTTACGAATGAATACCCGGGGGAAGAAGGCCGCGTTGCACGAGTGGCGCAAGGGGAGAACCCGGCCCGCAGCAAGCAGTTCAATATGATTCAGAGACACGCCAATGGAGAGGCGTGGCTGGGTTTTCAGATGCTGCAGAAATCCGCGAAGACCCCAGTTTTGGAACCTAGTTGAAAGGTTCCGAATTGGGCGCGTTTCTTTGTGATTAAGGCTGATCGATCGTGTGCGGACCCCACGGCCACCGTCGCTGATCGCCAGAATTGGGTGAAGTTGTCAACGAGGACGCACAGGGCGGGCATCAATCACTGTGTTCAGCTGACTTTGCCCTTCTAGGTAACGGGCGAAAAGCTTGTGGAGGTCCAAGACCCATCCACAGGCTGGGCCAGACAGTCCCACGGTGCGCCTGTGACCACCCTCCATTCAGTTTTGGAGGGCCATCAGCTGCTTACCTCCGACCCTCGATACGGAGGGAGTACCAAACAGAAGAAGGTTGGTGTGTACTCATTTCCATGCACCAACAATCCTGGCACTCATACGACATATTCTGTCGCAGAGGAGACCTTTGGAGATGGCATCTGGGTAATTAACTGCGGAGATCGTTTTCTTTTCAAAGCCTTCGATCAAGGGAAAACCAGATCAGTGCGTTAGCGAACCATCTGAGATGGTATTGTATGAGCTTCGCCTCTACCATTGGACTCCTGCGGCACTTCATGTGACGCCAGCTTATGCCTTCTTACAACATGTCGCCAGAGAGAACATTGGCCCTTGGAGCAAGACTTCGGGGTCGAACGGCATCGCGACAAAGCAAGGGAGGAGCGCGCGGATCAAGTCCGGGAGGCGCAGAGACAGTGGGCCCCAAACTTGGAACCCATTGTTTGGCAGAACGATCGAAGCCCTTATTTTGAGAACAAGAGTAACTTCGACGATGTTTGGCCATGGCTCCAGAAGAAAGGAGTCAGGCTCACAAAGATCCACCCGTTGCACAAAGACGAGGCTTCGGATGCATCTAAGGAGCTCGTCCAGGCTAACAAGGACAGAGACGAGGAGGCCAAAGCCAAGTCGTCGACGGGTGCACAGCAGCAGGCGCCGGCGGCAAAGCCGTCCGGCGCATCCTTTTCGCTCGGTGCAGAGGTTTTCCCACCTTTGGGACAGCCTACGTTGCATGTTGGGAGAGCGCCCAAGTCTCCGCCCGGCAACGCCGTGGCGGAGGCGTGGCCACCACTTCCCAAATCTGATGCACTTGCGAAAACGCCTATGCCCCCACCCCCCCTGAGGGAGGGGCTACCACCAGTTGAGTCAGCAAGCGAGGTGCCTAAGAAACCTCCGCCAACCAATACGATGGCGCCGCCACCGGCTGCGAAGCCGAACGTCGCGCCGAGGAAGGACTCACCTTCACTAGAGAAGAGGGGCGTTGTGCCGAATAAGTCCCCGCCCCCGCCTCATTCGAGCCCGGAGGCGCGTGCGCCGAAGCCCCCGCCAGCTAAAGTGGCGCGCCTCGGTGCTGGAGCTGGCGATCTCCCTGCATTCCAAGTTGCGCAGCCACCGGCCAAGCCGGGGGGCTCGGAGACAGCAGAAGGCCCGTCCAAGCCTTGGGCACCGAGCCTTCGCGATCCCGACCCTGTTGTCAGGCTTAACAGGTGGAAGTGTGATCGTTCGTCGCAAGCCGACCAAAGTCTTCAGAAAGCTGAGGCCACGCCCAAGGCCGCGCCTCAGTGGCGCCGAGACCCGGGATCTTCCCAGCCTGCCCAAGGCAGTGCTGGGATGGACCAGACTGCGAAGGCGGAGAGCTCCGCCGCAAAGGCAGCGGCAGTTGAGACAGAAGTCAAAACTGCCGAGGATGTGAGCTCCGATCGCCACGGAGGCAATGAGAGGCCGAAGCTTCCTGCGGAATCGATTTCAAAGCAGACGGATGGAGATTCCTCGTCGGACCAGTCACCTCAGCCGCGGGGGGGCGACGCTGCAACCCTCCTTCTCAGAAGTATCAGAGAAATCTCCAAGACGCACTTCACGGGCAGGCAAGCACGTAGAGCACTGAGGAAAGAGAAAGATTTCTTTTACTAGTGGCGTCGCAATGTTGCTGACCGGCCGCCAGAGGCCGAATGTCCCGATGATTTGTTGGACATTGAAGAGTTTCTTGGCGCAGCAAAGAGGATCTACGAGAAAGCTAAGATAAGGAAGAAACGTGAGCCGGGAAAGTACTCGGAAGCATGGGCGAAGTTTGCAAACGTTGCTGTTGAACATATTCGTTCAGTTGCACCAGACTTTGTTCCTGTTCCTGTGATCGTCGCCAAGAGCAAACGTTCAAAGCCTCATGCTGAGGGCGAATCTGTTGCGAGTGGAAGCAAACTTCCCCCCCCCCCTGCTCCACCGCCTGGCCCAGCCGCGACGGCGAGCTTGCCTGCCCCCCCGCCTGGCCCAGCCAGAGCGGAGGCCGAACAAGCAAAGGAAGACAAAATTATGGTAGACTCGGGCGCCGATGCTGCATCACGCGCTGCGCCTCCAGAGCTTGCCGAGTCTTCCCCTACAAAGCCATGTTCTTCCGATGAGGAGGATGCCCCCGCGGCTAAGGCGCCGCCGCCGGTTGCCGCTCCATGTGGACATCGCGCGGCGGAGCCTCTCTCCGTGAATCGAACCCCGGGTGTTCAAGACACTCCGGGGTCCCTTGAGGCCAGCCCAGATCTTACCCAACTCAATGACTGTCCGTATCCAGCGGACCCTCAGCTCATTCCCACTGAGGAAGAGCATTACCGATCTGGCGCAGCCTCTGCCAATTTCTTTTGCAGAGAAAGGTTGCCACCTGCCCCTGATAGACGACAGCGCCAACCGACGGACGATCCGCCCCAAGAGGGCGACCAAGATATTAATGTCAGGCACGCTATTTTAGGGGCAAAGAGCTTTATATTTCGCCGGATGAACTCATGCGAGTTATTCAGCGCACGCCCCCTCGTATAAGGCAGAGGGTGCGAGAGGCCCACATGACTGGTCCTGTCCCCCGCGGGTGGAGGCCATGCGCAATCAGTCGAATAGCACGCTCAGATACATTGCAGAATTCGTTGAATATCCAATTCTTGTATTACTGAGCGAAGTTTCCATAGAAGAGGGCACTTTCGATTTGGCGCGGGAATTTCTCCGTGCTGAGTTTTGCCCCGACGATATTCCCGACGGATTTAATGCTCAGTCTTTTAGTTTATGAAGCCATTTGTTGTTGGGGTCGATGATAGCAATAATCCGGCTGCCCTAGGCAGTTCGGATTTTTGGAGACCCCAAAGTTACCGAGTAGACGAGTTCGCTAAGCGCGTTGGTGACTGCGCAACGCATCTTGCGAGGCATTGTTCTGATTACGCGATGTCCTCGGGGGGCTGGGTCTTTTTTGGAGACCTGGTTGAGAAGATGACCGCGGACGGATTTGAATATCAGACATATGCACTTGCTGCGCACGGCCTAGCCGCGTTGCAGCAGGGAGCTGTGGAGGTCCTCGGTGCGCTTCCTGACGACAGCGCCAGCATCAGTGAGACGACCGTTTACGGCATGTGGCGCAACTACAAAGCATGGCCCTCTCAAGAGGCGGAGAGGACTACCTCTCCCATTCCTGTTTTCTATCGAGCATGCAAAGGACATTCCACTTTTATTGCTTCAATTGAGAGAATGTGCGCGCCCTATGACCCTGGCCTAGCCAGTCGTCATGGGACCCTTCTCCATATCACTGATATGGAAAACACGATTGGAATCCATGGTCGGAAAAGTACAATTCCCAAAAAGAGACTCGGGGCTCTGCCTCGAGGCGGACTGCGAATTGCGAAGGCTTCTCCCGAGCCAGAAGGACCCCAGCATGCAAGGCCAAGATCATCTTCCTTCGTGGCTAAGCCAGCGGAGGTATGGCGACCCTGCTCCTGTGAGGAAGCACGTGGCCATGAGTAATAGCGCACAGCCGGGAGAGCCACCATCAATCGGAGCATGGCCCGCAGGGGACACGGTCCTTCTGCGGGATTAGCTCCCGACTCACAGAGAGTCCTGGCCGTTGATTCTTGTTTTCAATGGCCGGGTGCTCACTCGTTTTTCGCACCGGATTTGCCAGGACGGGACTCTTGTGTCACGCGAGGTGCCGAGATTCACTGATATTGACAAAGCCGTCGCCCTGGTTAAAGTCATCGGCTGGTATGATCAAAAGGAAAAGGAGATGTCCTGGTCCATTGTTTTCAACCAAGAGTGGACATCGTACGAGGTAAATTTTGATAACACCTCCATGCTCGGTTGGATTCATACTGACGAGACATTGTCATGCCTACATTGCCTCCTGGGGCAGAAGCATGTATTCAGTCTGTCCCCCTGGGAGGACGACGGTCGGTTTCTTTGCGCTAGCTGGCACTGGGTGCGAACTGGTTTTGGACATTGTCCCTTCTGCAACAATCCGATCAAGTACAAATACAAGGTTGCCCACGACTATTTGCTCCAGACGTGCCGACATAAGGTTATTGAGTATTCGCCTTCAAGAAATGGCATTTTGTTTCACGTTGTCGATCCCGATCAGCTCCCCTACGAGCGTGATCAGCATGTCGGAGCGCGAGTAAACAGACAACGGAGAGCTTCGGCATATGTAATATATAACATCAGCAACAATCTGCAGCGGGAGCGCAAGTGGACAACGAATAACCAGTATAGGCGATTGGCTGCTTCAGGTCAAACCTTTGGAAACAGCCGCACAGGTAGTGTTCCTGCCTGGATCCCTGACCGCGCCGCGGCCCAGCCGCTGGCGCGTCACGGTCCTTTCTTCCAGTACCTCGAGCCTCTGAAGAGGCGATTCATCAAATGGCTCGCACACTTGGCTCAAAGAGAGGAGACTCAAGCCCCAACGATCGCAGAGTGGTGGCCCTTACTTTGGGCAACAGAAATAGACCAGTATGCGCGCCCCATGTCTTGTCCTGCTCTGGCTGCCTTTGAGTGGCCAGAGGATCCTGACGCACGCTTTGAACCAAATGAAGGTTGGTTCGAATGGGAGCGTAACATGGCTAAGTCGAACATCTTCGTGCCAACGCTTCGGACATTGTGCAGCGCAAAAGATGGGGCAGCACCCTGGCTGCCCATTGATCAGGGCAACGCCATGGGCGTCACGGGGCCCAGCCTACGTGGACGTCCACCGGTTGCTTGGGCAAATAGTTTTGTGGCACGTCCTCGTCGTGCTTCCCAGTCCGTCAGCAGGTGCGACAAAATGTGTTCCGAGCACCCTCTCGTTTCAGTGTGTACGCATGCCAAACCTGCCGCCGGTCCAACCGTGACGGCAGGTGAGGAGAATTTACACATGACTTTTGATTTCACCGCAGCCTGCGGGTCCCAGACCGAGCAGATAATTGGCGGGAAAATCAATCTCGACCAGCCCAATGGGTATGTTTATTCCCATCGCGACGACAAATCGTTGAACATCACTTTGACCGAGGACGGAGCCAAAGAGGTAGCCGCTCAATCTGTCATGGAACACACCAGCTATCGCCCGGAAGCAAATGACCCTGGAAGGTTACGACTATCGGGCGAAGTAACGCACGGAGCCCCAGAACATGTGCGCAGCACCATTGGCTGGAACTGGAAGGTCCCTGTTCCAGCACTGGAACTGGGCCTTCGCATTATTCGTGTGATTGTGATTGTTCGCGAGATCATTAGTTCCTTTGTCGCAGAGGGACATTACATTGCATACCCTGGGGCTCACTTTCTTGCCCGAGGCACCGCGTATATTACAATGATGACCAGCGTCGAAAGGATGCATGCGCCCTTGATTGCCGCATTCGCGTGGCGATTGAGACAGACGACCTCGTTCAGGACTGGGCCCGTAATTTGGGTAAACCGGCTCGTGCTGATATCCGTTGTCCGGGCATGAAGCTACAAGAAGCTATTTATTGGCTATACCCACATGTGGAAGCCACTGAGCTTCAAGACAAAGATGAAGGCCACTTTCGTGGTGCCTGCGGCAGGCTTGGCATTCTTGCTGCGACTGCCGCAAGGGAGATTATTAGATTCGCCAGAAAGCGAGTGATGACTATTCGTGAGAGAGGAGGCGCCGATGGGCCCCCCGACGGCCAAGCCGATGCGGAGGGGCCCGCTTTGGCGAAAGCGCGGCCCAGACCGCCGCCTCCTCCACGCAGACCCGACGTCCAAGACGATCGGGCCAACGATGAGGTCACGGAATCCCCGTACTCTGCCGGCGGCCAAACCGCTGCGGCAGGGGATTGGTCGAGGCCTACGCGCGCGCGGCGGAGCCATGGATGTCGGCCGCGGCGCTGCTGGCTACGACCCCTCGAAGCACTACCCGCACTACACTAATGATGTGCTGGATAGATACTGGCTTCACCAGGACTTGATATCCTGGATGGACCCGAGAGAGAACAAGTCACGAGCGTGGCATGTTGTGTACCTGAGCGACTGCAACTGGTATTTTCCGAGGAAAGGAAAGGATTCCAATGCAAGGACAAGCGCGACAGGCCAGCGACTTACGCTGGCCGTGGCAAGGGATTCAGATCCCGCTCGCCCCACTGGGCCGCGGGTCAGACGGGAGGCTCGTCATCTTCGCATCCGAGACCTCCATCTCCGCCATCGCGGGGATCTCTTTATAACAAGATCTGAGAGAAGGCCGAGCCCGCGCGACCAAGTCGCTGCGGGCTCAACCGATCGACAAAGTCGTATCGGCAGAGAGAACTTATTTATCTATTGGTGGGAATCGTCGGGTTTCTTCGGCCCTCAGCTCCCTGGCAGCCACCGTTGAGCGGTACAAGTTTTTGCAGTTCGCTCCGGTGGTTGTATAATATGCACAGGCCAGGGAGGCTGTGGCTGGAAGGGCCCTACGAAGCCCGCCGCGGGGGGAGTAAATCTGCTCCTCTCCGCCTCATCTTACACTTGCCTCTCTCGCTGCCTTCTTTGTCACACCCTGACACTGCGGCTTTGCACCGCAGCTATTTGTGCTTACAGGAGATAAGAGGAGCGTGCTGGCTCGCACGCGCGCGCCGAGGGGTCGCTCCCTCGTCGTAGTCGTGTCGTCGGCCGGCCGGCCTCCTCCCTTACCATTCCTGAGTACAATTACTTAGCGGTTATCCGTAAGGGCTTCGCCCCCTCCCGCTGGCCCCCTCTCTCGGAGAATGGGCCATGGAAGAGCTAAGTCATGAGGCCTTGGCGCTGTTGTGAAGCAGTATCGAAACTTCATGCGAAGCCGATTCGCAATCAGCAAAACCAACTGATCACAAGAGGGGTTACCACACCTGGCGATTGGTAAGACGTGTATGGTGCACGGGCTTGGTTACCACACCTTGCGATTAAAGGGCCGAAGGAATTCTCGCAGTTTGGGTTGCCACGCCTTGCGATGGATGTGCGTGAAGGGTGGCACCGGATTTCAGAAATGTGCCAAATCCCTCGTGTTTTGGGACCCTGACCCCGCGGATCTGCGTGAAGGGTGGCGCCGAATGTCAGAAAATGTTGCAAATCCCCGTGTTTTTGGACCCTGACGCCGCGGATCTGCGTGAGGGGTGGCACCGAATTGCAGAAATGTAGCAAATCCCTTGTGTTTTTGGACCCTGACCCCGCGGATGTGCGTGAGGGGTGGCACCGAATTTTAGAAATGTAGCAGATCCCCTGTGTTTTTGGACCCTGACCTCGCGGATGTGCGTGAGGGGTGGCACCGAATTTCAGAAATGTTGCAAATCCCTTTGGTTTTGGACCCTGACCCCGCGGATCTGCGTGAGGGGTGGCACCGAATTTCAGAAATGTGGCAAGTCCCTTGTGTTTTTGGACCCTGACGCCGCGGATCTGCGTGAGGGGTGACACCGAATCTTAGAAATATAGTAAATCCCATGTGTTTTTGGACCCTGACGCCGCGGATCTGCGTGAGGGGTGGCACCGAATTGCAGAAATGTAGCAAATCCCTTGTGTTTTTGGACCCTGACCCCGCGGATGTGCGTGAGGGGTGGCACCGAATTTAAGAAATCTTGCAAATCCCGTATGTTTTTTGACCCTGACCCCGCGGATCTGCGTGAGGGGTGGCACCGAATTGCAGAAATGTGGCAAATCCCTTGTGTTTTTGAACCCTGACGCCGCGGATCTGCGTGAGGGGTGGCACCGAATTTCAGAAATCTTGCAAATCCCATGTGTTTTTGGACCCTGACCCCGCGGATCTGCGTGAGGGGTGGCACCGAATTTCAGAAATGTGGCAATTCCCCTGTGTTTTTGGACCCTGACCCCGCGGATCTGCGTGAGGGGTGGCACCGAATTTCAGAAATGTGGCACATCCCCTGTGTTTTTGGACCCTGACCCCGCGGATCTGCGTGAGGGGTGTCGATTTCGAGCCCCCCCAGCAATTCAGACAACGCGCCCAGGAGACGCTAAAAATCCCGTTTGGGCCTCCCCCCCCCTCGCGCGGTCAATCAACTAGTTACAGTAACCAGCAAGAAGTCAACTAGTTACAGTAACCAGCAAGAAACAGAACTGTAACACTGGAAACTACAAACTACAACTGGTACAGGAAACTGCGAATCACGCGCCTCGCAGCCTGGTGGCCCCACAAGGGGGCCGGCGGATTTGTAGTTTCGTCGATGTCTCATCCCGTATGCTCTACTATTGAGCAGAGTCAACACGAAACCTTAATTCCTTTGTCATCTTACCCCGATTCTCAGAGGAAAGAGTGTATTAGCGTCTTGCGCGCTCGAGCTTGGCCCCCCCGCGGCCCCCAATGAACCGAGCACCAAAGGTCACTCTTACCCAGGGTCACTCTTGCGTGTAGTCGATAGTGGTATGATAATCTGCAGAGAGACGCCTTTCGAGAGGCTGCCCGTCGCACCTCGTTGCAAAGGCTATAACGACGGTCCCCCGGGGTACTTTGCAACTTGTCCATGTTTCTCTGCATGCCGCGCATGGGAACTGTATATACATCTGTTTACACATGCGCCGTCAGGGCGTGCCTTCGTTCGTTCGTTCGCAGCCGCCTCTGCCGCGACGTATGTTAGATTTTTGTTTTTTTGTCAGGGAGCTCTGCGAGGATGTCTCAGGCGAAACGTGCTGGACCACGTCGCGCGCGGCATCTCCGAGGTCAGAGTTGCGAGGATGTCACAGGCGAAATGGGCTGGACCACCTCTTGCGCGGCAGCTCAGGGTTCAGAGTTTCGAGAATGTCTCAGGCGAAACGGGCCAGACCACCTCGCGCGCGGCATCTCAGAGCTCAGAGTTTCGAGGACGTCTCAGACGAAACGGGCCGGACCACCTCTCGCGCTGCATCTCGGAATGCAGAAGCGTGAGGATGTCTCAAGTGTAACGGGCCGGACCACCTCTTCGGCGGCATCTCGGGGCTCAGAGTTGCGTTGATGTCTCAGGCGAGATGGGCTGGACCACCTCGCGCAGGGCATCTCGGAACCCAGAGTTGCGAGGATGTCTCAGGCGAAACGGGCCAGACCACCTCGCGCGCGGCATCTCGGACCCTAGAGTTGCGACGATGTCTCAGGCGAAGCGTGCCGCGAGGAAGTCTCAGGCGAAACGGGCCGGACCACCTCGAGCGCGGCGTCTCAGAGGTCAAGGTTGCGGGTACCTCCTGGGGCCTCTGGGGCCTCCTGGGGCCTCCTGGGGACCTCCTCGGGCTTCCTCCTGGGCCTCCTGTGGCCTCCTGGACCCCGCCTGGGGCTTCCTGAAGCCTCTTGGGGCTCTCAGGGGGGATATCTAGCATGTGGCCGTCGGGGCCCTACAAAAGGGCGGGGGGGGGCACAAGAGCAGGAAAAATCAACGAATCGACACCGGATGTGTATTAACTTGACACGTTCTGACAAGGAGCCTCCTGGGGCCTCCTGGGAGCCTCCTGGGAATCTCCTGGGGACCCCTGGGGCCTTCCCAGGGTCCCAGAGGGGGATATCTAACATGTGGTCTTCTGGGCCCCCAGGCTGGACCACCTCTGCCGCGGCATCTGGGAGCTCAGAGTTGCAAGAATGTCTTGTGCGAAACGGGCCGGACCACCTTGCGCACGGCATCTCAGAGCTCAGAGTTGCGAGGATGTCTCAGGCGAAACGGGCTGGACCACCTCGCGCAGGGCATCTCGGAGCCCAGAGTTGCGAGGATGTCTTTAGCGTAACGGGCTGGACCACCTCGCGCGCGGCATCTAGGACCCCAGAGTTGCGACGATGTCTCGGGCGAATCGTGCTGCGAGGAAGTGTTAGGCGAAACGGGCCGGACCACCTCGAGCGCGGCGTCTCAGAACTCCGAGTTGCGGGGACCTCCTGGGGCCTCTTGGGGACGTCCTGGAGCTTCCTCCTGGGCCTCCTGTGGCCTCCTGGACCCCACCTGGGGCTTCCTGAAGCTTCTTGGGGCTCCCAAGGAGGGATATCTAACATGTGGCCACAAGAGCAGGGAAAATCAACGAATCGACACCGGGTGTGTATTAACTTGACACGTTCTGATAAGGGGCCTCCTGGGGCCTCCTGGGAGCCTCCTGGGAATCTCCTGGGGACCCCTGGGGCCTGTCCTGGGCGTCCTGCGGCCTCCTGCGGCCTCCTGAAGCTCTCTGGGGCCTCCTGGGGCTCCCAGGGTCCCAGAGGGGGATATCTGACATGTGGTCTTCTGGGCCCCCAGGCTGGACCACCTCTTGCGCGGCATCTGGGAGCTCAGGCGAAACGGGCCGGACCACCTCTTGCGCTGCACCTCGGAGCCCAGAGTTGCGAGGATGTCTCAGGCGAAACGGGCCAGACCACCTCTTGCGCTGCACCTCGGGGCCTAGAGTTGCGAGGATGTCTCAGGCGAAACGGGCTGGACCACCTCGCAAGCGGCATCTCGAGGCTCAGAGTTGCGAGGATGTCTCAGGCGAAACAGGCCGGACCACCTCGCAAGCGGCATCTCGGAGCCCAGAGTTGCGAGGATGTCTCAGACGAAACGGGCCGGACCACCTCTCGCACGGCATCTCGGGGCTCAGAGTTTCGAGGATGTCTCAGGCGAAACGGGCCGAACCACCTTACAAGCGTCATCTCGGAGCCCGGAGTTGCGAGGATGTCTAAGGCGAAACGGGCCGGACCACCTCTTGCGCTGCACCTCGGGGCCAATTGTTTTGAGAATGTCTGAAGGAAACGGCCCGGACCACCTCTCGCGCGGCGTCCCGGAGCGCAACTTTTCGAGGATGTCTCAGGCGAAACGGCCAATCCTGGCCAACTCAGAAACGAGAGTTGTGAGGATGTCTCAAGCGAAACGGCCCGGACCATCAGATTTTTGTGAGGATGCCTCTGCTCCCCTTTCCCTCGGCCGGAGTTAGCTTTTATCACAACAGCACCCATTCAACAAGCTGTTTGGGGAAAAAATCCAGAGACCTGGGGATGCCGGGGCGCGGTGGGGGGCCAGGTGGGGGGTATCGGTAGGTTTCAGGCTAGGAATTGTCGAGTGAGGGGTCCCAAGAACAGAGTTCAAGAAACCTTGGGATGCCGGGGCGTGGTGGGGGGCCAGATGCGGGGTATCAGTAGGATGCAGGCTAGAAATTGTCGAGTGCGGGGTCCCAAGAACAGAGTTCCAGAGGCCTGGGGATGCCGGGGCGCGGCGGGGGGCCAGGTGGGGAGCATCGGTAGGTTTCAGGCTAGAAATTGTCGAGTGCGTGGTCCCAAGAACAGAGTTCCAGAGGCCTGGGGATGGTGGGGCGCGGTGGGGGGCCAGGTGGGGGGTATCGGTAGGTTGCAGGCTAGAATTGTTCAGTGCGGGGTCCCAAGAAGAAAGTTCCAGAGGCTTGGGGATGTTGGGGCGCGGTGGTGAGCCAGGGGGGGGTATCGGTAGGTTTCAGGTTAGAAATTGTCGGGTGCGGGGTCCCAAGAAAAGAGTTCCAGAGGCCTGGGGATGCCGGGGCGCGGTGGGGGGCGAGGTGGGGGGCATCGGTAGGTTTCAGGCTAGAAGTTTGCGAATGCGGGGCCCAAGAACAGAGTTCCAGAGGCTTGGGGATGCCGGGGCGCGGTGGGGGGCGAGAGATGGGGGGTATCGGTAGGTTTCAGGCCAGAAATTGTCGAGTGCGGGGTCCCAAGAACAGAGTTCCAGAGGCCTGGGGATGCCGGGCGCGCGGTGGGGGGCCAGGTGGGGGGCATCGGTAGGTTTCAGGCCAGAAATTGTCGAGTGCGCGGTCCCAAGAACAGAGTTCCAGAGGCCTGGGGATGCCGGGGCGCGGTGGGGGGCGAGGTCGGGGGCATCGGTAGGTTTCAGTGCAGAAATTGCCGAGTGCGTGCTCCAAGAACAGAGTTCCAGAGGCCTGGGGATGCCGGGGCGCGCTGGGGGTCCAGGTGGGGAGTATCGGTAGGTTTCAGGCCAGGAATTGTCGAGCGGGTGGTCCCAAGAACAGAGTTCCAGAGGCCTGGGGATGCCGGGGCGCGGTGGGGGGTCAGATGGGGGGTATCGGTAGGTTTCAGGCCAGAAATTGTCCAGTGCGGGGTCCCAAGAACAGAGTTCCAGAGGCCTGGGGATGCCGGGGCGCAGTGGGGGGCCAGGTTCGGGGTATCGGTAGGTTTCAGATTCTAAATTGTCCAGTGCGGGATCCCAAGAAGAGATTTCTAGAGGCTTGGGGATGCAGGGGCGCGGTGGTGAGCCAGGTGGGGGGTATCGGTAGGTTGCAGGCTAGAAATTGTCGAGTGCGGAATCCTAAGAACAGAGTTCCAGGGGCCCGGTGATGCCGGGGCGCGGTGGGGGGCGAGGTGGGGGGGTTTCAGGCTAGAAGTTGTCGAGGGCGGGGCGCGGCGGGGGGCGAGGTGGGTATCGGTAGGTTTCAGGCTAGAAGTTGTCGAGTGCGGGGCCACCAGAAGAGAGTTCCAGAGGCCTGAGGATGCCGGGGCGCGGCGGGGGGCCAGATGCGGGGTATCGGTAGGTTGCAGGCTAGAAATTGTCGTGTGTGGGGTTCCAAGAACAGAGTTCCAGAGGCCTGGGGATGCCGGGGCGCGGTGGGAGGCCAGGCGGGTGGCATCGGTAGGTTTCAGTGCAGAAATTGTCGAGTGCGTGGCCCCAAGAACAGAGTTCCAGAGGCCCTGGGGATGCCGGGGCGCGGCGGGGGGCCAGGTGGGGGGTATCGGTGGGTTGCAGGCTAGAAATTGTCATGTGCGGGGTCCCAAGAACAGGGTTCCAGAGGCCTGGGGATGCTGGGGCGCGGTGGTGAGCCAGGTGGGGGGTATCGGTAGGATTGAGGTTAGAATTTGTCGAGTGCGGGGTCCCAAGAAGAGAGTTCCAGAGGCCCGGGGATCGCCAAGAAGAAGAGAGTTCCAGAGGCCTGGGGATGCCGGGGCGCGGTGGGGGGCCAGGTTGGGGGGTATCGGTAGGTTTCAGGCCAGAAATTGTCAAGTGCGGGGTCACAAGAACAGAGGTCAAGAAGCCTGGGGATGCCGGGGCGTGGTGGGGGGCCAGATGGGGGCATCGGTAGGTTTCAGGCCAGAAATTGTCGAGTTCGCGGTCCCAAGAACAGAGTTCCAGAGGCCTGGAGATGCCGGGGCGCGGCGGGGAGTCAGGTGGGGGGCATCGGTAGGTTTCAGGCCAGAAATTGTCGAGTGCGCGGTCCCAAGAACAGAGTTCCAGAGGCCTGGGGATGCCGGGGCGCGGCGGGGGGCCAGGTGGGGAGCATCGATAGGTTGCAGGCTAGAAATTGTCAAGTGTGGGGTCCCAAGAAGAGTTCCAGAGGCCTGGGGGTGCTGGGGCGCGGTGGTGAGCCAGGTGGGGGGTATCGGTAGGTTTCAGGTTAGAAATTGTCGGGTGCGGGGTCCCAAGAAGAGAGTTCCAGAGGCCCGGGGATGCCGGGGCGCGGTGGAGGGCGAGGTGGCGACCGGTTGTTACTGTGGCCCGTTGGGTGTTAGTGTGGCCCGTCGCGCGGCGGGATGGGAGTTACTGTGGCCCGCGCAGGCCGCTGAATGAAAAGTAATATGTAAAAGGTATCTCATGTTAGATCTGGAGAGATTCGCAACCCTTAAGAAGATGCACTCCCGCGCAGGCAAAAGTGGCCACAGTAACTCCCATCTGGAACCAACATGGTAGTAGTGCTGTGTTAGTGGTGTGGTGGTCGCTATGCTGTGTTGATGGTGTGGTGTTGGTAATGTTGTGTTAGTGGTGTGGTGTTGGCAGTGGCGGGTTGTGTTGTATGCTGTGTTAGTGGTGTGGTGTTGGTAGGGATGTGCTGTATTAGTGGTGTGGTGTTGGTAGTGTTGTGTTAGTGGTGTGGTGTTGGTAATGTTGTTGAGTTTTTAGTAGGTAGTAGTGTTTTGGTAGTGGCAGTGGTGCTGTGGTAGTGGTGTTGTGGTGTTGTGGTTGTGGTTGTGGTATTGTGGTAGCGGTGGTGTGGTGTTGTGGTAGCGGTGTTGTGGTACTGGTATTGTGGTAGTGGTGCTGTAGTATGGTAGTACTATGGTGCTGTAGTGTTGGTGTTAAGTAGTATCACTCATAGGGAGCTACGGAGTACTAGCCGCAGGGAGTGTTAGCCCCAGGGAGTACCAATCCTAGGAATTACTACCCCTAAGGCGTACTCGTCCAAGGGAGCATTCGTCCTAGGGAGCACTCGCACTACGGAGTACCAGCCCTAGGGAATACTAGTCCTAGGGAGTGCTAGTCCGAGGGAGTGCTAGGAAGTACTGGCGCTAGGGAGTGCTAGCCCTAGGAAGTACTGGCGCTAGGGAGTGCTAGCCCTAGGGCGCCAGGGACGACGAGAAGTAGTAGTAGTAGTAGTAGTAGTAGTAGTAGTAGTAGTAGTAGTAGTAGTAGTAGTAGTAGTAATAGTAGTAGTAGTAGTCGTCGTCGTCGTCGTCGTCGTCGTCGTCGTCGTCGTCGTCGTCGTAGTAGTAGTAGTAGTAGTAGTAGTAGTAGTAGTAGTAGTAGTAGTAGTAGTAGTCAGTAGTAGTAGTAGTAGTAGTAGTAGTAGTAGTAGTAGTAGTAGTAGTAGTAGTAGTAGTAGTAGTAGTAGTAGTAGTAGTAGTAGTAGTAGTAGTAGTAGTAGTAGTAGTAGTAGTAGTAGTAGTAGTAGTAGTAGTAGTAGTAGTAGTAGTAGTAGTAGTAGTAGTAGTAATCGTCGTAGTAGTCGTAGTCGTCGTGGCAGTAGTAGTTCTAGTAGTAGTGCTAACCGTAGTAGTAGTAGTAGTAGTAGTAGTAGTAGTAGTAGTAGTAGTAGTAGTAGTAGTAGTAGTAGTAGTAGTAGTAGTAGTAGTAGCAGTAGTAGCAGTACTAGCAGCAGCAGCAGTAGTAGTAGTAGTAGTAGTAGTAGTAGTAATAATAGAAGAAGAAGTAGAAATACAAGTAGACGTATAATTAGACATAGTAGTAGTAGTAGTAGTAGTAGTAGTAGTAGTAGTAGTGGTGGTGGTGGTGGTGGTGGTGGTGGTGGTGGTGGTGGTGGTGGTGGTGGTGGTGGTGGTAGTAGTATTAGTAGTAGTAGTAGCAGCAGTAGTAGTAGTAGTAGTAGTAGTAGTAGTAGTAGTAGTAGTAGTAGTAGTAGTTCGGAGAGCCCAAAAGGCTCTTCGGAGAGCCCAAGAAGCGCTTACTTCAATTTTCAATTTTCACATACTGTACATCCTGTTCTCACTTACTCCGTCCTGACCATACTTGGCATTCTCTCTCGTGTTCTGCTTATCTCGCTTGAGTGGAAGGGAATCATGCCAGAGGAACGTCATATCGGCACTCCAGAAAAGAAAATGGCGCGTCTCACAGGGCCGAGTGGCAGTCCACTCCAGGAGCTGGACGGCATGGACGACGAGGACGGCCCAGGGGAGATGCAGCAACAATTCGAGCAGAACCTCGGAGAGGTAGCGGACTCTGGAACCGCCCTGACCGTCGGCCTATTTAAGCAGATCCTGAACGAAAAGCTCAAGCCCATCGAGAAGGATATCAACGCGATCAAAAAACATGGAGTATCCCATCAAGATGTCCATAACGCCGTCCAGCCGCTCAAGGCGGCGGTGGACGATATCACATCCAGGGTATCGGCATTAGAAGTTTCCACGCCCAAAGCAATGTCGGCCAGATCTGGGTCAGAAGCCTCCCTGGGGACGGTCCTGGAAACGAAACTCCAGGATGTGGAAAACAAGATCAATGATCTCACGGGGAAGGGGCGAACGCCAGACGGAACGATTGCAGTGCTTGGTGGAATGGATGGTTTTGCCGATTTGGCAGCAGCTTCAGACTTCCTCAACACGCGCATCGCCAATATCAACGTCCCGCCGCCGGCCGACATCTTCCTCAAAGGTGAGTCGTTCAACGGCCTCTTGTTTGCTAAATTTGGCAGCCCTACATCCGTGGATACTTTGGTCAAGCATTTCCGCCAGAGCAGTATTTCTCACAATGGTAAGAAAATCTGGGCGAACCGGGATATGCCAATTACTCAGCGTGTGCCTCTCCGTTTTCTCTTCGGCTTCAAACGTCTACTGACGGAGTGGGGCTTCAGGAAGCAAGCGGTCAAGATCGACGACGAGGCCCTGACGATGCACGTTGCGGGGAGCACATCATCACAGTCTCCGTTAACAGCGGCACTATGCACCAGACGTGGGCGAAAACGGAATGGGAGCAGTGGAGCGCACTTCACAACGATTCCGAGTTCAAGCAGTTTGGTGCTTCTTGCCAGGAAATCCTCGGCCGCGTCGCGGACAAGGGCAAAGGGAAAAGCAAGTGATGGTGCCCGGGGGGCGAGGACACAGTTTCACCCAATCGTTCTTCAGCATCTCCTTCTGGCCCGCGCCCTCGTCCATTCACTCGTGCGCAAAATGGGCACGTCACAGTGGCCACGTGGAATGTAACCGGCCTGACAGACGAGAAGTTCCACACAATTTGCGAAACAATGCGTGTTGAGAGGATCGATTTTCTTTGCCTCCAGGAGACGTGGGCTCCTAAAGCAGAGTACTACACACCAAATGATCATCGCATCATTTTGTCGGGTTCCGAGAGGTCCGGCGACGGAAACGCACCAAGAGCAGGAGTGGGATTTATAGTTGCGCCGCACATGTCATGTGGCTTCTTGCAGTGCTCAGACCGGCTTGCCTGCCTCAAAATCCGCGGGGGCAGAGGCAAACATGCGCTGTTCACCGGTTATGCTCCACACAACCTTCGACCATTACCAGAAAGGCTACAGTTTTATTTGGATTTGGAAAAGCTGCTTAAATATGTATCTGTGAATGGAGCAAAGTATATCTTGGGGGATTTCAATGCCCGGCTTGGCCAGCGCCGACGGGGAGAAGAACGCGCCATAGGACCGCACACCTTCGGCGAAGAGGCAAAGCACAGAGTCGAATGCCCCAACCGGGACCTGCTGATGGAGTTCTGCACGGTGCAGGAATACACTATCAGTAATACTTTCCAACACGTTTCTGCTGCACGACTTGTTACATACATGGAGGGGGGCACGAAACCGATGGGCGAAGTCGCGCCTCAAAAGTTCGCTCTGCTTGATTTGCTTCTGGTGCCAAACACGAGCGTCACAGATGTGATCTCGGTCGCAAACCGGCGCGAGGTGGCTTTCGCAACCCGGCATTTCTTGGCATGTTGCGAGCTCGACATGGACATCGAAGAACTGCCCCGCTGCCAACGACCTGCGGGGAAACAGCTTCAAAGCTTTCAGGATCCTGGAGTACGACAGCAGTTCGTTTCCACATCAGGATTTCGACGTCGCGGATGTGGTGGAAGATGCCTGGAGGGACATCTCTGCCGCGATCCACGTCGCAGCCGCGGGACTACCTGACGAGGCGCCCCGACCCAGACGACCTTGGATAAGTGACCGGACAGTGCAGCTTATCCACCAAAGGTCGCAGGCGAGACACGACGGAGACGCCGGACGCGAGAAAAAATGCACAAAGCCGTGAGGAAATTTGCAAGGCAAGACAATACCAAATGGTTGGAAGACTCAGTGGCGACAGGATTGTGGAAAGACATCCGGAATTTCCGGAAACCCCGGCCAGCTAAGCAAGGAAGATTGCGAAATCTGGATGGGTATTTGGTGAGCAGCGAGGCACGGGCGGACACAATGGCAACGTGCTTGGAAAAAGTGCAATGGGGAGTCAGGCAAGCCGATATCATCGACACGCCGGCGCTCGGAGACACGCTGCCTGTCAAGCTGTCCAAGTTCACGGCAGACGAGGTCAAGAATTGCTTGCGGCATTTACACTCAGGCAAGGCGCCGGGGCCAGACGGCACCCCGCCAGAATACTGGAATGTACTTGCGGACAGTTCTGGCGCTCTCCAACAAATCACAGATTTTGTCAACTATTGCTGGCAGAGTCGACGGGTCCCGCAAGAATGGCACAAAGCAAGGGGCACGACCATCCACAAGAAGGGCAAGACCGACGATTGCAGCAACTATCGTCCAATCAGCCTCCTTGTGATTGGGTACAAAGTCTTTGCGTCTCTGCTGCGCCGGCGCCTGGTGGGCGGCGGCGCAGAGGCAAGGCTAACATAATCTCAATTTGGGTTCAGATCCAAGCGCGGGATCCAAGAGGCCATTTTTGCATTACGTAGACGAATTGACTTGGAGTTGGGAGGATCCGTCGGAAACTTGTATGCGCTGGCCCTTGATTGGAAAAAGGCTTTCGATTCAATCGATCCTTCTGCCATGATTTGCGGATTACGTAGCTTCGGCCTGCCGGGGCATGTCTTGGACGTCATGCGTTCTTTTTAGACGGGCCGGTGCTTTGAGGTGCGGGACTGCGGTGCGACGTCTTCTTCGAGGCCGCAGGCGTCAGAGATATCGCAAGGTTGCCCGCTGTCACCGTTCTTGTTTGTAATGACGATGACAGTTATCATCGAGCAAGCGACTTCGCAGCTTGCCGGTTCCGACCGGGACTCCTGGGAACGAGGGTCTCTTTCCGTCTTGCTGCGCGCTGATGACGCATTGATCTTGGGAAGAACTACGCGGGCAGTGGAAGCGCTATTACAAGCAACCCAACAAGCTGGGAGATCAGATGGCATGGAGCTGCACCCCGACAAGTTCCAACTCTTGAAGGTCCGGTGCGCCGGCAAAGTCCGAAACGTGCACGGGGGCGCCATGCCAGCGCAGCCAGATATGATCTACTTGGGCGCTCTTATTTCTGACGCGGGAGATGCAAACAAGGAGCTCTCTCGCCGGCTGGGCGCGGCGCGGGCCGATTTAGATGAACTTTCAAAGATATGGAGACATTCAAATTTGAGCCGGCACAGAAAAGTTGAGATATATAAGGCTGTGATTCTCAGCAAGTTGACATATGGTTTGTCTTCCCTGTGGTTCAGCGCTGCTGGGCGTAGGCGATTGGATGTTTTCCATTGCCGGTGCCTCCGCTCTACTGGGGGATCGCGCCTGCCTTCATTTCAAGAGTGAGCAACGCTACAGTTCTTCGCGAGACAGGGCAGGCCCCTCTGAGGGACGCCGTGGCAAGGCAGCAGCTCCTCTTCCTGGGAAAGGCAGCAAGGGCACCGGAAG
The DNA here is from genome assembly GCA_963575745.1 of Prorocentrum cordatum. Classification (NCBI taxonomy): domain Eukaryota; class Dinophyceae; order Prorocentrales; family Prorocentraceae; genus Prorocentrum; species Prorocentrum cordatum. Next base: position 87,491 of record CAUYUJ010018318.1, on the reverse strand, counting down.
GGGGCCTGCTGAGAGAAGTCGCGTTCTGCCCGAAGTCCTTCCAGCCGGCTTCTGAGAGGTACGTGAGGATAGTAGGCAGACCGCGTGCAGACTGGACAACCCAGGTGCTGCGCATGGCGAGTGTGGCAGCGAACGGCTTGGCTAATGTAATCCCACTTCTGACGAATGAGGCCTCTTGGCGGCATTTCGTGCGCACGGCAGTCTTACAGTTGTAGTGCAACATGATCTGTATGATGCTGATGATCGTTTTTCCAATTTTTCCACATGTGTGTCCTACGCACCTCCGGGTGTATGATTTCTTGCTTGCATGCTTGCTTGCTTGCAAGAAGCGCTTCGGATACCCCAAGAGGCTCTTCGGAGGCCCCACGAGGCTCTTCGGAGAGCCCAAGAGGCTCTCAGGCGGCTGCACGAAGTTCTTCGGCGGCTCCGAGGCTTTTCGAAGAGCACCAGAGGCTCTTCCGAGAGGCTCTTCGGTGAAGGGGGGGGGGGGGGCGGAGCCTTTTTGGGCTCCCCCCCCTTCACCGCGCTCGAGAATTAATACACTCCGGAGGACCCCTGGCCACACTAACACACACCGGGCCGCAGTAGCAACCAACGGGCCGCAGTGGCACCTTATCTCGGGCGAGGTGGGGGGCATCGGTAGGTTTCATGCCAGAAATTGTCAAGTGCGGGGTCGCAAGAACAGTGTTCCAGAGGCCCGGGGATGCCGGGGCGCGGTGGGGGGCCAGGTGGGGGGCGTCGGTAGGTTTCAGGCCAGAAATTGTCGAGTGCGTGGTCCCGAGAACAGAGTTCCAGATGCCCGGGGATGCCGGGGCGCGGTGGGGGGCCAGGTGGGGGTCTCGGTAGGTTTCAGGGTTCAAAAATTATCCAGTGCGGGGTCGCCAGGTGGGGGGTATCGGTAGGTTAGAAACTGTCGAGTGCGTGATTCTAAGAAGAGAGTCCCAGGGGCCTGGGGATGCAGGGGCGCGGTGGGGGGCGAGGTGGGGGGGCCATCGGTAGGTTTCAGGCAACAGAGTTCCAGTGGCCTGGGGATGCCGGGGGGCGGCGGGGGGTCAGATGGAGGGCATCGGTACGTTCCAGGCCAGAAATTGTCATGGCTCCAAGAACAGAGTTCCAGAGGCTTGGTGGTGCCGGGGCGCAGTGGGAGGCCAGGTGGGGGGTGTCGGTGGGTTTCAGGTTAGAAATTGTCCAGTGCGGGGTCCCAAGAAGAGAGTGCCAGAGGCCTGGGGATGCAGGGGCGCGGTGGTGAGCCCAGTGAAGGGTATCGGTAGGTTGCAGGCTAGAAATTGTCGAGTGTGGGGTCCTAAGAAGAGAGTTCCAGAGGCCTGGGGATGCCGGGGCGCGGTGGGGGGCGCGGTGGGGGGCATCGGTAGGCTTCAGGCTAGAAGTTGTCGAGTGCGGGGTCCCAAGGACAGAGTTTCAGAGGCCTGGGGGTGCCGGGGCGCGGTGGTGAGCCAGGTGGGGGGCATCGGTAGGTTTCAGGCTGGAAGTTGTCGAGCGCGCGGCCCCAAGAAGAGAGCTCAAGAGGCCTGGGGGTGCAGGGGCGCGGTGGTGAGCCAGGTGGGGGGCGTCGGTGGGTTGCAGGCTGGAAATTGTCGAGCGCGGGGTCCCAATTTGAACAGAGTTCCAGATCGCGGTGGGGGGCGAGGTGGGAGCATCGGTAGGTTTCAGGCCAGAAATTGTCGAGTGCGGGGTCCCAAGAAGAGAGTTCCAGAGGCTTGGGGATGCCGGGGCGCTGCGAGGGGGGAGGTGGGGGGCATCGGTAGGTTCAGGCCAGAAATTGTCCAGTGCGGGGTCCCAAGAACAGAGTTCCAGAGGCCCAGGGATGCCGGGGCGCGGCGGGGCGCCAGATGGGGGGCATCGGCAGGTTTCAGGCAGGAAATTGTCGAGTGCGTGGTCCCAAGGGCAGAGTTCCAGAGGCCTGGGGATGCCGGGGCGCGGTGGGGCGCGCGGTGGGAGGCATCGGTAGGTTTCAGGTTAGAAATTGTTTAAAATTGTACAGCGCGGGGTCCCAAGAACAGAGTTCCAGAGGCCGAGGATGCAGGGGCGCGGTGGTGAGCCAGGTGGGGGGTATCGGTAGGTTGCAGGCTGGAAATCATTGAGTGCGGGCTCCTAAGGAGAGAGTTCCAGAGGCTCGGTGATGCCGGGGCGCGGTGGGGGGCGAGGTGGGGGGCATCGGTAGGTTTCAGGCTAGAAGTTGTCGAATGCGGGGTCCCAAGGACAGAGTTTCAGAGGCCTGGGGATGCCGGGGCGCGGTGGGGGGGGAGGCGGAGGGCATCGGTAGGTTTCGGGCCAGAAATTGTCGAGTGCGGGGCCCCAAGAACAGAGTTCCAGAGGCCTGGGGATGCCGGGGCGCGGTGGGGGGCGAGGTGGGGGGTATCGGTAGGTTTCGTGCCAGAAATTGTCGAGTGCGTGGTCCCAAGAAGACAGTTCCAGAGGCCTGGGGATGCCAGAGCGCGGTGGGGGGCCAGGTGGGGGGTATCTGTAGGTTTCAGGTTAGAAATTGTCGAGTGCGGGGCGCCAAGAACAGAGTTCCAGTGGCCTAGGGATGCCGGGGCGTGGTGGGGGGCCAAGTGGGGGGTATCGGTAGGTTTCAGGCCAGGAATTGTCGAATGGAGGGTCCCACGAACAGAGTTCAAGAAGCCTGGGGATGCCGGGGAGCGGTGGAGGTGGGCTTCGGGGGGCGAGTGCCTTGGGGGGGATGACTTCCCGAGCTGAGGTGCTGAGGGCCTTCGGCCTCCTGGAGGGGGACCTTCCAACCATCCATGCTGATGGGCTCCGCCGCTTGAGGGAGGAAGGAGGCCGAGGAGGGGCCCGAAGAGCCCCTGGAGGGGGATTTTGAAGAGGCTTCCCAAGGGTCGGAGGCCTCCGACGCCGAGCGATAGCTCGACTGAGCTGGCTTCAGGCCGCTTGCTCATCTCATCTCATGGTGTCCGTTCAGCCTAAGTCGACGATGCCCTTGCCTTCCAGGATGGTTTGTTCCGCGAACATCGCCTCACTTGGTGAGTCCCCAGACTCTTGCTCGGCGACCCTGGCGGCCACTAGGTTGAACTTCGGCTCCTTCGTGTGGATGGCCATCTTCGCGCTCGCTTCAGGCGTGTTGTTCCCCTTGGGGCTGGCGCGAGGATCATGACGGTCAGGACAATCCTGGAGCCAATGACTACCTCCACACCTCGGACACTTCTTCTGCCCTTTGTTCGGGGGTTGGATCGTCCCTCGACCTCCGTACTGGCTGCCCATCGGCCGGCGAGATCCCGCTGGGAACCTTCCGCCAGCTCCTCGGCCACCACCTTTTGCTTGACCACCTGGCCGGCCACCGCGGTAAAAGCCGCGGCTCAGCCGGCTGTCGGCCTGCGCTTCGCGAGCCTGGCGTAGGGTTCGCTGGGCCGTGTGGAGTGCAGCCAATGCCTCGGCCTCCTCCTGCTGGGCGGCCATGTACGCCTCGATCTCCTCGTCATCCGCCTCGGCCATGTCATGTTCCTCATCGAACTCCTCGCACTCCTGCTCCGCCGCGAAGCTGCCCACACCCTGCTCCACGTGGTCCTCGTCGAGCCAGGTGCGGTCATCGTCCCCCATCTGCGCCGTGTACGCCTTCGGATATCGAGCATGGCCATCTCGCTCTGCCAGATCATCGTCCTCCCAGGCTGAGATCAGCTTCTCACGGATCGTGCTTACCTCCAGCGAGCCACCTGTGGCAGTCATGATGGCAGATCTCTCCCTGGAGTCCAGACCCGCGCGTGCGAGCATCAGCCAACCCCGGACGATGCTCGGGAAGACCTCTGGCATGTCATCCAACTCCTCCTCGGCGTCATCGTCGTTGGTGATATTCCAGGTGCGCGACCCTGTATCGTCTTCTCCTCGGCCATCGGTGTACTCCCACGTCCAGCTCGGGCCCTCGTCGTATTCTTCCCTTTCGACTTCAACCCATCTCCATGGTCTGGGGGTCCAGCTTGACGTCGATGGAGGACTCTGGGTCGGGTGGCCGAGTGCCCGTGCCAGTGCTCGTCGAAGGTACTGGTACCCGATTTCGAATCTGTCGGTCCACTGCTGGTTTCGATTTCGATTTCGATTTCGATTTCGATTTCGATTGCTGTACTCGTACCCGATTTCGATTTCGATTTCGAATCTGGGCTCGAGTTTCCTGCGCCTGGTCTTGACTAGGAACGTCTCCAGCTCCTGGCCCACGTCTGGGGCCGCCTGGCGCGAGCAGCGGCGCTCCAGCCACGCCGGGAGTCGCTCCACACCGTCATCTGTCGAGAGCCATCCTGACTCACAGCGCTCAACTGCAACCTCAGCCCTGCCCGTGAGTCTTACCTTTAGCCTCGGGCCACACAAGTACCTGTCTTGTCTCTTCGTGCCCTCCTGGTACTGGAGGGCCTTCCGTCGATAGGTCCGCCAGGTCTTTGGATCTCCATCCCAGCCTGGCACTTTGTCGCCGCGATGTTCCTCCTTCATCGCGGTGTTTTCCGTGGATCTTCGTGTCAACCACGAGCTCCTGCTACCATGCAAGTCGTTGCGGAATACGCAAAGCGTCTCACACTCTTTTTTCTCCCACACGGTCGACCATCCGACCGGGCTCTGCTCACAGAGCCACTCTCAAAACATGTGCCCGCGAGCACAAGCGAGGGGTGCCACTGCAACTATCCCAAGAACACTCCAGAGCCTCATAGGGTGCACCACTTTGGGGCCCCGCAACTAAGGGCCTGTATACACGAGGGGCCCATGCATGTCATGATATGTATAACCTGCTCAGGCTTGCCTGCTAAGATTTGCACTTTGGGGCCTCTCCGGAGCCCTTCGGGGCATCTCTTGGAACTCTCTTGGGGTCGTCTGGGGACGTCCTGGGCCATCTTTGGGGCCGAGCGAGGGCCCCCAGCTGGGCCAACGACATCGTACCAGGGGCTGCTGGTATGATGCAGGATGTCTTAGGCCCTTCTCGGGCCCCTCTTGGATGCCCTTTCACCCCCATATTGGAGGTCTGTTGTCGCTGTGTGGGGCCCGTCTGTGCCGTCTTTGGGGCCAGAGGAGGGCTTAGCCGGGGGGGTCCCCACTTCGCGCTCCCCTTCGGGAGCCCCAAAAATCGTTTCTAGGACCCCTCTTGGGGCGCTCTTGGAGCGTTCTTGGGCGCTCTTGGGGCCGTCTTTGGACTCTCTTGGGCCTCTCTTGGGGCCCTCTTGGGCCATCTTGGAGCCACCTTGAGGCCTCGCAAGGCTATCGGAAGCGAAAATGCGAGAAAGCAAACATGTATCATTGTCTCATCTTGATTGGCTCTTTGGAGGTCCCGGAGGCCTCTTGGAGCCATCTTGGAACGTTCTTGGGGCCTCTTAGAGCATCTTGGGAGCCATCTTGAAGAATTTCAGGCTATCTTGAGCCATCTTGGAGATCGTCTTGGGTTCCTTGAGGCGATCTTGGAGCCGTCTTGGGCGAACAATTACCCTCTGACACCTCGCGCCCCCCGCCCCCCCGTCCAGGTCCAGGGGAGGGGGTAGGGGGAGGGGTAAACCCCTCCCGGAAGGGAAGAAGGGGTTTGGAAGAGGAACCTCTCTAGACGACATACGCCCTCAAGGGCTGGTGGGACTCATCAGCCAGATGGCGTTCATCTCCAAAACGCGTTGCAGGAGGTCCCCCTCAAGCGCCAAGTGGCATGGGATCCATGCTGGCATCGCCAGTCGGAGCCACGTGCTAGCAACCACCAGGATGCTTGCTTTTTTTGTTCGACCGCCAGGATGCTGCCTGGCCAGCCCTTGGGCCGCGCGCATGCCGACAGCCATGACTTGGAGCTCTTGCGACCCTCCCCTCTTGGACACCCTCCTCTCTGGCCGCCCTGACCCTTATCTGCTCGCAGTCAATTTTCTGCGGACTCGATTCCGGAAGGCCTGTTGCTGTTTTTGTCCGCCGCATCCAGAATCGGATTAGGGCTCGTGCGAGCCGTGCTCCTCATCGCTGGTAGTGTCGGGCTCGCATTGTTCATCAGGTCAGTTAGATGATCCTGTATTGGGCCCCCGCGACAGGCTTGCCTATCCGGCGGCGTTCGGGCCCAACCTGGATTTACGACGCGGTTGGCCTTCTCCAACCCTTGAACGAGCACTTCCAGCAAGCACCGACTTAGGAGTCTCAAAACAATTACTTCGGCCGTGCCAGCCACAGTCTCAAAACAGTCCCCAATCAGTCCCGAAACAGCGTCAGCACGAATGCCTGCTTGCATACGAACGATTCGGCGGCAAACAAAACATTCAAAGTAGGATATGTGTTTTTGTCAGGGGGTCTGATGGCGGCTACTCCTCGAACCTAAGCGCGCTATGAAGAACGCCACGTGTCATCATTTGACGCCGTTGCCAGCGGGCTAGAGGAAGGGGGGGGGTCATAGTTGGGAGAGGGCACCCCCAGCAGACCCTGCCCCCCTCGCCTTTCCGATTGCCGCGGTCGGGCGGCAACCCGATTGGATGTCAGCGCAGAACAAGGCTCAGACAGAAGGCCAGTAGATACACCATAGGGGTAGCGAGTGGGTTGTGATACAGACAAGCCGAGGCAGATGAGACGTGGGTGGTGCGAACGGTGTAAACGAACAAGGGGGCGGGGGGTTGCCAAATCACCACCCAGATTCCCCACCCCCACCCACCCACCAAGTGTGAGCACGTTTCCTCCTCCACCCTCGCTCCCCCTCCGTAGCCGCAGCCGGTTTTGGCTTGCGTTCAGCTCTTCGCGGCGCTGTTGCGGGGATTGCAACGACGCTGCCACGCGCGCCCATGGATGGCAGACGCTTGGGGCGACGCCCCTTGCTGAGCTGCTAGGGGCGCCCCTGATGGCGAGCCCGCCGAGGCGGTAGTCGCCGAGCCTGGCGGCAGGTGCGCGCCGCGCAAGAGGGCTCGGACCACAGACGATGTCAGTGGAAAGACAAACGTGTTGTTACTGCCCCTTGCAGCTCCTCCAGGGCGGTCGTCTTTGCCCAATGTGCCCAGGCGCATCGTCGATGGCAGCGGCAGGGGGCCTTCTGCGTTGAACCAGTGACCGCTGCTCCCATATGTTCGCACGGGGGCCCTCAGAGTGGAGCCCCAGAGGCGTGACGACGACGATCAGGCTGCTCGTTTGAATTCGATGCTCATGGACGCCACGAGTACGATGGCTGGCAGGGCGATTACGAAAACGTCGATTCAGGACGCATTGGGCGTTGATCCTGGAACCTGCACTGAGTACGTGGCTGTTCTGGCCAACGCGATCGTTCATTTCGAGAGGGACCAGAAACATGTTCTGGGGGCGATGTTGGCCAAGAGCGTGTCCCATGACAACCTGATGCTTTACGTCGAAGCGCGCAAGTACGACGAGACCCCGATGATGTTTTCGGTCCGAAACACTTTCCAGAAACCTGCTCTCCGTGGATTCCCCAAACTTGGCGATGGAGAACAGCTGCGCGTCTTGCATCGCATGGGCAGTTCCCACGCTTGGGGGAATCCGAAATTGGATAAGCCTGTTACCAAGCTTCTACAGAGCGCGACTCGGTTTGGATACCTTTTGATATCTCCATTTGGTGAGTTTCTTTGTTGTTGTTGTGCATCGTTGGTCAATCGATTTCTCCATTGCAGTGGCTTGACCGCAATGCTGGGGAGTGCCTCCTCGAAGCGGACGAGAGACGAACCGCTGCAGTTGGGCCTTCTATACATGTTTTCAGGAACAAGGCTCACACTGCTATCTTAGATGGGGCTGGTCCGAATCATCGATGCGAGGCGCAAGTTGGGGCTGACCGAGGAGGCGATGGATGGTGCCACGTCGACTTCACGTGCTCGACACAGTGCCTTGCGAACGTCTATAAGCACACCTTCAGCCTCACCGCGTCCACGATATCCGGCCAGATCAACTTCGCACTGGCGGTTAACGAAGGCGATGGGTTTGCATTGTGTTGCAGGGTGTTCAGAAAGATAGTTGTTGGGCGGGTTCGAATTCGTAGAGGCAGGCCCCCCCCCCCATCGATGCGATTCCGCACAAGAGACATGCGTTGAACCTGGCGCTGGCGAGGGGGGGCCGTTTGCTCGAGAAGAAGATTGCGTTGAGATCCTTGCCGAATGGTGATTGGAGAGGCCGCCGCCACATTGACGTTTGGATCCCTCAAGGCATCATTATTGACGAGCGTTTTGTTGCAGAGACCGTGTCGAAAGCTTTGGAAGTCGTTCTATTGGGTGCTGGTTTTACCTGGGCCGAGAAGCAGGTGGACAAAGTGCGACGTTGCGATGGACGAGTTCATATTGCTTGACGGTGCACATGGCTTGGGCGCTGCAGTATGGGACCAGTGGACTCGCGAGATACAACTCGAGTCGGAGCGGGTTCGTGGGCGCGCTGTCACCGCCCATGATCCGCCAGCTGACCCCCCCGACGGCGACGATGGGGCAGGCGGCCACGACGAGGCCGAAGGACTTGGAGCAGCGCGAGGCGGTGGCCCCAGCGACAAGGGCGGCTACGACTCCAAGAGGAAGGAGAACGAGCATCATCGCTGAGTCGCTGGGGACTGGATGGACACGTCGCCTTTGGATGCGGCGGTTGTCGTGCAGCAGGTGCTGGAACCCTTGCGCCGCGTCGTGGATTGGCTCCCGGAGGTCGGGGGCAAGCGCTGGGAAGCAGGGCAGCGGGGCAAAGCTGCTCACGCAGCATCTGCAGGCGCACCGGGGGGGGCAAGCAGGACATGGCTGATCGTTGAAGCGGCGCGCGGCGCCCCGGTGCAGATCTTCAAGAACGCATGGCGCTCACTGTTGCTTTCGCCAGTGCTGTGGGGTGATATCTTGCAGCCAGCGTCGATGGCCAGGAGGGCGCGCGCCCTTGATTTCAAGCTGATGTCGAGGTCCGACTGCTGAGTGGAGGACGCCTTCGCACGCAGGTTCCATCTGTTACCGATTCGCCTTTTCGCGTTGCTGAAGAACCCGAGCCTAGCCGATGACATTCTCGCCCTCCCCAGCTGCGCGTTGGACACATGGTCTCAAGACTTCATCAAGCGCCGCGGCGATTCGGAGGGCGGCTTGGCCAACCCGACGGCCCTCGCAGAGTTGGACTTGATGGCGGCCTTCTTCGACCTGGACATCAAAGCAACTGAGGCGCGCCGCTCCTCTACGCGGAGACGCTCGATGGTTCGTGGCGCACGGACTCACTCGACAACCTTCGGGGAGGCCCCAGCTGAATGGGTCATCGCCCGCGCCCGCCCGTCAGGCCGCGAGTTCCACGCCGCGCCGCCCCTGTCGGTCGGCAGGAAAAGGCCACCCGACAGCGGGGGCGAGGAAGGAGGCGGCGAGCCCAGCGATGAGCCCGATCCAGTTCGGCGCCCAGCAAGCGCTTGGCGCGCCTTCGTGGGGGAGAAGGCTTTGGAAGGAGGGCCTCCCGAACCTCGCCAACTTCAGCTTGCAGCGCCGCGCGCTGGGGGGCGTGCGAGGCCGAGAAACTTGGCGACCGCGGCCGGGGTCATCCGCGACCAGCCGATGCCCGAGGCCGCGCGTTCGGCCTTCGAACTCGCAGCGCCCGGCGCGCCCAGGCGAGGGGGCGACGAGAAGCAGCTGAGCAACTCATCGTGGCGAGGGGTGCCCCCGAGAACGCCGGCACTGGACGCGTGTCAGACTTGGCTATTGTGGCGGCGACTGGCCAGGTTGGCAACGCGCAGATGGACGCGCTGCTCAGGGCGGCGAACTTCCATTTTCGGGCCTTGCGCCGCTTGGCCAGAGGAGGTGACTTGAGGATGGCAGGGGCGTCGGTTAAGTGGCAGTCTGGTTTAGGGAGGGCGAACCAGGCATCGTTCTGCAACGAGTCCTGCCCAAACATGGCAGGTATAATTCAGGCGAGACGTTTTGGGCCTGTGCGCTGCTCTCCTGGATTCCTGGAGACTGGAATCCTCTGCGTGGCCAGTGGCAAACTTGACGACCGGGGCCAATTGTCGAACGGAAAAGAGAAAGAGAGTCAACCAGCTCCCCAGAAACCTCACGAGACTGCCCACCAGAACCCCGCACTGCCCAAACGGGCCATCAGGGGACCAACGCCGCGCATCATGAAGGGGTTCTCTTCTTCGCTTTCCTTTGACCCCCTTTCGCACGCGCTGCCTCAGCAAAACCGGTGGCTCGCACGGTAGCGTGCTGAGCTCGCCTCACACGGCTTCAGAGTTTCAAATTCCTCGGATGTTGCCGTGCTCTGCTCTCTTCGCGGCTCGCATGGCAACGTGCTGAGCTTGCCCCGAAGGCCACCTGGGGACTTTGAAGACACCCTCCAGAACCCTCATGAGGCCTCCCACCGGGAACCCACTTGGCCCAAACGGACAACCAGGGAACCAACATAATGCTCCCTGTAGGGGTCAGCTTCTGTGCTTCCCTCAGATTCGCATATCCTCCCTACGGGCCCTCTGAGGGCGAGGCTATCTTGAGCTATTTCGAAGCCGATCTTCAGGCCGCCAGGACACTCGCGCTTCCCCATCTCCTTCTACCGGAGGTCGGCCGATTCCACCATGCCACCAATGGACGGTCAACAATGCTCCTGCTCTGCTGCAAGCAGATGTGCTTCGTCTCCTGTCCCAGACACGGCGCTGCTGAACGACGTCGCGTCGGGGGCGCTGTCCTCAGCTCAGAGGCGCTGGCTATCCGCGCCGACCTCGTTTACTCAGTGGTCGAGTCCATCCGCAGTGGGATCCAGACGAGCTTCTACACTTGCGACTACAACGCGAAGCCCAACATGACATGTGGGCCTCTTCTGCAGCATCTCGCGCACGGCATGGAACAGCTCGAGGCACATATTAAAAACAAAATCAAAAAATACACCGCCGTTATGAAAGCTTACCTCCAGAAGGGTGCTTTCCACAACGCAGAGTGCAGACCCGGCGCTCTGGTGGGCACCGCACACGCAGACCCGCGTCCCCTATCAAGCTCGCAGAATGATGCCCGCATGGTCCTCGGCGAACCATGCCATCATGAAAGGATTTTTTTTAAAGAAGAAAAAAAAACACGCAACAAACAAAAAATGGCTCTCCAATTTTTAACCGGGCGGGAAACGATCCGAATACGCCAGCACTGGCGAGTCATGATGAAGCGCCCGGTCTGGTTCGCTCGGTAAACCTTGAGGCAATTGGAGGCTGGAGCAGCCGACGCACCACCTGAAACCCACCACAAGTTGTCCGACATCCGGCCGTTGCGTCCTGCCCTGGCCCACCCCCCCCTTCCCGAGGCGTGTCCCCCGACCGCGGCCACCCTCACCACCCCGGCGGCAGACCCCGCAGTGCGCCTACCCACGGATGCGTTCTACGATGATTGGTTGCACCGAGGCTCCTTAGAACCCTTTGCCAGCATGGGGCACTACCACTATGCCATGTACGCCCACGTCTGCCCACGCGCTGAAGCAGAGCTACGCGGCACCAAGCTCTTCCCCTTCGACGCCCACTACTGCAAGGCGGCGACTACTATACGGACTCTTCTGGAAGCGACGTGGACACCGTATCTACATGGTATCACCTTGCCTGCGCAGGCTTCCCGACGCTTCCACCCATGCGATGACGCAGCAGACCTTGTTGAGACCAACAAGGTGCGCACGCACGGGGTGTTGCAGAACTCCTACCGCTCAGTCTACCCGCTGCCTTGCACAGGCAGCCTCCTGCCAGTCCGACGCCTTGCACGGCCGCGCTCGACCGACGCGCACCCCACCCGACATTTCGAGCCATCCTCCCCAAAAAGCACCCCAGAGGCCCCAAGAAACCTTCAAGAGCTCCCGAAACAAAAGCCCAAGCGGGCCCCACGGGGCCGCCAGGAGGCCCCAAGAGGCTCCCAGGAACCCTCTCCCCAGACGCCCTGAGGTACTCTTGGCCGATCCCGGAGCTTCCGGACAACTCTCGGCATCCTGACGCCCCCAACGGGCCCCGGGACCGTCAAACATGTAGAACGAAACTCCAGGTTCGGTTCGGTTCGGTTCCGAAGCGCCTCCGGTTCGGTTCGGTTCGGCTCCGTGTCGTAATTTTCCGGTTCGGTTCGGTTCGGTTCGGTACGTTTATTTTATGTTTCCGGTTCGGACCAGTTCCTGTTTTGGTTCGGTCCGGTTCCGGCCAGATCGCCGTCGAGGAGCGGCTCCGACCCCCAAAGGGGCCCCAAACCCGCATAGGGGCCCCAAAGAGGCCCCAGAGGGGCCCCAAAGGCCCCAAACCCGCATAGGGGCCCCAAAGGGGCCCCAAACGGGCCCCAAACCCCGGGCCCCAAAGGGGCCCCAAACCCCCAAAGGGGCCCAAAGGGGTCCCAAAGGGGCCCCAAACCCGCATAGGGGCCCCAAAGGTGCCCCAAACCCCGCCTGGATCTGGGGGTTGTCGTCATCGTCGTCGTCGCCGCCGGTCATCCTCCCTCTTCCTCCCTCCGTGGCCAGTTTTCCGGTTCGCTCCAGTTCGGGCCGGTTCGGCGGGGGGAGGTTCGGCCCGGTTCGGAGTCCCGGTTCGGTTCGGTTCGGTTCGGTGTCGTAATTTTCCGGTTCGGTTCGGTTCGGTTCCCATTGACAAAAAACCCGGTTCGCGCCGGTTCGGTTCGGCCCGGTTCGGTTATGCCGGTTCGGTTCGGTTCCGGAACCATCCTGCATTATGGTAATTGTCCGGACTTCGGGGCCACTCCAGTGGTCGTCGACGTCGTCTTCGTGGTGGTGGCGGTCGTCGTCGTCATCATCGTCGTCTTCGTCGTCACTCGTCGTCGCGCCTGTCGTTCGTCGTCGTCGTCGTCGTCGTCGTCGTCGTCGTCGTCGTCGATGATCACACGAGCGAAAACGGGAACAGCAAAACGTGGCGCAGCCGTGACTAGAACCTAAGCGCGCGCGAAGCGCGCGTGGTTCTAGCATATATACATATATGGGGGATTCCGACCCCGGGGACCCGCAGGGCCCCCCCCCTTGTACATAGGTAGTGCCCCCCTCCCAGGAGCCCTCTGGGACCCGCCCCCGAGGCTCAGAGCAGCCCTAAATCCGCCCAAGATTGTTTACAGCTGGCCCAAGAGCTCTCCAAGACGCACCAAGAGAACCCCAAGAGCGCTCCAAGACGGCCCAGGAGGCCCCCAAGGGTGCCCGAGAGGCTTCCGAAAAGGTCTTCGAGAAATTCGAATCTTTTACAAACCAGCGGGAAATCTATATTTTTGGCCTCAGAGGCCCTCAAGACGGCCCAAGAGGCCTCCCAGAAGGTTACCAAAATGCAAAAACTGCCAAATTCCTTTGGGAAAACGTACGTTTTTAGCATATTCGCTTCTTCGGTCCTAGCAGCGCCCAAGACGGACCCGAAGGCCCCCAAGACGGCCGTAAGACGACCCAAGAGGCCCCCAAGAGGGCCCCAAGACGGCCCAAGAGAGCTCCAACATTGCCCATGAGAGCCCCCCGACGGCCCACGACGGTCCCCAGAGGTTCCCAAAAGAGCCCCCAGGGAGCCCCAAGAGGGCCACAGAAGGCACCCTCGACGGCCCAAGAGGGCCCCAAGACGGCCCATATGTACACACATATATATATATATATATATATATATATATACATATATATACACCGCCCCCCGGCCCCGGGTCCCACACCTCCCCGCCACATGTCGGGGGCGTTCTCAATAACGTAGCCTTTCCGGGGAGCCTCCACAGCGCTCCAAGAGGGCCCAAGACGCCCCCCAGGAGCCCCCAGAATGCGAAAGGATGGCCCAAGACGCTCCCGAGCAGCCCAAGTCAGCCTTCCGACGGGTCTCGAGGCTCCCAGGTGGCGCCTCCAAGAGACCCCAAGAGAGGTCTGATAGGTGTCACGGGACAGCCCGAAGAGGCCAAAGTCGTAGATTTTCAATGTCAATGGTTTGGTCAATGTTTTTGGCTTCTCGCGTTTTCGAGCTTCCAACGGTCCAAGAGCGCCCAAGAGGCTCCCACGACCGCCCCAAGACCACCCAAGATCCCCAAGAGACCCTCAGGACGGCGCTGAGACGGGCCCAGAAGGCTTCAAGACTGCCGAAGAGGCGCCCAGCACTGCCCCAGACCACCCCAGAACAGGCCCAAGATGGGCCCAAGAGCGGGAGCAGGAGGCTTCCAGAGACCTCCGAGAGGCCTGCAGGACCCCCCAGAGGCCACCAACACACCCACGATCCCTGAGAGGCCCCAACGAGACCCCGACGAGGCTCCAAGAACAGCCCAAGAGAGCTTCGAGAGCCGTCCCGAGAGAGCCCAAAGAGGGTAACATCGTGGATGTCCAGTGTTTTTTCCCATGTTTTTTCGCCTTCTCACGTTTTGCCGCTTCCAACCCTCAAAGATCGAGGGGAGGGGTTCGGAACAAAAAACGAGGGAATTCCAAGAATTCCTTTCATCAAAGTGGAACTCCTACCCGGGGGTCCTACACCCCTGACATCTGGCCGGTACCGCGCCTCCAGGCTTCTTAACGGTTTCGCGGGGTCTCCGAAGGCCCCAAGGAATCCGGGAATTTTGGATTTGGGTTAGATGCTCATCCAGTCAGGACTCAGGACAGAAATTCATGCGCGAACCAAGCATGTCCATCTCTCGTTCAAATGCCGTGTGGGATAAGTAATGCTGGGATATTTAATTGCATGGCGCTACGGCCCAGGGTAGCAGCTCCTTTCTCGCAGCAGTATCCAGCAAGCTGCAGCCCAAGCTACCGAACAAACGAGCTACCGAGCTTGCTCGCGAAATTCAGCGACTCGTTGAAAATTGCCGTTTCGCTCGAGATATCCTCAGACAATTGAGATGTTGAAACCGTGTGGTTCAGACGTCTTCTGTTAAAGATGAGGCTCTCGCTCGAGACATCCTCAGAACAATTGCATTCGCAACATCTTAGCTTGAGGTCCTGTCTCCTCCGTCTCTTCCGTCTCCTCCGTTTCTGAGGTATACTCAGTCTCTGAGGCCTCCTCCGTCTCTGCACCGTCTCCTTCGTCTCCTCCGTCATTATCCTCCTCCTCCTCCTCCTCCTCCTCCTCCTCCTCCTCCTTCTCTCTTCTCCGTCTCTGAGGTCTCCTCCGCCTCCTCCGTCTCTGAGGTCTCCTCCGTCTCTGAGGTCTCCTCCGTCTCTGAGGTCTCTTCCGTGTCTGAGGTCTCTTCCATCTCTGAGGTCTCCTCCGTCTCTGAGGTTTCTGAGGTCCCTGAGGCCTCCTCCGTCTCTGAGGTCTCTTCCGTCTCTACGGTCTCCTCCATCTCCTCCGTCTCCGTCGCCCCTCCGTCTTTGAGGTCTCCTCCGTCTCTGAGGTTCCTCAGTCTTTGAGGTCTCTGACAAACGGCCGTGTCGCTCGAGACACCATCGAAAACACGAGATGCTGACGTCGTGTGTTTCAGACTCCTTTCGGTAAACATGAGGCTCTCGCTAGAGACATCCTCGAAAAACTCGCGAAATCCAGCGAATCGTTGAACATGGCCGTTGGGGGGTGGGGTGGGGGGTGGAGGGGTAGGGGGGTGGGTGGGTGGGGTGGGGGGTGGGGGTGGGGGTGTGGCGGTGTGGGGGTGTGAGTGAGGGGGATGGGGTGGGGGGTGGGGAAGTGGGGGGGTGGGGGGGTGGGACGGTGGGACGGTGGGCGGGGGGGAGGGGGGGGGATGGGGGTGGGGGGGCGGATGAGGGGGTGGGGGGGTGGGGGGGGTGGGGGGGTGGGCGGGGGCGGGCAGGCGGGCGGGTTGGCGGGCGGGGGGGCGCACGCCGTGCATCCCCCCCCGCCCGTCGCCCCCATAACACATCCCGCACGCACGCCGCACATCCCCCCGTCCCGTCGCCACCATCCCGACGCACACACGCACACGCGCGCACACACATACGCATACACGCACGCATGCGTACACACATACACAGGCCACGCACTACAACTGACCAAAGCAACCACAGCAATCACAAAGCCCAAGCAAGAAGCAGCAACCACCAGGGCATCTTGGGAGCCTATGCAACAGCACCACACTTGCGCCTAGTTTTTCTGGGTGCGAATCCATGCGCGCGTGCGAACGCAAGCTCATAGAAGCGGCGCTTCCCGTTCTTGTCCGGGTATGCTCCCCAAAACAGCGACTTCGTTCGAGACAGCCTCCGAACATGGAGATGTTGGAGGCTATCGTTTAAGACTTTGTCTGTTAAACATAACGTTTCCGCTCGAGACATACTCTGACAATCGGGATGTTGAACCATGTCAAGGATTTTTGTTGTGCATGAAGAATGAGCGTTTCGCCTGAGACATCCTCGGACACATGATATGTCGGAAAAGCTGTTTTACTACCTCTCATAAAACATGGCGTTTTCGCTCGGGATATCCTCAGACAATCGGGAGGGGCGCGGCAGACCGAAAACAAAGAGCACGGCAGACAATGATCATCTCGCTGGGGGGCATCCTCAAAAAATGAAACATCGCCTCGACATGATCTCGAAGTGCTTCAGGATGAAGAAATGAGAACCCCAAAAGGAGCACAAGACGGCTCCAACAGCGCCCTGGAGACTGCCGAACATGACGATTCCGCTGGGGACATCCTCAAGCAATAAACACATGCAACATCATTGTTTTAAAAACTGCTGTCCTAACATCGTCTTGGAATCACTCCTGACAAGGCTTCCTGATGGTCTAAGCCAGCCTTCTAAAAATAACGATTTCGCCAGGTCATCCTCAAACAATCAATGTGTCTAATATCGCACTGTAATGATTTTGGAGGGCATCAAGACGGCCCCAAACGAGCCCCAATCTGACCCCCAGGATCGCCCTCGAGACGACCCCAAATTGTTATTTCGCCCAAGACATCCTCGCAACCATGATATGTTCGTAGCATCCATCGATTTTATTGTATATAAGCGTTAGTTCTATGGGTTGATTATGCCGTGTTCCTGGTCTTTGTCTGCTTCGCTCGTTCGTTATCGGGGCCTCTTCAGCCGTGCTCCTTAGCTCTTGGGGTCTATTATGCCGTGCTCCTGGTGTTGATCTGTCGTGCTCCTTCGCTCATGGGGCCTATTCTGCCGTGCTCCTGTTGTTTGTTGTTCTTGTCGTGCTCCTTAGCTCTTCGGGCCTATTCTGCCGTGCTCATGGTATCTGTCTGCCGTGCTCCTGAGCTCTGGGGGTCTATTCTGCCGTGCTCCTGGTATGTTTCTGCCGTGCTCCTTAGCTCTTCGGGTCTATTCTGCCGTGCTTCATTCACTCTTCGGGTCTATTCTGCCGTGCTCCTGGTCTTTCTCTACCGTACTCCTTGGCTCTTGGGGCCTATTCTGCCGTGCTTCGGTCTTTGTCTGCCGTGTTCCTTTGCTAGTGGGTTCTATTCTGCCGTGCTCCTGGTCTTTTTCTGGTGTGCTCCTTCGCTCTTGGGGCCTATTCTGCCGTGCTCCTTCGCTCTTGGGGCCTATTCTGCCGTGCTCCTGGTCTTTCTCTGCAGTGCTCCTTCGCATTTGGGGCATATTCAGCCCTGCTCCTTAGCTCTTGGGGTATATTATGCCGTGCTCCTGGTTTTATGTCTGCCGTGCTCCTTCGCTCTTGGGGCCTATTCTGCCGTGCTCCTGGTTTTTGTTCTGCCTGCTCCTTAGCTCTTGGGGTCTATTCTGCCGTGCTCCTGTTTTTTTTTCTGCCGTGCTCCTTCGCTTTGGGGGCCTATTCTGCCGTACTCCTTTGCTCTTGGGGCCTATTCTGCCGTGTTCCTGGTCTTTTTTCTGCCATGCTCCTTCTAGCTTGGGGTCTATTCTGCCGTGCTCCTGATCTTTTTTCTGCCGTGCGCGCCCAGAGGCTCCGCCAAAACGACCACCGCGACGATCCGCACGGCAGAATACAGGAGCACGGCAGAACACAGAGCATACAGAGGCACAGCAGAACACAGAAGCACGGCAGAACAGGAGCACGGCAGGACACACAGGAGCACAGCAAAATACACCCCGCACGCACGCCGACACGCGCGCCACGGCATACTTGCGCGGCGTAACAACAACAGAGCATAGTTAACATGCCTGGTGGACTAAAGCGATGCTTCCCGTTCTTGTACGGTCAGGTCGAATCTCGCACGCCTGGAGACCCTCAAGGGGTCGGCGGAGTTCATGGATGCCTGACGCGGTGGAGCCTGGAACCCTTCACAGCGGTTCCGCCACAGCGGTCGTGTTCATGATTCTCAGAGGTCAAGTGGTCGTGTACATTATTTTTTCCGCCACGTTGCATTGCGATTTTAATGTGCATGTAGACCTTTCCTCGAATTAGAGAGACGACGATGGCCCCGAGATGCACCTCACACGACCCAATACAGAATTCAGATAGCTCCAGGTAGCCTCCGAGGCGGCCAAGGCGCCTCCAAGACATCACTTGGGAAAGCCCGAAAAAGCTAAAGTAACAGATTTCCCGTTGGCTTTTGAAGGATGTTTGCATCTTCCCTTTGGCCTGGCGACGGTCCAGATGGCCTAAGAGGCTCCCAAGATCGCCCCCAAAACGCCCAAGAGGCCTCCACGATAGCCCCGTGATGGCCCAAGAAGCTCCAAAGACGGCCCCAGGAGGGCCCCAAGACAGCCCAAGAGGACTCAAGACGCCTGAGATTGCCTCCAAAACAGCCACGAAGCGCTCCAAGCGGGCTTGAAGACGGCGAAGACAGGCGTCAAAGACGACTTCCAGTAGCGTCCGACGGGCCAGGACGCCCTCAGACAGCCAAACAGGCCGGGGCAATGCGGAAAGATGGCTTCCGCGGGGCACGCGTGCACGGGTGTTCTAAACTCCTTGTGCGGCACGATCCGCGTGAAGGGCCGCGCGAACACGCCCATTGAGGCCGCAGGTGGACCTCCTCTGGGCACGCCCCGTGCCAGTCATGTTCTGAAATGGGCGCGGGGACGCCATGCAATGATGCCTATTCTGGGGCATGATTCGCGTGACTTGTGTGCCAACATGGGCGGGGGGGGCGTTGTACGAAACGTCCGGGCCTTTAGGTGGTGCTCCTTGTGGGCACGATCCACGTGATGGGGTGTGCCGCAATGGCTAGGGGGGGCGCAGCGCGAACCCTGCCTCTGGGGCCGTGGGTGGAGATCCCTGTGCGCCATAATCACGACCCGTGTGCGAGGTGTGCCGAAGTAGGCGGGATGGCGGGATGCGAACCTTGTTAGGGGCCGTCCGTAGATGTCTTGGCGGGCCCCGAGACGCGTGAGAAGTGTGCCGAAGTGGGCGATGTTATGAAGCTCCGCTCTGGTACCGCAAACCCGAGATCCAGCGCATTGAAAAAATCAAGACGGAGGTTTTTCTCTATTTTTGGCCTCTGGGGGCCCTCGCCAGGCCCCGGGACCGTCAAAAAACGACTCGGGACGAAAAACCAGTCCTGGGGAATGGGTCGAGATTGCGGGGGACCCTATAAGTTATTGAACAAATCACGACGTCGGATCTCTGGGAATGCAGGTAATTGCGGGGCACGGTCCGCGTGAGGGGTGTGCCACTGTGCGAATCTCGTCCCTCGTGACGTAATGAAGTGCGTTTCCCTGTGGGGCGCGATGCCTGCGAGGGGTGTGCCGGCATGGGCGGGGGGACCCTCAGCCAAGCCTGTCCGAGGGGCCTCAAGTGGAACTCCCTGAGGTGCACGATCCCTGTGACAATCTGTGTCCTCCGATGCCGAACTTTTGAGACTAAAACTGGAGCTCGCTGGAACCTAAGCGCGCACGAAGCGCGCGCGTGGTTCTAGTATATATATATATATACACATACAAATGTAATCTTGTGCATCGAGCGTCATTTCGAGATTGCAGGGGATGACCTCCCCCGGACAGTGAAGCGTGTTGGGCGATTACGACTGCGACGACGTCCATGGTGATGATGATGTTTGTGATGAGCATGATGGTCATGGCGATGGACGACGACCGACGACCAATAACGACCACCACCGACGACGACCGACGACCATCGACCAACGACCGACGACGACGACGACGACGACGACCGACGACGACGACCGACGACCGACGACCGACGACCGATGACGACGACGACGGCGACGTCGGACGACGGACGACGACGCCGCCGCCGACGCCGACGCTCGGTTCGGACGAGCGCCTCCGACAGGGACGCGCAGCACCAGCGTGGCCGCGCGCCGCTCGCCGGCTCAAGCGCCCTCGGCGCGGCCCCCGGGGGAGGCCCGAGGCCCCGGGACGCATGCGCCCGCCGCGCCCGCACGCCGACGTGCCCGGGCCTCGAGCTTTTCCGCCAGTCTCTATGCGGCTCCTCGTCCCTCCGCCTCCTCCCCCTCCACTTCCTCCTCGTGCTCCTCCTCCTCCTCCTCGGGCTCCTCCTCCTCCTCCTCCTCCTCCTCCTCATACTCCTCCTCCTCCTCCTCCCCCCCCCATCTCCTCCTCCCTCATCTCCTCCTCCTCCATCTGGGTTCTGGCTGGCGTTCATGTGGAGGTTTGTCTTTCAGGTATGCTCGTTTTCCATATGGGGTTGAGTTCCTTCGTGGTTGCCGCCTGCAGATGCATGTCGTCGTGCATTAGTTCGATTGTATTGTTCGTTAGCGTCTCGGGGTGTACTCTTTATGTGTTTTCATTGCAAGCAGCTCTGTATCGGCTAATCGAAAGCAGTTATGGAACTGCTACAATGGAGCTCCCACGCGGGTTAATAATCACAGTGTGCCCTCGATTTCACCATATTGTCGCGGTCGAATGAGTGGTAGGTCAACAACTTCGGAATTTTCTAATTCGGGATGATCGCGTAAAGTTGGATAATTTGTTGTCATTTGCGACCGACGGTGGTTTCAGATCTATTTTGGCCACCTTCCAAAATCCTAATGGCTGCTCGTTGGATGCGATGCTCGTTCCTTACAGCTGGAACTCCAGAACAGTAAAGGTGTGTGTTCAATCCCAGGACGAAGTTCGCCACGTGGGCATCGAAGAAGCGAGAAACCAGACAGGAATCCCGCGTGAAACCATGGAGCCCTCAGTAGATTCCTCTCGCTTCGCGGGGTGCACGTCTGGAGCACGTAGCGACTGGGCGTCGGGTGGTTTGCTTTGCGGGTCTACGTCGCTGGTCTGCCGTGTCGTCTTCAAGAGGGGCGGCGGATGCGCCCCCACCCTTTCAGCGCCAGACTTGGATACATTGGATACGTTGCGTTATACATCCGCAGGAAGCGCTGCTGCTTAATACGTCACTTCTGGACATGGATTCCTTTCGCTTGGCGGGGTGCTCGTCAGGACCACGTGCAGTCCAGCTGTGGGACCTTTTTGGAGCCTCTTGGGGCCTTCTTGGGGGTCACTTGGGGGCTTCTTTGGCCTCAGGGGGCTTCTTCGGGGCCTCTTGGGGGCGTCTTGGGCCTTCTTGGGGCGCTCTCGCGCGGTGTAGCTCCTGCGGAGGCCGGCTTGGTGGCCTCGGGGCCCCTTGAGGCTCTCTGGGGGTCCTCTTGGGCCGTCTTGGCGGCCTCTTGGACGGTCAGGGCCCCCTGAGAGTCGACAAAGGCGAGAACGCTTAAATCTTTGAAAAAAACATGCGACAAGCAATCAGTGTGGCTCCGCCTCCTCCTCCTCCTCCTCCTCCTCCTCCTCCTCCTCCTCTTCCGCGTCGTCCTCTTACTGTGGTTCGGACCGGCACGGGGAGCTAAATCACTGTCATCGTGAGGGGGGGAGCCGGCCACGAAGCGATTCGTCCTTTTGTGTTGCTTGAGTTTTTTTTCGTTCTAATTTCTTCTCTTCCCCTTTTTATTTCATGTACGTCGTTGTTTCTTCGTGTCAGTGGCCTCACGTCGCTGGGGATCCTTTTCGTCGTTGGAGCCCCCTTTCGTCGTGGAGTTCCTTTTCGCGGAGTGAGTCCCTTTTCGTCGTGCGAGTCCCTTTTCGTCGTTGGAGTCCCCTTTCGTCGTGGGAGTCCCTCGCGTCGTCGCGGGAGCCCATCTTCGTCACTGGAGTTCCTTCTTGTCGCGGAGTCCTTTTTCGTCGTGGAGTCCCTTTTCGTCGCTTCGGTCCCTTCTCGTCGTTGGAGTCCGTTTTCGTCGTGAAGTCCCTTTTCGTCATGTGAGTCCCTTTTCGTCGTGTGAGTCCCTTTTCGTCGTTGGAGTCCTCTTTCGTCGTTGGAGTCCTTCGCGTCGTCGCGGGAGTCCTTTTTCGTCATTTGAGTTCCTTTTCGTCGTGGAGTCCTTTTTTGTAGTGGAGTTCCTTTTCGTCGCTTCGGCCCCTTTTCGTCGTTGGAGTCCCTTTTCGTTGTGGAGTCCCTTTTCGTCGTGCGAGTCCCTTTTCGTCGTTGGAGTCCCCTTTCGTCGTGGGAGTCCCTCGCGTCGTCGCGGGAGTCCTTTTCATCATTGGAGTTCCTTTTCATCGTTGGGTCCCTTTTCGTCGTGGAGTCCCTTTTCGTCGCTTCGGTCACTCCTCGTCGTTGGAGTCCATTTTCGTCGTGGAGACCTTTTTCGTCGTGTGAGTCCCTTTTCGTCGTGTGAGTCCCTTTTCGTTGTTAGAGTCCTCTTTCGTCATTGAGTCCCTCGCGTCGTCGCGGGAGCCCATCTTCGTCACTGGAGTTCCTTCTTGTCGTGGAGTCCCTTGTCGTCGTGGAGTCCCTTTTCGTCGCTTCGGTCCCTTTTCGTCGTTGGAGTCCCTTTTCGTCGTGGAGTTCCTTTTCGTCGTGTGAGTCCCTTTTCGTCGTGTGAGAACCTTTTCGTCGTTGGAGTCCTCTTTCGTCGTGGCAGTCCCTCGCGTCGTCGCGGGCGTCCCTTTTTGTTATTGGAGTTCCTTTTCATCGTTGGGTCCCTTTTCGTCGTGGAGTACCTTTTCGTCGCGTCGGTCCCTTCTCGTCGTTGGAGTCCGTTTTGGTCGTGGAGTCCCTTTTCGTCGTGTGAGTCCCTTTTCGTCGTGTGAGTCCCTTTTCGTCGTTGGAGTTCCTTTTTCGTTGTTGGAGTCCCCTTTCGTCGTGTGCGTCCCCTTTCGTCTTGGGGGTCCTTCACGGACCACTTCGTCGTTGGAGTCCCTTTACGTCGTGTGAGTTCCTTTTCATCGTTTCATGTTCTAGTCCCTGCCATGTATTTTTCGTAGTTTTAGTGCTTTGCGTCTCGGTGTTGTTTCAGTCCTTGCTCGTTTTTCGCGTCCCTTTTTCGCCGGTTGATTATCTCCCGGTCGTTTTCGTTATTTTTGTTGCTGCAGTCTCTTTTTGCCGTCGCATTTGCTTCCATCATGGGCCGTCATGGGCTTCTGAGAGGCGGAAAAGGCGATAGCACTAAAATCTGTGTAAAACAAACGGAAAATCTATGTTTTTGGCTTCTGGAGGCGCTCCTGTGAGCCCTCTTGGGGCCCTCTTGGGCCGTCTTGGGCTGTCTTGGGGCCATCTGGAGCCTTCTTGAGGCCCGCTTAGACCCCCGAGATGGCCAGCATACCCAAATCATAGTTTTTCCCGGAAAGGGCCTGAGCCCAGGGTTCTCTTTTAGTTGGTTTCCCCCCGGTTTTGACGGCTGTAGGGCCGGCGAATTTCTTTTGCGATAAATAACGAGGTCGCGTAGGGCCGGCGAATTAAAAATTGAGGATGTCTCGAGCGAAACGCTTGTTTTTTCATAATTTGTTGAGGATGTCTCGAGCGAAACGCTGGTTTTGTGTTATAGGTTGTCCTCTCCTGGGGACCTCAATTTTGAGGATCTCTCAAGTGGATTGCTTGTTTTCACGTGCCCAGGTCTTGAGGATGTCTCGAGCGAGACGCCTCCAGGTGGCCCAGACAGATGTCTAGCATGAGGATTTGTTGAGGATGTCTCGAACCAGAGGCTTGTTTTCACGTGCCCAGGTCGCCCAGGCGGATGTCTAGCATGAGCATTTGTTGAGGATGTCTCGAGCGAGACGCCTGTTTGCACGTGTCCAGGTTGCCCAGCGACGATGTCTAGCATGCGGATGTGTTGACAACGTCTTGAGCGAAACGCGTGTTTTCATGTGTTCAGGTCGCCCAGGCACGGCACAGCCCTCGGCACGGTACATCAATATCGATACCCTTAGCATTGCAGCCTGGCATGCGGCCTGGCACGTTCCGCGGAGCGTCCCGTGGCGAGTCCCCCTGGCACGTCGCGCGGTGCACGTCCATTGGCACGTTCCGTAGCGCGTCCCCTTGGCACGTCCCGCGGTGCGTGCCCATGGCACGTCCCCTGGCACGTCGCCTGGCGCGTCCCTTGGGACGTTCCGCGGCGCGTCCTCTTGGCATGTTCCCTCTGTCGATTAGTTCTGGGGCAGCTACCATCGGCTCAGGCAGCTCGAGCTTACGATCCAGATCAGTTCGGTGAGGACTCGGATGCCAGGGAGGACTCCATCCACAACGCTATATAGAGCACAATCGCGGCATGGCACATCGCAGTTCAGCACGGCCCAGCACAGCACAGCCGTCGGCACGGTACATCAAGATCGATACACTCAACTATGCACTTTGGCACGTTCCTTGGCGCGTTCCGTGGCGAGTCCACCTGGCACGTCGCGCGGCGCGTCCCCTGGCACGTCCCTCGGCACGTCCATTGGCACGTTCCGTAGCGCGTCCCCTTGGCACGTCCCGCGGTGCGTCCCCATGCCCCATGGCACGTCCCCTGGCACGTCGCCTGGCGCGTCCCTTGGGACGTTCCGCGGCGCGTCCTCCTGGCATGTTCCCTCTGTCGATTAGTTCTGGGGCAGCTACCATCTGCTCAGGCAGCTCGAGCTTACGCTCCAGATCAGTTCGGTGAGGACTCGGATGCCAGGGATGACTCGATCCACAACGCTATATAGAGCACAATCGCGGCATGGCACATCGCAGTTCAGCACGGCGTAGCACAGCACAGCCCTCGGCACAGTACGTCATCATCGATACATTCAGCATTGCATGTGCCCGTCGCCCAATCAGGTGTCTTTGAAATGTTGCAATGCCTTACATTTCTAGATTCCTTTCCGGGTTCGTGGGTCGATCATGTTCTATAGGTTTGGGTATGTTTTTGAGCTCCGGGAGGGGGGGGCACTTTGGTCCGTTCCTGTGGCGCAGCTCCCAGGGGGGGTAAGGGGGGGAGACATAATAATTTAACACAACGCAGCACGTGGCAAGTATGCAATCTTTGGATACACTGGATACGTTGCATTAAGATGTTCGCTGGGAAACGCTGCCGCTTAGCAAGTCACCTCCAGACGTGGATTCCTCTCGCTTCGCGGGGTGCACGTCCGGCGCACGTACAGTCACGTCGTCGCGGGGCCTCTTGGGAGCCTCTTGGGGGCCTCCTGGAGGCCTCCTGGGAGCTTCTTTGGGGCCTTTCCCCTCCTTTTCATGCACCCTCCCCATCGTCCCTTCCAGCGCCAGCTCTAATCATGGGCGCCGCAGTGACCAACTTCCACCTGGCTGGCGCTGCGCCGCATTTCGCCCAGAGGGGGGAAAATAACATTACACTCCAGTCGCTGTGTGGCCTTTGGGGGGCTTTTTGGGGGCCTTTTGGAGGCTTTTGGGGGGCTTCTTGGAGGCTTCTTGGGGGCCTCTTGGGGCCTTTTCGGGGCGTCTTCGGCCGTCTTGGCGCTTTTGCGCCGTTTCGCCCCCTCGGAGGCTGTCCTGGGGGCCTCTCGCGGCCGCATTGGAGCCCTCTTGGGGTCCTCTAGGGCCGTCTTCGCGGCCTCTTGGACCGTCTTGGGGGCTTCTTTGGGTCGTTTTGGGGCCCTCCTGGGCCGTCTTGGAGCCTTCTTGGGGGCTGTTTGATTTGTTTTGGGGCGATTCTGGAAGCTGCTTGGGCCGTCATGGATTTGTGGAAATCGAAAAAGACGAGAACGCTAAGATATTGCAAAAACAATGGGAAATCCATGCTTTCGGCCTCTGTCTGGGGCTGTCTTCGCGGCCTCTTGGGCCGTCTCGGAACGTCGGGAATCCGAAAAGGCGAAAAGGCAAAAAACACAGAAAAACATTGGAAAATCAACAATTTTAGCCTCTCGAGGCCCTCTTGGGAGGCTTGTTTGGGACCTCTGGGGCCGCCTTGGAGGCCTCTTGGCCCGTCTTGGGGCCATCTTGGGCGTCTTGTAGCGCTCGTTTAGCGTCCCGGGGCCCTCGTGGGCCGTCTTGGAACTCTCTTGGGGCCTTCTTGGCCCATCTTTAAGCCCTCTTGGGCCCGGAAAAGCCCGTGGCGCGCTCGTCGGCCCCCCCCCCCCCCCTCCAAATCGACCGGACCGGGCTCCCGAGGGAGGGGTTTGGGGAGGGGGGAGCATCTCACGCGCCGATGATCCCCAAAGGGTCGGCGGATTTTTGCCTCTTGGGGCTCTCTTGGGAAGGGTCGGGGCTCTCTTGGGACGTCTTGGAGGCCTCTTGGGCCGTCTTGACGCCGTGTTGGGCGTCTTGGGCCGATCGTTCGGTGATTCGGAGCCCTCTTGGACCGTCTTGGGGGCCTCTTTTGGCCCTCTTGGTGCGCTCCGGGGGGCGTGGAAGGCCGCACCCAGGAGGGAAACCATCTCTGAGTAATAGTTCCCGGGCTTCGGTCGGGGTACTTTTCGCCGGAGGACCCCCAGGGGCCGCCCCGCGCGCGCGAACTAGAACTATTGTTAACCAGTTACCGGAGATCTTAACACGCCTCTGGCCCGTTGGGCCGGCGAATTTCATAATTCATTTTTTTCGGCGCCTGCGGCGGGTTTATCCAATCCTGCTTATCTGATCCAATCCATCTTGTCCAACCCAATCCATCTTATCTTATCCAACCCATTTTGTTTCATCTTATCTGATCTGACCCAATCCAATCCATCCAACCCAATCCATCAACTCATTTGTTTCTGCGCCTGCGGCGGGCCAATCCAATCCATCTTATATTATCCAATACATTTCTTCCCATCCATGTCCTGTTATCTTATCCAATCCATCTTATCTCATCCAATAAAAACCACCCAATACAATATATCAATTCATTGTTGTCGGCGCTTGCGGCGGGTTTTCCTACCCAACCCAGGTTATCATACCCAATCCATATTGTCCAGTCCAATCCATCTTATCATATCCAACCCATATCGTCCCATCTTATCGTATCCCACCCAATCCAATCCATCCAGCCCGATCCATCAATTCATTTGTTTTCTCCGCCTGCGGCGGGCCAATCAAATCCATTTTATCTTATCCAATCCATGTATTCCCATCCAACCCACGTTATCTTATCCAATCCATCTTATCCCATCCAATCCAATCCACCCGGCCCAATCCATCAATTCATTATTGTCGGCACCTGCGGCGGTTTTTTTTTGACCCAATGCAGCTTATCTTATCCAATCTACTTTGTCCAATCCAATCCATCGTACATTATCCAACCCATATTGTCCTTTCTGATCCTATATTGTCATGATTGTTTTCCGGTGATTGTGCCGATGATTGTCCTGTGGTTGTCCGACAACAAATCGTTTTGCGACGCCTGCGACGGGCTTTTAAATTTTGCTTTTGAGGTCGATAGTGAGATCGTCAGTGAGATTGACCGATAGGTCGGTCGACGGATAGGTAGATAGTGGGGTCTCATCGTCAGCGCGATAATCATTGTGGTGAAGGGAGGTTCTGATAGAGAGGGAAAGAGAGAGAGAGAGAGAGAGGGCGAGAGAACGAGAGAGAGAGAGAGTCAGAGAGAAAGAGAGATATTATATCAAGGTGACAGGCTGGAGGTCACTCAGGGTGGGTATTTGATTTCAATCCCCCCAACCTCTTTATCGCCCGCAGGGCGGTCGTATATGTATATACAAATATAGATATATAAATGTATCCCTGGGCTGTTTGGACGCCCTCTTGGAAGGACGAGGGGAGAGGGAGGGAAGGGAGATAAGGGAGGGAAGGGAGGGGGAGAGGGTAGAGGGAGGGGAGGCAGAGGGAGGGGGGAGAGGCAAGGAAGGCAGGAGAGGAAGGGAGGCAAGGAAGCAGACGGCAGGCAGGGCCGGGGAGCAGGGAGCGAAGGAGTGGACGGCGTGAGCAGGGAAGGCTGGGAAGGGAGGGAGGAGAGGGAGGGAGGGCCAGGGAGCAGGGAACGAAGGAGCGGACGGCGTGAGCACGGAGGGGAAGGAGGGGAGAGAGGGAGGGAGGGGGGAGGGGGAGGAGGGAGGGGAGGGAGGGGGGGAGGGAGGGGCGTCGTCGTCGTCGTGATCGTCGTCGTGATCGTCGTCGTCGTCGTCGTCGTGCCCGCCGCGGGGTCCCTTGGCCGCCGCCCGCCCGCCCCGCTGGCGTCCGAGGCCCGGGCCCACGCACGTGTGGGCGCGGCGGCATGTACGCCAGATGTTCGGGCGGCATGAAAGGCGGGCCCGGGCGAGAAGCGCCGGGGAGGGGGGAGGGGGGGGGGGAGGGGGGAGGGAGGGAGGGAGGGGGGGAGGGAGGAGGGAGGGGGAGGAGGGGGGAGGAGGAGGAGGGGAGGAGGGAGGGGAGAGGAGGAGGAGGAGGAAGGAGGAGGAGGAGGAGGAGGAGGAGGAGGAGGGAGGAGGGAGGAGGAGGAGGAGGAGGAGGAGGAGGAGGGAGGAGGGAGGAGGGAGGAGGAGGGAGGAGGACCAGTGTAAACCCAAGGCGCGCGTCAACAATGTTGCAATGAACCCTCCCTCCAAGTTTTCCCCTCATCGGACCCTACAGTAGATTATGTGCGCTGTGAGACGTGACCCGTCGGCGCTAAGGCGAAGACCACATTTTGAAAGCCACCCGCCCTCCATCCGTGACATTTTCGCACACTTTTGAGACGAACGTGCGTGGCGCTATGGCCAGAGCCTTATTCTGAAAACCATCCGCCTTCCATCCGTGAAACTCTTGCCCACATGTCAGACGGATATGCGCTGCGCTAAAGAGAGAGGCTCGGGGGTGGACAGAACCCCCATCAGTGACACGTCGATTAGTGAATTGCCCGTTGTCGGTTCTCGAGATGGCGCCGTGGCCGTTATTTTCCAGGCCTGCGACCGCCAGGTTTGGGCCTCAGGTCGTTTTCACTAAGCCACGTTTTACGAAAGGGGGGTCTGTCCATCCCCGAGAGGCGCATTTTGAAAAGGCACCGCCCTCCGTCCGTGGAACTCGTGCAGACTTTTAAAAAGGCGAATGGGCGCGGCGCTCCGGCGAGAGCCCCGTCTTGAAAACGGCCCGCCCCCCGTCCGTGAGAGCGTTTGAGCATTTGCGTGTTACTCCAGATTTCGTAATAAAGGGAGGGGGGTCTCATTCCGGGGGGGGGTCTCTTCCGGGCCATCTTGGAGGGCCTGGGGGGGTCTGGGGACGATGTTTTGGAGGGTTCTCCCACGGGGGGGGTCTGAAATGGCTTGTCTTGGAGGGTCCAGACCCCCTCCCTTTTCTTACGAAATCTGGAGTATTCCTCTTCTTCCTTTGCTGTGCGCTCTTTCGCCTTCTTCCTCTGTTTCTTCGTTCGCCCTCGCCCCTGCGCTTCGCCTGGTCGTTCTCGCCACCATCGTGGCCTCTGTTTCCTGCGCTTCGCTGGCGACAGTTGCGCTGTACGCCTTGGCCCTGTGCTGTTCGACCCTTTGACGGTGCGCGGCTGCCTCCGCGTCACTCGGAATCAGGAAAGTATCCCCACCAGCCCATTCAGAAGCCCTGCCCACGAGAGCTGACGGGAAAAGGGACGAAGGGACGCATCTAGGGAAACAAAACGAGCAACCAGGATGAACCGAGAGATCTTTGGGAGCAAGGGGGTGGCCTTGGAAGGCCTCTTCGGGCCATCCCTAGGGGCCGCGTGGGGGCGAGGGGAAGAGGAGGAAGAGGAAGAATATGATGATCGATGATGAGGAGGGGGAGGAGGCCTCTTGGGCGCCTCTTGGGGCACTCTTGGGGCCTCCTGGGAGCTTTTTGGTGGCCTTGGAGGGTTTGCGGGGGCCTTTGGGGGCTTCTTGGGGGCCTCTTTGGTCGTCTTGGGGCGTTCCTGGCTTGTCTGACGCGGTCGGAAGCCGTCTTGAGGGCCTGTCTGCCGTTTGGGGGCCCTCTTGGTGCCGTCATAGGGGGCCTTTTGGGCAGTCATGGGGCCATTTTGGAGGCCCCTTGTGCGATTTTAGGGGCCTCTTGGGCCGTCTTGAGCCGTCGGAATGCCGAGAAGAAGCAAATCCCCAACTCTCTCACCTTGGGAAAATCAATGATTTGGGCCTGTTCGTGCCCTCCTGGAAGACTTCCTGGACGCCTTTCGGACCGTCTTGGAGGCCTCTTGGGGGCCTCTTGGGCCGTCTTGCGCCATGTTGAGGCCATATTAGGCCGTCTGGGGTGCATCTTGGGCCGTCTTGGAGGCATCTTTGGGCCACCTTGGCCGTTTTGGAGGCCATCTTGGCCGTTTTGGAGGCCTCTTGGGCCCTCTTGGGGCCGTCTTGGGGGCCTCTGAGGCCGTCATGGGGCCATCTTGGAGGCCTCGTGGGCGATCTTGGGGGCCTCTTGGGCCGTCTTGAGCCCTCGGAATGCCGAGAAGAAGCAAATGCCCAAATCTTTCAACAACTTGAAAATCAATGATTGTGGCCTCTTCGTGCCCTCCTGGAAGACCTCCTGGACGCCTTTCGGGGCCGTTTTGTGGCCCTCTTGGGGCCTTCTTGGGGCTCTCTCGCGGCCCTCTTGGGAGCCCTAAAAGGCCTCTTGGGGCCATTTTGCAGGCCATCGGTCAAAGGAGGATCAGGGATAATGTTCAGCCCCCCCCCCCCAAAGAGGCCAACATGGGGCCGAAACCTAATGATATGGGCGCCCGGAGGGCTGGAGGGATAACGCTCAGCCCCCCCAAAGATGCCAACATGGGGCCAAAACCTACGTAAAATCATGATTCGTGCGCCCAGAGGGCTGGTGGGATATTTTTCAGCCCCCCCCAAAAAAAACAGAGGCCAAAATGGGGCCAACACCTTAGTGAAACTTCTCATGTTGGCTTCCTCGCCGAGGCCGTTTTGGACGCCCTGACACCTCGCGGGGGGGGGCCGAAAAAATCCAGGGGAGGGGTAACGGGAGGGGTATACCCTTCCCCGTAAGGGGAAGAGGGTTTCTGTTTTGGAAGAGTGCGGAATGGCGGAGCCCCTGGATTCCTTTTCTTGAGCCAAACGGTTTCGGTAACCATAATCTCAGCTCGGCACCTGTGAAACCCTGCAGCCCTCCTCGAGGCCGCTGTGCACGCTGGCGGACTCGTCAGCCCACCATCTCAAATTACATCAGTAATTAACAGTGCTAGCCGAAACCCGTTCGGTTCCGACTCATGTAAGGAAACAGCCATGGCAAAGGAAACCTGCATTCACGTGGTATCGGCCTCTATATCGTTCTCTCTCTCTCTCTCTCGCGCGTCACGACTTCGGGAGGTGATCAATCTCCGTCGCATATCTTCTGAACAAGCCAGCATAGCTCAACCCAGACGGTATCTCGTACTGGTTGTCCAGGGTGCGTGCATCCACTGAAACCAAGCTCCCCACTCTCGATTGCCCAACGGCGTATACCGACCGTCAGCCTCATAATGTAGCTTGCTTCTACTCTTGTAGGTCACTGGCCCTTGGACTTCAACTGACCTCATCTTCTTGAACTGCACCTCTGCCTCGGGCGAAGCATCTCTCCTGCGTTGTCTCGACGGCGATCGTTCATCTGACTCTGACTTCGGGTCCTGGGGGTTGCACCTCGGGTCCCCTTCGGCTCGCACATGTCGAAATGGCGTGGACCACAACCCAGAGTCACCTTGTGTCTCTAAAGATTGACCCACAACCCTTTCCTGCTTCGCCTTCACCACGAACACGTAGTAACTGAAAACCACTGCCACAATCGTAACCACCAAGTGTGTAACGAAACCCCACCAGTGAAACCCGCTCTTCATGTTCACATTGATTCTGAAACCATCCTCATAGTAGTAATCGTCTGTCGCCTCTGCTCCCGAAATGGTCGTCATTACCGCCAAAACCTTCGTGAGCACTTCTGGGTCCTTGAAACTCGTCGCCTTGATTGAGATCAACCCCAGCGTCTTCATGTGTCTCCTGAGCGTGTCCTTGTCCATCGGTTTCGTTCCTATGTCTGCCACTTGGTCCTTCGTATTGACCTTCACCACCCCCATGTCTCCGCCTCGTACCAGATCTTGATGCCAGATCCACCTAGTCTGTAGATGTCGTACTCGTCCGACTCCGTGTCTGTGGATCATGCCCTTCGCCGCTGCTGAGTCCGTCTCCAACTCCAGAGTGACCTTGACCTCCTCGTTCCTCATCTGCGCCATCTCCTGCAACACGTGCTTGATGGTGAGACCTCGGGCTGTGCCCGAACCCATCGCGTAGAACTCCGACTCCCCACTTGAGATCGCCACCGTCGCCTGAGATAGTACCCAGCTCTCCAGTAGATGGGCTCCTAGTCGAACTCCACCTGATGATATACTCTTGCATGTCGCCTCCTGTCCTGCCCAGTCCGCGTCCACCGACACCGTCACGTTGAACGTCTCCTGCTGATACGGGTGGAATATCACGATGTCGGCCGTGCCCTTCAAATACTTGACCAGACGTTTCTGCTTGAGTACGTGCTTCACCCGCGGGTCATTGCACGAACAACTCTGCTCTCGAACTGCTTCCTGAATATCCCAACGATCCCCAGCCATATACTGTGCGATGCCACCGCAACTCCTGTACAACATCGAGCCCTGTCGTCCTACTGGGTCTTCAGCTTCT
Organism: Prorocentrum cordatum; assembly: GCA_963575745.1. Taxonomy (NCBI): domain Eukaryota; class Dinophyceae; order Prorocentrales; family Prorocentraceae; genus Prorocentrum; species Prorocentrum cordatum. Next base: position 55,073 of record CAUYUJ010018318.1, on the reverse strand, counting down.
CGAACTCCCTTGGCAGTGTGCTTCGAACTCGGTGTCTCTGCGGGCTTGGCCTGCTTCAGCTCGTACAACTCCACCATCTTCAAGATCAGCTTCGGGTCTGGTAGAATGCCGAAGCCCTCCTCGCCCCAAAGCACCGTTCTGTTGAGAAACGTACCTTCAGCTGCTCCTCCTGGTCCCACTCTCGGTTGAGGCTTGACCTTAAACCTATTGGCCATGAGCTTATCGAACTCATCCAGCTCCTCGTCGTAAGCCTCCACCACAAAGTCATCTCCGTGCCCAGCACAGAGCGAGTCCTTGCCAGGATGGTAGTACAAGCAGCACACCGTCTTCAACTCCTCGTACCCGTTCTGTCTGAAGTTATCTCGAACTCCTCCTTGAAACTTCCAAAGCATCCCTGGTCGTCGCTGTTCAGGTGGCGGCCAGCAGTACTGGGGCTCCTTCAGCGACGCGTGAAAGAACGCCACTGAGATGTCATATAGACCAAGCTTCTTCCTCCTCGACTCAGTCGTTCTCGTTGAAGCTGCTCTCGAAATCACCAGCTTAATGGCCCATAGTGCGGGTGTCCCTGCGAAATTCGAGGGGTCGGTCCCGTCGCTATACCTTCTGTGAACACATCGGCTCCTCACGATCCACTCGTTGTTCTGTAAGTAGTACTTCTTGCTGTCGATCCACTTGGTGTCGAACGGCTTCATCCAGTCCTCAAGTGGCACCCACTCAAAGACCTCAAACTCCTCCATGCTCTTCATCTCCTTCGTCCTGCCGTTGATGGCCAGCTCCTTCAACAACTCCTCGCCTGTGTACGCGTCTCTGTAGAGTCCGTCACCCACCAGTTTGTCATAGTTCACCCTCGGCTCCAACTCCTCGCAGACGCGGCGGTCCCCCTCCTTCGTGATCGACATGATGATGCCTATCTCCACCGCCTCTTCCCGTCCTGGCGTAGTAGGTGCCACGTCTCCTCCTGCTACGATCGCGTTACCCGTCATCTCTGCGTCTTGCTCGATCTGTAGCTCCTGTCCGAAATGATGACCAACCGGTGTACCTGGAGCTCGCTGACCTGCTTCTTCAAGTCGTGGTTCTGCTACTCTAGCATTTTCTGGTGGTGTCTGTGCTGCTGGAAGTGCCGCTGGTGCTGCTGCAGGTTGCGCTTGTCCTGGTTGATCTCCTGATGTCATCTCGATCCTCGGCTCGGCCTCCTCGAAGGTCTTGGCGAACCTCGTCCTGCACCTCGCGTTGTGTATTGCTGAGTTCCCTTCGCATGCGGCACACCCATCTGTAGGTCCATACTCCTCGATCAGCGCCTTCGTGATGTACATCCGTCTCCTGACCACCTCATTCTGATCCTTCACCTCTAAGCCCCTGGGATTCCACGGCACTCCTATGAACGTGTTATAGACCTCCTTGTTGTACTTGTCCTCCGTGGCCCTGAGCTTCATCGTTCTGGCGTGCTCGATCCCTCTCGACGTACCTACGATGATCTCGTCGCTCTCGTCGCGCCGGCCCAAGAAGATACCTTCGCACCACCTAGGTTCCAGCTTGGAGTAGTCCTTTGCCTGGATCTTGTAGTCGATCGTCTCTCCGATCTTCCCAAGCTCTGACTTGAACTTCGCACGTCCCAGTCGTTCCCAAGCTGTCCTGCCATCCGTCTTGATAGCGAACCTGGTGAGCAAGTACCCCACGTGCCTAACCAACCACGGCATGATCAAACTCTTGGGTCCGATCTTCACATCCAACTTCACTTCCAGCTCGCTGTGTAGTGTACGTAGTAACGACTCCACTCTTTCCACCGCATTCTCAATCGCACCGTTGCTCTGATGAGAACCTTTGGGAGCCTTCTCCACCTGCGTGCTGTGCTTCCTCCTGTTCTTCACCGCCGTGATCATCGCTTGTAGTGATGGCTCCTGGTCGCCCTTCAGGATGATATCCGCTGCTCCCCAAACGTCCAAGTAGAACTCCACCGCTGAGTTGACGTACTCGCTGGGTCCCTTGTGGATAACCATGATGGAAGCAACTGCGTCCTCAGGCTTCTGCACCATCACCAGGATGTTGACCATCTCCGTCTCCTGCTCGGTGTTCGCGAAGCAGTAGTCCATGCTAATGACTGGAATCGTCGGCGCCTCCTCTGGGTTGGACTTCTTGTGACCATCTTCCTTGCCTCGGCCCCAAAGACACCACTTGCACCAGTCCCGATACGGCATGTGAGTCTTCTCGTGGATGGCTATCTCCTCCGCTGTGGGCTTGTACCTCTCCTTCTTGACCTTCGGCAGTCGCGCCTCGTCGGTCTCGATCTCTTCCTCCTGCTCCCCCCGCTGCTGAGCTTGTTCAGGTTCATCACTCCCAAGGGGGCATAGCGTGCTCGCGTCCACGTCGAAGCTGTAGATTCCACGCCTCTTCGAGATCCACAGGGGTCTGTTTCTCTGATTGTTCGCGTGTTCGTACTCGATTATTTCGCTGATCCGCTGGCTGATCTTCGGATTGACCACTGCTCCACCGCCTTCGTCGAACCGTGCCCCTTGAGCTCCCTTCGTCAGGTCGCTCACCGCAATGATCGTCTTGTGGACGTCTCGTACATCGAACTGTCCTCGAATTGGTTGTCGTGCCCCAGCCACCTGCATTTGTGCCGTCTTGCAGCCGTTCGAGTAGATCTTAGTGCCATCTGCCTGTCGTAGTGGTGGTGCGTCCGCTTCTTCTCGCGGTATTCTTGGTGCGAAACCAGGTGGGCAAACGCTCCGTGCCGCACATGAATCGACCATCACCTCGATCTTACCGTCGTTGTCATTCTCGAGCTCTGTTGGAACAGGTAGCTCTCGTCATTCTCGTTGAACTTGTGATTGGGCTCCTCCTTACTCTCTAGATTCACAGTGTATCCGTCTACCTCCGTGCGGTCTACACTCGAACTGTGATATATCTCCTCAGTCTCGTTCCCCTTCAGCATGAAGATGTAGCCCTCCTCGGCGTCGTAATCGTACCCTAAGTACTTCATGTCTTGATCCTTGGGCTTGCCGGGCGCAGGTGTGCTCTTCGTCTTGTCGCTTTTGTCCTTACCCTTGCCCTTGCCCTTGCTGGTCTTTCGCAAGTCATCCTTCGTAATATTTCCGTCCTTCATGTCTTGTGTGGCCTTCCTGCACCCCATGAGCTTGTGACCTTTCTTGCCGCAGTACTTGCAAGGCTGCATCGCGCTCTGGTCGTAGCCCTTGCCATTGTTCTTGTCTTTGCCGTGCCTGCCCTTCGAGTCTTTGCCGAACTTGCCGAATGTGAGCGCATCCGGATCCATAGGCATAGGTCCACTTAGTGCCATTGCCGCCTGCTTCGACTTCAAATAGTTCAACGCCTCAGTTCGTGCCAGCGCGTATGTCGTGAACCTCGTAGCGTTCAGCATGAGATGTTCTCGAAGCTTTGGCGGCACTAATCGCGTACTGAGAACAGACTTCTTGGTCGACTCCATGGCCTTCTCTCCTGTCTGCCCTTCATATCTCTGGACCAACGTCTCCCACGATACGATGCCTTTGATCGGGTCGTTCTCCTGCACATGCGGATACAGTATCGAGTCTAACATACTTGAGAATATCGACGGCACCTTCGGCTCGAACTCCAGACACAGTAGACGCCTGGCCTCTAGGCCTTCCCCTGAGGGAACGCTCTTCACGATGCCCTGAGCCTTGTCCTTGCACGTCAGTACAAGGATATAGTACAGGTTGGTGTTGACTCGCTGGGCCTCTTCGTTTAGATCCTCGTGTGCGAAAGCCTCAGCGTCGACCTTCGCAGCATCCCTCATCAGCTCCGCCATATGAGGATCCACCGCCATGCAGTAGGCCGCTAGGACGAAACTCCAGTTCTCCCACGTGACACCGTCCTTGTACTTCGCATTCTCGTCGAGCTCACCCGAGAACTTGTCTGGTTTTCCGAGCAGCTTCGTGTCAACTAGTGACTCCGCTCTCGGTTGATATGGTCGGTCGTCTGCTGGTCCTTCTGCTGCTGCTGCTCGTTGATGCGCATCTCGAAGTTGTTGTTCCAACCTCGCTATCTGATCTCCCTGCTGGACTACGACGCCCTCCATGGCCACGATCCTATTCAGAACCTCCTCTGCTGTTGCCATCTCTTCGCGAGAAACGATAAACTGGGAGCCTGGCCGTGGGCATTCGACCAGGCTCCGCTACCATGCGGAATGGCGGAGCCCCTGGATTCCTTTTCTTGAGCCAAACGGTTTCGGTAACCATAATCTCAGCTCGGCACTTGTGAAACCCTGCAAAGAGGGAAGAGTAATCTCTTGAGACCACCTGTCGCCCAAAGGGCTTGTGGGATTAACATTACAAGCTTCAGGATGATGAAAAGTGAAGAAGTCTCAGGCGACCACGATCAGGGGCACCAGCGTGCAGTTTTCGACCAAGTGTGCGTCCGATTCCAAGAATTCGAAGAACAAGCCGGCGAACAGTAATTAGCTGATGGCCAGTAGCATCAACGCCCACATGGTGACAATCAACGCCATCCTGACAAGCAGAACGCCGCCAAGTCGCAACCCACAGGTGTCCGAGGAGTCCACAGCCCACGGCACGAAAGCACCGCCCGAGTACCAGTATCCAACATCGCCAACACCGCGCCATGATGAAGTCGGGGCTGGGGCCACTTCCACGGGCGGGTCGGTCTGAGCTTCACCACGCGCACGTTCCCGCGCCCACACGCCGCGGTCGGCCATGATTCACTGAACAACGACGATCTAGAGACGACCTGCCCACCGCGGCGACGCGCTCCAGGGCGAGCAGGAATGCATCGGAACACGCAGCGGTGCTCATGGGCAGGTCGAGCATCTGCAAGCCCAGCAGCCCCCACCCATCAGGAAGCCCACCCCCGAGAGCACGAAGAGAGCCACGAGGAGCGCGAGCGGCACACGAGCAGACATGAACACGCGGGTGAGCATTCGCGAATTTGACCCGGCTTTGCTTGAAACGCGAAGGCCTCAAACCGCAGGGGTATCCTTCATTAGGCATGGAACGACGGCCGGGCGGCGCCGCGGTGGATTTTGCCAACTGGCCACGGGAGAGTGAGGAGAGAAGGAGAAGGAGAAAGAGGAGGAGGAGAAGGAGGAGGAGGACCAGGGTAAGCCCAAAACGCATCAACGATGTTGCAATGAACCCTGTTTCCAGGTTCCCTCGTCATAGGTCCCTACAATGGTTTATGTTTTTCGCGGGAAGTGACCCATTAGAAGACAGCCCTATGGCGAGTGTGCAGACGCCACCGCCGCGAATCAACGCGATTCCTGCGCCCAAACAGCCCTTGGAGACTGTTCCTGAAACTCCGCGGCGAATCAACGAGATTGTTTCGCCCCGACAAATACACCTTGCCAGGACACACTTCCTGGGACTTCGACCACGCGAATCTCGGAAACCGTTGCAAGTTTTCGCGGCGACCGCGCGCGGCGTCAAGGCGGGCGCTACATCCTGAAAGTGGCCCACCTTCCATCCGTGAAGTTGGCGCATGCGCCCGCGTCGCCCGTCGGAGTGCGTCTCGGCAAGCTCTGGTCCCTTGACTTGTGCCGACCCGGTGCCAACCGCCTCCGCCTCCGCCTCCGCCGCCGCCTCCCCCCCATCCCCCTCCCCCTCGTCCTCCTCGTCCTCCTCCTCTTCCCCCTCCTCTTCCTCCTCCTCCTCCTCCTCCTTTCCGTAGCCAGTTTGGCTCAAGTCCGTAGCGGTTCGCTCGAGGGTTGACATTGTGGCAAGAGGGGTTCGACGGCCCTCACCGCTCTCGCACCCCCCCAGTGTCTGCCCAGGCTGGAGGTGCCGCTTTCACAAATTTTTGCTTTGAAAACGCACCTCCCATCCTCTGCACCTCGACGATCTCAGCTGGCCCATGGCAAATGGTTGACGTCCGCCAAAGTTCGTCGCTGGGGCAGCTGCACGCACGGCCTGGGCCACGCCCCGCCTAAGTCGCTGGTGTGTGCACCCTCGGACGGGGGAAAACTGGTGGAATAGAGGCGACCTCGCAGAGTACTCCAGCTGTCACTGCAACAAGGGCGCCGCATTTGGCGGCCCAAAGCCGTTCCAGGCACCCCCGAGCGCCAGAGCCCCTGCCATAGAATGGGAGCGGCAGCGACAGAAAGGAGCCCATCGCCAATGCTGGCATCGAGAAGGACAAGCAGCTCAAGGTCATGGATCTGGAGATCGCCAAGCTCCGCGAGCAGGTCCTGGCTGCGAAGGCTCCCGCCTCAGGTCCCAAGCCAGAGGTCCCCAACAAGTTGGACGCGGATCAGAAGAGGCTGGCCGAGATCACCGCGATCCTGCGATCCTCGGGGGCCTCGCGGAGCCGTCGGTCGTTGCCGCCCGCGAAGGTCTCGAAGCTGAGCGCGCTGCAATCAAGTCGCGCACCGTCGGGGGCAAGCCTCATTCGGACCAGATGCACCATTTCACCACGCGCATTGACGAGCTGGCAAAGTGCAGACTCCAGCAGGAGAGGGCCCTGGCTACCCTGGAGGCGCAGAAGGTCGAGCTGGAGTCCAAGATCGAGAGTGTCCAGAAGTCGATCAAGGGCCTCGCCACTTGCACTGCCGAGCTCGAGCGCCAAAGGTTCCAGGTCTCGGTCCAGTTGCCGACGCCGCCCCCTGAATCATACGCGCTCAAGACCATGGTGCCCGCGCTCGATCTGCCAGTCGACAAATTGGGCAAGTTCTTCGAGTCTGCAGGTGCCGACGCGAACTTGCTCAATCAGGCCACGGCGTGCCTCGAAGCGCTCCGCGAACTTCAAGCGCGCTCAGAAGCCGAGGCAGCCCCAGGCGCAGATCAACGCAGAGACGACGCCGAGGCAAAGCCATCGCAGCCAGCTGGCCCTTCACAGGGCAGCGCGGGGAACGCGCCACCACCACCCGCAGCGCATGGGCCGATATATACTGATGATATTGAGGGCCTGCGAATGTTTTATCAAACCTGCACTGGAGATGAGCCCCCTGAGGACGACGATGAGGTGCGAGAGGCTTGCGAACGATATGCTGAAGCCGCAGAGGCTTTGGCTAAGCGACGCAAGGTCGACCAGGGTATTGCATGATATGATCAGCGCCATGTATGTCATCGCGGTGTTTATCTTTCTCACGCATTTTTTCTGGCTCGATGCAGCTAACGAAAAACGTACGTCAGGAACGCGATGCACAGAATGTTTGCGGCGAACGACGCGCGAACTCTCGGCGCGGCCATCATCGGCTCCGTCTCTTTTCGATCAGCGCCAGGCACTTCTGCAAGGGGCTGACCATGTGCGCCACTGAACACGCAGACAATTGGCAGTCTAATCTTAGCTGCAGGCCAAAGGCCAGACCATGTTCCGAGGGTGATCGTGGGCGCCCTGATCTCAGACCCCGCGATTCCAGCAGGGGCCCCGGTGTTGAGGATTCTTGTGTCGCGCGCCCGAGCGATCCGACCTCAGATGGTCGCCGCACCTCGGGATCCGAGAACTTGGGGAAGACAGCTGGACACGCCAGCTCCGAGATTTGCCAAGGGCCTCAGCTGCAGGTATTTGCAGCTAGTCATGTTTGCGGTCTGCACCATGAATGTCCGTCCAGCAAGCGCAGCAGCTACTACGACGCCGCCAACCTCATATCGTGAGCAGGCGACGCCAGGGACGCCAGAACCGTTGAACGGCAACTCGGTGAACTCTGTTATGGGCCGCTCATCGACATGCTGAAGTTACCGTGGGCCCAATGCTGTGTAATGTGCATCCAAGAGCATCATGCAGATCAAGCTAGACTTGCGGATGTGCAGCATCACGCTGTTCGAGCAGGCTTCTCAGGACTATGGGCTCATGCACCCCAGTCAGTCAATGGGCGCACGCGTGGCGGCATGGCTATTCTAGCACCATCTCGAGCACGAATTTCCCATGGCCCAGGAAGAACGGCGGCAGAGATAGTCCTTGGGCGAGCGCTAGCAGCGCACGCACACTGGGGCATCAAGCTTGGAATCACCATGATTTCCATTTGCCTGCATGACAGCCCAGGTTTTTCATAACCCAACGTAGCGATCCTCAGGCAAGTGGGAGCTTACGTATGCGAGTTAGAAGCAAGAGGTCAGCCTTGGCTTATTGCTGGGGGGCTGTAACATGCCAATCGATGATCTACGCCATTGGTTCAACCCCATTGGAGGCATAGCTGCCCACCCGACTTGCCCTAATTGTCTGCAACCTAAGCCTGGGAGCATGCTCGGGCATATGTGTCTACATCCCAAAGTAGCATGTCGAGCAGGGCGATCAATTGCACATGCGGTCTCTGACCTGTTCCCCCATCTTCCAGTGCGGGTCCCACTGCGTGAAGCTGAGCGCGTCGCGTGGGTGCGAGCGCCCGTGCAGCCTGCCACAGTTGACACGATCCCGGAGCCAGGGTGCGCTTGTTACCCGCCTGTGACGGAATGGGACCATGCACGACAGCTCATCGAGGCAGCTGCCGACGCCACCGCCTTGGCGCCAGCCTGGGATGCAGTACTATCGCAGATTGAAGAGGAGCTGTTGGACAGACATGCTGTGATGGGTGCTGAGCGAGATCGATATCGCGGCAGGGCTGGCCCTCCAACTTGGACTTGGAAGCAAGTCGTGCCACCTGAGCCGCGACCACCGTAGAGACTCCAGGCGAATAAATTGCATGATATATGGTTCAGGCACACGAGGCCAACCAAGCTTCGAATGATCGTTTGTGTGGGAAGGTTGCAGTCCGATGTCAACGTCCTTGGGAGGTTTCCTAGACATATGCTGCCCACTAACACTGTGATAGGGAATTATTCAAGTAGGGCGCGGTTACTATCTACCTTCGGATCTTGCGGCAGAATCAAGATTCACGATCGTCAGGGCCCTGGCGACAAGGAGCTCGAGTTATTCGCCAAGCGTGTCTGGGACCTCCATGGTTTCTCCCACAGAGCCTCGAAGGCGCCTTGGATTGTTGAGCACCTCGGTGCGGCAGATCGCGCGTTGTTGACCTTCATCGCGAGTTTTGTTAACATCGTCTCCTGGGCACAGCGCAGAGTATCCTTGAACAGGTGGAGAATGTTGCGCAGGCCATCGGATTCTGGAAAACGGCTGGGTGGACGGAATGGGCCCAATCATCTTTTAACAGCGGTGCGCGACAATCGCCTCCCAAAAGTTCGGGGTTTGCAGGAGGTGCTTGAGTATATCCAGCACCCGCGGCCGTTTGAGCTAGCAGACAGTTGCATGGACACTTGGGCGGAGATCTGGGCCACCCACGGCGACAAGCAGCTCCAGTTGCCCGGCGATTTCTTTGCATGGCGTCCTTACCTGAGCTACAAGTGGCTGATCTTAGACGTGTGCTACGCACGTTCAAGACCAACTCGGCGCTGGGCCACGTCAACATCGACCCCAAGGCAATGGACGTAGGCTCTGACTATGGACCGCAGACCTTGATAATGCTACTGCAAGCGTGTGAGCGGCTATGCTGCTGGCCTGATCAAAGACCAGACGTGGATGGTTAGAATGCCGAAAACATCAGGCGGACACCGATTGGTTGCACTGATTCATACGATTGTTCGGATCTGGGCAAGGTTACGTAGACCGATGTCACGGCAATGGGAGATTGATAATACGAACCCAGATTTCTGGGGGGGCCAGACCAGGAGCCTCTTCATCTGACTCAGCTTTTTCACATAACCTGCAGGCAGAAGTGGCGAAGCCGAAAGGGCACACATATCCGCCACAACATTGATCGACATGTACATGTGCTTCGAGATGATAAAGTTACAGGGGCTTATAGATTTTGCCCACCACCTGGGGCACCCACTGCGATTACTATGGCTCATCTTGGCCAGCTACCAGAGCCTCAGGGTGGTTCGAACATGGGGTCATTGTCCTATGAGTACGTGTCCTGCCAGGGCATTCTCGCGGGCTGCACCCACGCCACGACGATGGTGCACCTACTGCTACACCACCTCCTGATCAACATGCGGAAGCTGTTCGAGGCAGTGGTGCCGGGTATGCTCATGGATGATGGGATTTCAATGGACTGGGCCCGGCCCGCGACAAGCAAAGACCCTTTTCTCGGCTGTCAAATACTTCACGGACAGAGCATTTGAACTCGGACTTATCATTCAAGCATCCAAGAGCGGCTGCGTTGCTACAAACGCGGCCACTGAGCGAGTAATCGCACCATATGTGAAGAAGCTCAGGATCAAGATGTATGCCCACATGATGAACCTTGGACACGATGTATCTGGCACCCGGGCAAAGAGGGCTATCGAGAGGAAACGTCATGCTGGACTGGCTGCCAGGAAGCACAAGTTGAGAGCGCTGGCAAGAGGAGCCAGCTATAAGGTGCGCGTCTTATGGCGTACTGGCCTACTCCCAGCAGCAGCACGCGGAGCAGGCGGAAGTGGTATTACAGACGCGCATCTCAACGCGCTGAGATCTGTGGCTGCCGCTTTGGCAGGGGCGAGGCAACATGTATGTATATGTATGCATGTATGTATATATATATATACATGTATATATAACGGCTTGGCTGACAACCCAAGCCGACGAATATTGCGACCCGATCTTCGACGCCACCAGGTGGCGTGTGGTCAGGTCTGCTAGCACAACATGGGACAATCTGTCTTCTCTTGCTGACCTTCGAAGGGCATTCCTCTCAATGAAGCACGGGCTTGGCGACGAGCCCAGGTGGACCAAATGTCATGGACCGATGGGAGCGGCATGCCTCGCGCTAGCCCGTATAGGATGGATGATGCAGTCGCCGCGCCAGGCGATCGACGACCGCGGTTTTCCATCTCCTTTCTGCACACGCCACCCATGGAGGTCAAGTGTCTACTGCAGGAGTCAATAGGCAGGTGGCATATGGAAAGGATCTTAGCTCACATTCCTAAGGCCTTCGGCTCGGAGCCTATTGGGAGACGTGGGCTGACTATCTATTCTACGAATAAAGAACGACGCCAGGAGAGGTTGTACAAGACTGCTGCTGGGATCGGGATGCTGGCCGCCAGCGAGGAAATATGCTGCTGGGTACCGATCAACGTCGTCCAGTGATTTCTTCTGCCCCAGTCAAAACGCCACGCTAGGACATCAAGTTTACCAGCGCCCAATTGTAATTCAGACCCCGCAGGATCTCGAGATGGGGCCACTTCCAGAGGACATTTTAGAGCACCGGGAGAATTTTAAGGGCTCGGGGTACTCGGGGCTTCAGGCTGATTGGGACGCTCTCGGGCTGGCGCATGGCCCCCCCTTCTACCCCCTCAGCTTCCCAAAGATCCCCGAGGCCCCGGCGGTTCACTGGGGTGCAACTAAGGGCCCCTCGGGCATGCGCATCTATACCGATGGTTCAGGGCTTGCGAATTCAAGCCCAGAACTTAGGCGGTGTGGATGGGCTATCGTGGACGTCGACCCGCGGGGGGTTCCCCGCAGGGCCCTGCGTGGGCCTTTGCTTGGGCGCCAAACGGTGCCCCGCGCCGAGGGGTGCGCGGCGCTTCGCGCGTTGGAAGTTGCACCCCAGGGGGCCGAAGCGATCGCGGATCACCCTCAGTTCGTCCGCGAAGGAAGCTCTTGGGATCCTAGACTGGGTGAGGCACGAAATGTTCACGCCGATTCGTGGCGCAGGATTTTCGAACTTCACGAGGGCGCAAGAGACAGACCGCGCTTCCGATGGGCCCCCGCGCACCGAGGGCCCGCAGATATCATTAGTAGTAGCAGCTCTGACATCCAAGACTATCTTGGAAATGCATGGGCTCATTTGCACGCGCGCCTCGGATGAGCGACGCAGAAGTTTCCAGATCCTGCGGCCCAGGCCGAGAGAGCCCAGATCAAAAGGCATCAGCTCACTTGGGATTTGCCATCACGTGCGTTTCATATAATTAGCATGGCGGGCGACGAAGTGGATGCCCCACCACCGCCCCCCAAGATGGACCCGGGCATGGTGCCAAAGCTGTCACTACAGCACCATGAGCTTTATTTTGCTGTTTCTCGCGCTGAATGGAGATGCAAGCGCTGCAACGCGACAGCGAGCTCTGACCTGACCCTTCGGGGCATGCGCACGGGGGAAGTCGCTTTTGCAAGCCAACTCACATCCAGACATGGAGAGCGAATTTGACATTTCAGCAGCTCGCCAACGAAGAAGCTAAAGTTTCCTCCGGCTCTGCCCCTGCTGCGCGCGCTGCTTTGGATTTGCTGATTTGGTCCTGGGGCCCGTGCCTGGAACCCTGCGCCCTAGGCCTCCTGGGGACCTGGGGACCTCTACTTCTGCCTCCGACTCCAGGGGCTATTCAGGCGCGGAAGAGGACGGCCGGAATGTTTTTTCGAGATCTCCAGCTTAGACCCGCTCGGCACGGCCGAATCATAATATGTCAAGCATGCACTTGGTTTCTCATCATGCCAGATTGGGCGCTGCCGCGGGCTTGGACGTGCGTGCAGAGGTGCCGCGCAATCCAGAGCCGAGCGCGAGGTGCAAAAGAAGAATATCAATAATGTCGAGAGGGGCAGGCACCCAACCACTGGAGTGCCATTGGTTTCTGCCCCAACCGTCCAGGGTCCGACCAAGTCTCCTGCCCACATGGGTGCCACGGCCCAGTGCTCTGACGTGTCTGCTGCTGCGGCAGCCTCGAGCATCGTTGTGGGTTGTGGCGCGGGGGAAGGGGACGCGGGATCTTCGGACTAACATGTATGGGGCCGCGAATCGATTTCGTGGCCCCCCTTTTTCATTTCCCAGGCACCTGTGCCTTCCGTAATGTGGCTGCCGTGTTTGCTCGGGGACTGGTTTGCAGTCGCTGAGAGCACAGCGTGGCCAGCACTGTATCCTCGGGAGGTGCTCGCCACGGTCGCGGCGTGGAGCCTTCACGGTCGCCCTATTCTAGCAGGAGGATTGGCATCTCTGCCCACCCTCCCCCCGATCTCCATTCGCTGGCCTCAGCTATCGATCCGACTGCTGCTGCGCCACTCGCTCGTTCGCTCCCTCCTCCTCATCCTCCTTCTCCTCCTCCTCCTCCTCCCCCTCCTCCTCGTCCTACTCCTCCTCTCCTCCTCCTCCTCCTCCTCCTCCTCCTCCTCCTCCTCTCCTCCTCCTCCTCCTCCTCCCCCTCCTTCTCCTCCTCCTCCTCCTCCTTCTCCCCTCCTTCCTCCTCGTCCTGCTCCTCCTTCTCCTCCTCCTCCTCCCCCTCCTCCTCCTCCTCCTCCCCCTCCTCCTCTCCTCCTCCTCCTCCTCCTCCTCCTCCTCCTCCTCCCCCTCCTCCTCCTCCTCCTCCTCCGCCTCCTCCTCCTCGCCTCCCGATTTCCTCCGCCGCGGCCGCCCTCCTCTTCCCCTTGACGTCTGCGCGTGCGCCCGCATTCCCATTGCGGCCCGCCGGCTACACGGGCGCGCTGTGCGTTCGGGGGGTGATGATTTAAGTCGGTTGCATGTCGTGGCGAGAGCCATGATACTTCACCGAATATCATGGCCCCCTCTTTCTTCTTTCAACACGTCCCGTGGACTCCCCTCGTCCGCGTTGCTTCCTCGGGCCGTGCTATGCGACGGCCCCTGTGGGACACTCACCGAGTTTATGTGGCCATCGTCGCTGTGCGTAGAAGATGGTTTCGACGACCACACGTGTCGCTGCATGTTCTCTGCGCGACCCCGCTGCAGAGTGGGGGGGGCGACGGCGACGACGACGACGACGGCGGCGGCGGCGGCTACGGCGACTGCGACGGCAACGGCGATGGCGACGGCGATGGCGACGACGACAACGACGACGACAACGACGACGACGACGACGTCTTCCATGCGCCAATGAGTCGGCGGATTTCGACGACCAAACGTATCGCTGCACGATCCCAGCGCGACCCCGCTGCAGTGTGAGCCGGACCAGGGCCCCAGGGCCGCGCAGGCGCAGCCCCCCCCTCTTTAGGCCCCACGCCGACGTGGGGGACGCTGGGTGGCCTCGCGCCTTTTTTCTTGTGATGGCGATGATGATGCTGGTGATGGTGAGGATGAGGCTCATGATGGTGATGTTGGTGATGATGATGGTGATGATGATGGTGGTGGTGATGATGTTGGATGGTGGTGGTGATAATGATAATGATGATGATGATGATGATGATGATGATGATGATGATGATGATGATGATGATGATCATCATCATCATCATCATCATCATCATCATCATCAGCAGGATCATGACGAGGATGAGTACGAGGACGAGTATGATGATGGTGATGATGACGATAAGGATGGTGGTGGTGATCGTCATGGCGATGGTGATGGTGATTGCGATGGTGGTGGTGATGGTGGTGATTGTGATTGTGATGGTGATGGTGATGGTGATGATGATGGTGATGATGATACTGATGATGAGTATGATTATGATTATGATGATGATGACGACGATGACGATGGCGATGACGACGATGATGATGATGATGATGATGATGATGGTGATGATGATGGTGATGATGTGAATCAACATCAGCAGCATCATCATAGTCCTCACTCTCACCCTCGCCCTGATCATCATCAATCATCATCGTCGTCGTCCATCAATCATCGTCATCGTCGTCGTCGTCATTATCCTCCTCCTTATCCTCATCATCCTCATCACCCTCATCATCCTCATTTTCCTCCTCGTCCTCATCATCCTCCTCCTCATCCTCCTCCTCCACCTCTTCCTCGTCGGCATTATGGCCTCATCATCCTCCTCGTCCTCCTCCTCCACCACCTCCTCAGCATCATCATCCTCATCCTCAGCATCCTCCTCAGCATCATCCTCAGGATATCCGCCAGGATGGCGCCTGGAAGGGGTGGGGGAGGGACGCCTCGAGGGTCGCTGGCGTGGCGCGCGAACTTGGAGAGAGCTCGGGGGTAGCCGGCCAGAGGCAGGCGCCGCGCCGCAGCCCCGATCGGGCGGCGGGCGGCGCTGAGAGGGCAGAAGGGCGGGGAGGCGGAGGAGGACGAGGAGAGGGCGAGGGGGAGGAGGAGGAAGGTGAGGAGGAGAGGGCGAGGAGGAGGAGGAGGAGGAGGAGGCCGAGGAAGAGGCCGAGGAGGAGGAGGAGGAGGAGGAGGAGGAGGAGGAGGAGGAGGAGGAGGAGAGGCGAGGCGGAGGAGGAGGACCAGGGCAAACCCAAGACTCGCCAACGATAGTGCGATAAACCCTCGCTCTTCACAGGCCCCTGCAAGGGTTCATCGTCACTGAGGGAAGTGCCCCGTTGGAAGACAACCGTTTGAGAAGCTGGAACTGCAAGAACATTACTCACGTCGACGCCGCGAATTACGGTTACTGCTGCGTCTGGAAGATCCTGAATCGCGTCAGAGAGCTATTCCTGGGACTTCAACACCGCGAATCAACGTGACTATTGCGCCCTGACATTGCGACACTCTGCCAGAACACCATTTCTTGGAAGTCAACTTCAAGAATCTTTGAAATTGCTGCAAACTCATAAAAAGAATGTGCGCGGCGCTAAGGCGAGAGCCACATTTTGAAAAAGAACCGCCCTTCATCTGTGAAGCTCTCGCAAACTTTGAGACGCATGTGCCGGCGCATTTTGGAAGCCACATGCCCTACATCCGTGAAATTGCTGCAAACTTCGAACGAATGTGCGCGGCGCGACGGCTAGAGCCACATTTTGAAAGCCACCCGCCCTCCATCCGTGAAAGCATTGCAGATTTCAAGCCTCAGTGTCATAAGTGGTGAGGGTGTCTCATGCGAAACGCCCGGCCCGTCCTTTCGACCGGCCTCGGGATGCGACAGGGAGGAGTTATTCACAAGGAAAAGCAAATGAGGGAGGAGGAGGAGGAGGAGGAGGAGCTTTTTGCCTGGACATCGATAGTCCCTGCAATATGTTCCCATCAGTTCTCACGTTCAGGGGGCTCCGCCGAAGCCATGGCGAGGAAGGAGTGTTCCGTTAAGTTGACTGTAGAATAACCTTGAAGGGAGGACGCTGGCCCGCCGGCCGACGCGCGCGAGGGCGCGCACGCTCCTTCTCCGCTATCCTAGAGCCTAAATAGCTGCAGCAGTCAAACATGTCAGCGCAGTGCAAAGAAGAGAAGGCAAGGGCAGCGGGATGGTGGTGCGGAGAGGACGGCATTGACTCCCCCCGCGGCGGGGTGTGTAGAGTCGCTCCGACCCCCCACCCACCCGGCCTGTGCATATGTACAGCCACAGGAACCAACCACCAAAACATGTTACGGCTCGGCTGTGACTGCCGAGGGGCAAGAGACCGACACAACCCGACGAACCCCACCAGAGCTAATTTTAAGTCCAGCTCATACCACAAAGTTCTTTTATTTCTGGTGCACCCACATCACGTTGATGAAACCAAGCGACGTGGGACCAATGCCGACAAAGTCGTACTGGTCCTTCTGCACAAAATCATATCCGCCAACCTTCTTCCCGGCGCTGAGGATTGTTCCAATCATAGCTGGTCCGCCAGCTCCATTGAGACTGATCTCGCTGGCGATAGTCATAAGATTCTCTTCCTCTGTCAGTGTTCCAGCTGCTAGACTTGTCCTTGCTCTTGCCACTGTCGGCCGGCCTCGCCTTAGGCGTAGGTGGCGGCGGTGGTGCGGGCAAGGATGCAGAGGCACTTCGCAGTGCTTCACGAGCATGATCATCAGAAACTGGGTGTCCCGCGGGTACATCTCCTGATCTTGTCCAAGCTCGCCCACGGGAGGTCCATTTTTCTCCCCACGATTCATCTTCACGGTCTGTTGCGAACTCTGCATTGTACTCGTTCCCGCTGAACCAGAACCATGTTCTGCGACTGCCTGTTATCTTCCGATGGCGATCCGTGTGAACATAGTAATATCCCTGGATGTTGCCGTTGTCATCCCTGTCGGCGTGATCCAGCGAAGGGCCCCAGCCGCCATCGCGCGCGCGGCCGCCTACATCATCAACGAACTCATCGGGCCACGCAAGCGACCGATCCCGATCGTGCTTCTTTGCAGCTTCCAGTTTCCATTGTTACAGTTCTGCTTCTTGCTGCTTGCTGTCCGTTGTTGATGGACCGCGCGAGGGGGGGGGGGCCAAAAACGGGAATTTATACCGCGCCCTGAGCGTGTGCTCTGAATTGCTGGGGTGGGTAAAAATTAACACCCCTCACGCAGATCGGCGGGGTCAGGGTCCAAAAACACAAGGGATTTGCCACATTGCTGAAATTCGCTGGCACCCCTCATGCAGATCGGCGGGGCCAGGGTCCAAAAACAAAGGATTTGCCACATCTCTGACATTCGGTGGCACCCCTCGCGCAGATCGGCGGGGTCAGGGCTCAAAAACACAAGGGGTTTGCGACGTTCCTGACATTCGGTGGCACCCCTCGCGCAGATCGGCGGGGCCAGGTTCCAACAAAACACAAGGGATTTGCCACATCTGACATTTGCTGGCACCCCTCAAGCAGATCGACGGGGTCAGGGTTCAAAAACACAAAGGATTTGCCACATTTCCGAAATTCGCTGGCACCCCTCACTCAGGTCGGCGGGGTCAGGGCCCACTAAGACAACGGATTTGCCGCATTCCTGAAATTCGCTGGCGCCCCTCGCGCAGATCGCCGGGGTCACGAGTAACAGGTGCGTAATCTGGATCGTAGTACAACGCTACTCGAATTCTGCGCGGTTTCCGTCTTCTTTTCAATGGCAGCTTCTCGGTTAGCTCATCATTGGTGAGCCCAGCCACGACGCGTCGATCTTCATAACGTTCCATAGTGCCTAAATTTTGCGTGGTACGGGCGAGAAGCTGGCCTGGCCCGGGCACTCTCTTTCTCGGCTGGTCCACGGGGAAGTTGGACTGTCGATCCAATCTGCGCCCGACATGGGCGGGACCAAGCTTTTCTTTTGGGTCAATATCTGGTCTCGACTTCGTCGAGCCCCCGACCACCCGGCGCCGCAGGCACGTCGCCCGCAAAAATTCCCCCCGGACCATCATCATCAGAGTCGTCGTCGAGGTTTGGTGGTGTTGCGGCCTCGCCCCGTGGCGGGGGCGGCGGCGTCGGTTCGCCAGGGTCTCGATCGTTGAACGGCGGAGCCGTCTGCGAACCCATTCGGGCCCCCTGCCCGGCTGAGCCGGCAGAGGAACCGCCTGGAGGTGCGATGGCATTCTCAATTTCGGTTTGGGCTTTTTCATGCGCTTCCCTCACGGGGAACTTGGGCTCTTGATCAGCCGCGGCGCCATCTAAAATATTGCTGTAGACTTGGTCAGACTTCTCGATGAGTCCGCCAAGTTGTTTCAACGGTGACACGTAGCTCTCGAGTCCTACCATGCCCCCCGCTTGACGTACATATCCGAGGTAAACCCCCGCGACCGTCGCCCCGCCGGTTTTGGTGATCCGAAACCTGGACTCAAGAGAGGGCACGAAGCGCACGTGGGATCCGAACGGAAGGAGCGGAGCAGCAAAGTCGCGTCCGAACCTGCGCTTCCATGGCGAGTCACCTTCCTCAGAGATCCGTGCGTTATAGCAGAGACACAAGTATCGGACGGCATATGTCCAAAAAGGTGGGGGAAGGCCGGCCTGCATCAACGAGGCTCGGGCCCCATTTAAACGATTCCAGCGGGCCGTTCAGCGACAGCCATGAGTTTGATTGTTACCAGGGATGGTAGGATCATGTGCTCTATTTAGTTATTTGCACGCGCGTGCGAGTTCCCTCGCACCGTCAGCGTAACAATATTGTAACTTCTCTCCCGGAGCTTTAAGGCTGATCCAAACATTGCACACGTGGACCGCATAATCATCATGCGCACCCTGAGCTGCTAGGAAATATGTTGCCCGGTCGCGAAAAGTCACGCGCGCTGTCTCGTCGCGGAGCCCCCGCGATGGGTCATCCATCGCAAGCCAGTGATCCATTGTGGTCAGGTGTCCGAACGTGATGAGGTTCGCGCATGGCCCAGGTACCCCAAGCCCCTCGCTGCGCGCCTTTCTCTGTTGACTCCATAAATCCTTTGCCCAGTTTCAGGCCTGTTTCCGGCGCGTGGCCAAACGGCCGGCTGCAGCAGCAGGTCTTCCGGCTGATAGTGAAGACGAGGAGCGGGCTGTTGCGCTGGCCAAGTGGATGCGCGTGGCCGAGGCGGCGTCGGGCTCGATCTTGGGATTGCAGCTCCGAAGGGAACCAGAAGAGAGGCGCCAACCAGTCTTGCGAGACGCCCTGTACAGCCGGGCGACATCGACCTTGGACAAAACGGCGAATTCCCTGCTCATGTTCTTGAGGTGGGAGCGCACGCGTCCAGGAGCTGTCGCAGGGTGGGCGGTCCCTCCACAGGAGAGCACTGTGTACGACTACGTCAACTTCCTCCGGGCAGTGAGGGCGCCCCCGTCACGGGCGGATTCGTTCCTCGAGGCGCTCGGGTTGGCCTCGACGCTGCTTGGTTATGACTTCGCCGGCTTGGTGACACGCCGGTCGAGGGGCGTAGCGGAGGCGATGGCCAATTCCAAGCCACCTCGAGTGCAACGCCCGGCGCTCACCGTGAACCAGACCATGATCTTGGAGGACGCGGTGGAGGATGCCCCTGCCTTGGAGGACAAGGGTTTCCAGCTCTTCCTCCTGTATACCCGGTCGAGGCGCCGTGATGGTGCTTCGGTGTCGTGGGAACCACGCCTGGAGGGTAGCTTCATCGAGGTGGAGGCCGACCCTCTCAGATGGAAGACGGTGCGGCGTTTGCGCAGGAAGGCTGAGCTCATCCCAGTCGCGGGGCATGCCTTCGGCATACGCGGCAGGCGCTGGGCCGACGCGTGGTTGAGGGCGAGGGAGGAGGTTGGGCTGGACGCTGCGGTGCAAGGGTGTCTGATGCCTGTGCCGCTGGTCGGCGGAGGCTTCGGAGAGCGGCGATTGTCTGCCGAGGATGCGACGTTGTGGCTCCGGGAGATCCTCGCCGCTTACGGGGAGAGCCCGTCCGTCGTAACGGCGCTGGGCTCGCATTCTCTCAAGACCACGCTCCTCTCTTGGGCCGCCAAGTTCGGCCTCGGCGAGAATGCGCGACGACTGCTCGGGGGCCACGTCAAACCTGGAACCGCGTCCATCCTCGCGTGCTCGCGAGACGCCCTTGCGGCGCCTCTCCGCAGGCTGGGCCGTGTCCTCGATGCTGTGGCCGCTGGGTCGTTCTGCCCGGACGCTGTGCGCGGAGAAATGTTCCCTGCTGGGAAGGTGGAGGCCAGGGCTGCAGCGGCGAAACAGGCCGGCGCGAGCAGCGAGGACGCGTGCGTGTTGGATGCAGGAGAGCTGGAGGAGGACGCGGAGGA
Organism: Prorocentrum cordatum; assembly: GCA_963575745.1. NCBI lineage: Eukaryota > Dinophyceae > Prorocentrales > Prorocentraceae > Prorocentrum > Prorocentrum cordatum. The sequence continues at coordinate 34,930 of CAUYUJ010018318.1, read as the reverse complement.
GAACGAGGGCAGTTCGGGCGAGCAGGAGCACCCACCAAGGTCTCCCTCGGCGGGCCCCCCATCCTCTTTGCCCAGTGGGGACGAGATGCCGTCCGGGGATGTTGAAGGCCCGGCAGTCTTGTCGGACGACCCTAGCGAGTCGGCGGCCACCACGGAGAACGCGGACAGCGACGCACGGTGCCATTCGGTGGCCATGGCCGCGGAGCTCACGGGCGCTGTCCTCGAGGACGCTGGCGACGAGGCCGGCGGTGCGCAGCCGGCGCTTGCGGAGCAGCGGGAGGAACCCCTCCCGGCCGATGGCTTGGTGCAGCACTCGGTCCGCGTGACCATCCACCGGAGGTGCGCTGCTGGCGAGGACAGGCCGGCGTGCCCGAGAGCCAGGGCTCCTCCGGGCACGTACCTTCGCCTGGACAGGTGGCCAGTGACAGCGTGGCCGCGCTGCGGGGCGTGCTTCCCGCAGTTATAAATGAGCAGCCCGGTAGTTTTTGATCGGGCGTGCCGCGTCGAACCCGAGAAAACAGGCGAGTGCAGCCGTAGGCGGCTGCATGCACGATGGCGGCCGGCACTGAAGCGACGGTGCGAATGCGCGCTGTTGCGTCGGTGGCTGCCATGCCACGCGCTGCCAGCAGCCTTCCGAAACATCAGTGCGAATGCGCAGTGTTATGAAGGCGGCTGCGAGGCAGTTGGTTCCGCGAGTGGCGCGGCACCAGGATGGCATCTCGCGGGGCGGTGGTGCGGATGGCGCGCAACTGCGCCGCACTACATGGCGCCAGCGGCCGCCGGAGCGACGGTGCGAATGCGCGCCGTTGCGAAGGTGGCTGCTGGGCCGGTGGTGCCGCGAATGGCGCGTCACCGGGATATAGCTCGCGGTGCGGCAGTGCGAAGGGCGCGCTGCTGTGATGCGCTGCTTGGCGGCAGCGGCCACCGAAGCGACGGTGCGAATGCGCGTCGTTGCGAGGGTGGCTGCTGGGCCGCGAATGGCGCGGCACCATGGGGCGCAAGCTCGCGGAGCGGCGGCGCGAATGGCGCGCTGCTGCGATGCGTAGCTTGGCGGCAGCGGCCACCGGAACGACGGTGCGAATGCGCGCCGTTGTGAAGGGGGCTGCGGGGCCGTTAGTGCCGCGAATGGCGCGGCGCCAGCATTGCAGCTCGCGGAGCGGCGGCGCGAATGACGCGCTGCTGCGAGGCGGCGCAACATGAAGTGCGGCAGGGAGCTGCGCAACGGCCGAAAAGGAGGTCGGCATGGGAGGAAAGGAAAGATTGTCATGTAATGTTACATTCGCTCCCTCGCTCCCTCCCCCCCTCCCTCTTCCCCATCCTCTCCCTTCCACCATGTCTCTCCCCCCTCCCTCTCCCCGTGTATCGTTCCTTGCCCCTCCCTCGCTCCTCCCTCCCGTCCTTGTGGCCCTGTGGTCGCACTCCTCCCTGAAGGGGTCAAAAATCCCACAGGCGAGTTGCTTTTGTGCGGCTGGGCGGCCTCCGGGGGCCCCCGGCGCGCACGCGTGTGGTACGGAGGGCAATTGGCACACGGTGCGAGGATTGCCAGGAAATCTGACCCCTCAGGCTCGCGACAGCGAAAATAATAACTTGGGGCAGAAGCTGCATCGGCCACGAAGCCGGGACAGATGTCAACAAATCGTGCCCCCCCGATCCTGGGACATCAGGACTGTTGTTAACATTTCGCGCCCCTCTTCTGGGGTGCCGGCGGAGCTTGTGCGGAAAAAGGTGGAAGTAATGGCGGTCGCCCTCAGTGGGTGACGACGGCTGTTCTGTCCAGGGAGGCTCTGGGGCAACCTAAACGGTCGCCTCCTCTTGTCCTGGGTTCCTGGATGGTGGTGGCGTCGGGCGGCCTTCACCGAGAGGTCCCGTGGCAATCTAAACGGTCGCAACTCTCTTGTCCTGGATCCCTCAATGGAGAGCTATGTTAAGCAGAGCCGATTCGCAATTGGGCACATTATTTCGTGCGCAGTGGCGGCCATGGGCGCTGCGAATGGCGCGGCGCCCATGGCGTCATGTCGCAGTGCGGCGGTGCGAATGGCGCGCCGCCGCACCGCGTCGTCCGAGCTCCTGGCATTGCGAATGGCGCGTGCCAGGAGGTGTATATTGTCAGCGTCCGTAGTTTTGGGCTCAGGCGTCTGTAGCTTTGGCTTACTCTGCAGCCTCGCAACCTAGTTCAACCTGCTTCTGCTTAGCCGGATGGCGCTCGACAGCGAGGCCGTCTTCCGGGAGCGCGTCGACAAGTTCGGCCTCGTAGACCTCTGGCCGAAGTTTGAAGAACATGGCTGGACTACAATGGGCTCGTTCGCTTTCGCCTGCCCGGCCCAGGCTGGCGGCAACCCAGACCCAGAGGCTTTCCAACGAGAGGTTCTGACTCCGTCGGGCGCCGCCGGGGCCCGCAGCACCACCGCAATCCGACGCTTGTTCTGGGATTCCTGGACCCATTCTTGCGCCAGCATGCGCCGCGAGATCGACCGTCGCGAGGACGACCCACCGATGTCTCTCCCAGCCAAAGAGATCGCGGTGCGCGTCGAGGCTGTGCGGAAGAAGGCTCTCCCTGGTCTCAACATCCGGGATCAGTTCGAGCCGGCTCGTGCAACGGTCACTGCGTTCGCCCAGATGTACGAAGACAACCAGGTCAAGTACGCCCCTTGGGCCGACATCCCGTCGCGCGCAGACGAGGGCGCCAAGCCCGCGGGCAAGAAACCCACGGAATGGCAGGAAGACGCGCAAGGGTATGTCAGACACGTCCCATCACGGTCGGCAGCTTCGGCCGATTATGGGACCGAGTTCCGCCTGTACCAGGCCCTGGTTCGGCGCGGCGTGGCGGCCGAGGCCGGGCGGGTGATGCATTTGGAGGTGCACCAGAAGATCCAGCAGCGCTGGTTGGCGGAGCTCACGGGCAGCAGCCCTGACCCGGCCTACAATCCGCCCACTTTGGACCAGGTCAAGCGGGCGGATGTCGAGTTGTGGCGCTTGCTGGCGGAACGCACCGAGCTCACAGGGATCCGCCCCGGCATTGATGGCAAGTGGCCGCTGGATGAGCTCGTCCCTATTATCCTGGATCACCCGCGCGTCGCGATGATCCTGACGCCTCTGCCGAAGACCGCAGCGCCGCGTGGCGGCGCCGCCGCGAGCGCTCCCGGCGGAGACCGGCAGGGCGACCAGGGCTCGGCAAGGACCAGGGCAGAGAAGCGCAAGGAGTCCAGGCAGAGGCAGGCGGAGAACAAGCGGCAGAAGCCAGCAGAGGTCGCACCCGCCGCAGCGGCGCCGAAGGTGGCCGGCAAGGGCAAGCGCACCCCCATGCCCAGGGGCCTGATCGGCAAGAACCGGCAGACGCCGGATGGGCAGCCGTATTGCTTCGACGCCAACCTCCCGCACGGGTGCCCTCACGCGCAGGTGGGCCAGCGGTGCTCGAAGGGGTGGCACTTGTGCTGCGAGCCAGGTTGCCCCAAGGGCGCAGTGGGTTGTTCCGACCCCCACTGTTTGCCCCGCCACCAGTGAAGGGGCCCGGCCGAGGCCGCGCCGCTGCTGGCCTCGGTTGTACACGAGGCGGACCCTGAGCAGCGGAATAGGCATCCAGAAAGGCGGGCCCCTGGGGCAACGGCGCGTTGCCCCCAGTCGCCCGCGGCCGCCCTTGGCGGCCACCATCCGGCGTCAGCGATTCGCGCCTGCCGGCCTGTCGCGCCCGTCCCTGGGGCGCCAGAGCCCGACGAGGCAGCGGGCGGGCACGCCGAAGCGGCCCGCGATCGCCTGACTGCCGCGACGGGCACGCAGCCGCGCAGGCAAAGGCGATCCCCGCTGGTTCCGGAATTCTCCGGGTTCGCAGACGTTCGGCTTCCGCCAGAGGCGGCCTTCGCCTTACAGGTGGGCGACGTGCTGCGCGAGCCTGTGCGGCACTGCGACGGCGAAGCGCCCGCAGGGGCCAAGGTGCTCCTCCTCGGCCAGGAGACTGGGGGTGACCACGGGGCCGAGGCAAGATGGGTTCCTGCGAAGTTCGGGCTGCCCTGGCACCCCGACGAGTTTGCCCGCGCGGCAGCCGGGGCAGTTGCGCCCTTCGACCAGCTGCCAGAACTGCGCTCGCACGTTCTCGAGACAGTGTTCTTCGTCCTTGCCCGCGGCCCGTCTGAAGTTGTGAGCTTCCGCCGGCTGGCGTTCAAACACTGGGCCCGCCGGGCGCGAGCCTTGGAACAGGACGAGGCGAGGCTGCACGAGTCCATGGGGCCCGGCGTGCAGCACGTGCTGCGCGGCAAGCGGCTCCTCCTGCTCGATGAGATGGCGCAGGCTGCGGGTTGCCCAGACTGCGGGTTGGCAGCCGAGGCGGCCGCGGGCCTGGCGGTCATCGGAGTGCTCCCGAGGACCGGGGCGTTCCCTCCGCTTCCGGCCCCGGCGAAGGAGTCCGTCGCCGCCGTCCTGGCGCGCGCCGCGGAGGCGCAGCGCGCGGCCGTTGAGTCGGCAGGGCCATCGTCCGACCCGGCTCTGGACGCGGAGGTCGAGCGAGTGACGCTGGAACAGGAGGCTGCTGGCCTCTTGTCTGCGCCGTTCCTGTCGGTGGCGGAGGTTTCCGCCGCGCTCGGCCCGGACTGGCTCCCCGCCCGAAGGTTCGGCCTCTGGCAGGGAGGGAAGGCGCGGGAGATCGACGACGCCACAGAGTTCGGTGAGAACTTGATGGTGGAGCGGACCGAAAAGCTCGATGTTCTCGGCCTCGACGAGGTCGCCGGCTTGGCCCGATGCTGGGCGGAAGCTGTGGACTGGGACCGGCGGCGCGTCAGTGTGCGCCTGCCTGGCGGCGCTGCTCTTGAAGGCAGGCTGTCTGACGAATGGAGTCGCGCGGAGGCGGCGCGCCTCGCAGGCCGGACACTGGATCTCAGCAAAGCCTACAAGCAGTTGGCCAAGCGGCCAGAACACCGCAGGTACTCAGTCGTCACGTCCTGGTCTACGTCCAGGCGCCGCGTGGAGTTCCGCCTGGCTTATTCCCTCCTGTTCGGGGAGACCGGCGCCGTGTTTCAGGCCAACCGCTTCTTTCGGCCTCTGGAGTGGATATTCTGTAAGCTCATCCGGGTCGCTGTTACGAATTACTTCGATGATTATCCGCACCTCGAGCCCGAGGTTCTGGCTGCTGGGGGCCACGCCACGGCCGTGGAGGTCCTGGGGCTCCTCGGGTGGCCCCCGAAGGAGGAGCGACCGGAAGACAGGGTGCCGAGGCCAGCGTTCTCCGCTCTCGGGGCGCACTTCGACATGAGCCCCCTTGTCGAACACGGCTGCTTCAGGGTTGGCAACAAGCCGGGCCGGATAGAGTCCATCAGCAAGGACCTGGCGATGATCGAGGCCAGGGGCCGTGTCCGCCGCGGCGAGCTGGAATCCCTCATCGGCAAGTGCCGGTATGCCAGGTCAAACACATTCGGCCGGTGCGGCGCTGCGGCCTTGCAGGCCCTCGGCGAGTTCAGGCAGACGTGCGCAGCGGGCGGCCGAATCACCCCAAGGGTGAAGTGGGCGCTGCGGTGGTGGCGCCGGTTCTTGAGCTACACCCGGCCAAGGGAGGTGCGCTGCCACCGACGCCTCCCGACGCTGCGTCTGTTTACGGATGGGGCCTGCACCCATCGCCTTGGCCGCCTGCCACTGGCGTCGATCGGCGCCGTACTGTATCGCACGGGCGCCACCCCTGTCGTGCGGGGAGCGGAAGTCCCAGGTGAGGTCGCGGCCAGGTGGCAGGACCGCGGGGTGCGCACTGTGGAGCAGGTGATCGGCCAGGCGGAGCTTGCCCCCGCGGTCGTGGCCCGCCTCCTGTGGCCGGACGTGCTCCGACAGGCAGTGCTGCTCCATTAGGTTGACAACGAGGCGGCGCGCTTCGGCCTCATCCGGGGCTATTCGCCGGTGGAGGCGAGTGCAGAGCTCATCTCGTGGTCGCAGGAGTTGGACATGGCGCGCGGCACGGCGTCGTGGGTTGAGAGGGCCCCTTCCCTCGGCAACCCCGCCGACATGGCGTCTCGCCTGGAGTTCGATGGATACTAGGGCGCGGTTGTGCTGGAGGCCGTGCCGTGCTTAGCTTTGTTCCGGCAGGGCTTGCTCGACCCAGAACGAAGGCCGTCAGCGTTCGACAGTCGCGCAATGCGACTCGACGCTGGCATTTCCAAATGATGAGAGGCGGCCCGAGGAGATGGGGGTAGACGGAGGCCCGCCTCCCTTGCGTCGCTGAATGCACCGTGGATGCAATGCGCAATGTGTTCCCCGCTGAAAAACGACTCTCCTTGACGCTCCGCGTGTCTCCGCCCGCGCCAGGGGAGGGTGGAGGTAGATGTGGTTCAGGAAGCAGGAAAATGTCCTGTATGTGATGGCATGTGGACGTCTGCTGGCGAGGGCCCGGGCGGCTGGCGGAAGGCGGCTCTACTCCCAGTAGCCCCTCTTCCGCCGAGCCTTCCGGCCCCGAGAGGCCACCCAGAGGCGGGGGGCCGGCCGGCGCGACAGGTCGAGTAAATCTGATGTGAGTGATATGCCGGCCAGGTCAGTACATGGGCCGTACGGCACGACAATGTTACGCCAGATAGTCCAGGGGAGGTTTCGTGGCAATTTCGTGCCGGGGCTGGGGCCCAAGGATGGCCCCAAAATGCGTTTAACAGTTTTAACGCCGAAGCCTCTCGGGCAATTGTTGGAGTCAAACTGCGCGCGGCGGTTTGCCGGCGGATGCCCAGCGGAAGTCGGCAGAGGCACGTGCACATGTCACGGAGACGGTGCCGTGGACAGCCGGCGGAAGTTTTGCGGGGGTTGGCGGAAGTATTTCCTGGACGCGCAGATTGTTGCGGACTCGGTTTGTCAACGCGAGTGCGCGCGTTCCGCAGCCGTGCAAATTCAAGGTATGATGAGGCACGGTGTAAACACTTTTTAACCCCACCCACCCGCCCTCATACATTGAGGAGCGGACGGGGTAGACGGAGGCCCGCCTCCCTTGCGTCGCTGAATGCACCGTGGATGCAATGCGCAATGTGTTCCCCACTGTGAACAACGACCCTCCTTGACGCTTCGCGTGTCTCCGCCCGCGTCAGGGGAGGGTGGAGGTAGATGTGGTTCAGGAAGCAGGAATATGTCCTGTATGTGATGGCATGTGGACGTCTGCTGGCGAGGGCCCGGGCGGCTGGCGGAAGTGTTAGTAAGTGCGGGAGGGAGGCCGCGCTCTTTTTGAGTCGCTCAGTCGCAGAGACCTCGGCATCGTCTGGGTCGGAATCGGGTGGAACGTCGATGTCAACAAGGTCAACACCACCCGAGCCCTCATCTGCACCCCCACTATGGCCGGATGCTGCAGCGGTTGTGTTGGAGTCAAGTCCGCGATCCATGTCGTAGGGCAAAAATCCGGAGACCCCGTGCAAGTAAGGGCTCTTATGCACAGCCGCACAGCCTCTGGCTAAGCCGCGGCGTGGTATGGCATCACCAACGACTGAGTCGCGGTTGGGAGAGGATGAGGGACTTATTAAGCTCATGACACTACTGGTAGGTGTTCGACTCCAACCGCATTCACGAGCTGTCCGAGGCGAAGAGTAGAAATAGGTGGCTGTGTTTATGGCGTCTACGTCGGACGGGAATGGATAATCGGACGCGGCCGGTCTGCCGTCCGCATAGCCGCGGTTACCAATCATCTTTTGTGTATGCAGGCCTATGGTTACGCGACTCAGAATTGATTGGGGCGGAGGGCCCCCCGCAGATTCCGCATCATCCAGAGATGTCTCGGCGCCTGACGTCACGCATCACCACCGCTCGGGAGTTGCAGGCTTCCCGGCGGCAGCCGCGCGCATCCACTGACCCGGCGCCTCTGCCAGATAGGGTCAAGTAAGGGACCTATATTGCCCTCAACGACCAGGTCCACTCTATGACCTTTGGGCAGAAGTAAGTAGGGTCGCTGGCCCGCTGGCCAAACGAAACTAAAGCCGTGATTTATGCGCCGTTCTCCTACTGAGATCACTGCCGGTGTTTCTGGCATGACCAACGCTTCAAAATTTCCATCTCTGAAGTTGGGGCATGCGACGCGAACTGAACCGAGGGCCCGCGAAGAACCTCCGGCAGTATTCAGGGTGATCGACTCTTCGAGGCGCCTGATCATTCCCATTGAGCTTGCAGCGCGAATGAATTTCTCTGCGATGAGATTGTGTCCATAGCCTGCGTCAACTATGAACCGAAGTGATCCGAAGTGCATGCACGGATGATCTCTCCTTGCGCCCCGCGGCGGCTGAGCTGCCTGGGACAACCGCTTCCCTTCCCTCGGATTCCAACCAAAGATGCCGAAATTCGTCGGCGAGGTCGGATGCCCTAATCAGGGCCTAATCAGGGCCTGCTTTCCACTCCGTCAGCATGCGTCGGTACTTTGCCCTCGAGAACCTCCACCTATCATCTACACTCGAAGGCAGCTCCTGCGGGCTGGCGACGTACCTCCCTCGGAGCGGCGGTGGGTTCTCGAGTTGAGGGGTGTAATCGAACGCGAAGGACGCGCCGGTCCGTCTTCGCAGACCTGACGCAACTTTTAAAATGGGGCGCACCACAAAACAATGAGATGACTTCCCTTGGAAGAGCTTGTAATGGAACGAGGATGGCGACGAGTTTTGTCAGCCTTTCGGAAAACTCATTCACTCATAGGGTACATGCATGGTGCTTCTCAACCGTTAAAAAATTGTCGTCTGCACTAAGCTGCAAGCCACGGGAGCCCTTAGTCATCGGAGCAGGACACGCGTAAGTGCCTTTACTGGCTAAGCCAGTGGGCCGAGACCCACATCTTCTTTTTCGGATGAGCCGATACGTGCACCGCGACATCTTCTTAATGAGGTGAACGAGCGCAAGCATGAAGAATAATACCTGTCCCGTCAGCATCTCAGCACTGGCCCATATTCCTGCTCAGCCATCGTCACGGATGGCCAGGCATGTTCTTTGCGAGCCAGAAGTCTTTGCCACGCGAGCAGGCCCTTGTTTCGGCGAGCGCTTTACACGGTTTGTCTTTCCCTTTTCCTTTGCCCTTCTCTCTATATTCCTGTCACGGCCCTTACTCGGCCCTTGGCTTCGTGGAGCCTCCCTTGGCGCAGTGCTGTTGGCAATCGCAGCGGCGGAGTCGGCTTGCCTAGCGGTCTGTTGGTAGCCGAGAGACTTTCCTGGCCTTGAGCTGAGATTCTTCGTATTCCAGATTTCGCAATAAAAGGGAGGGGGTCTCATTTCGGGGGGGGGGGTCTCTTCCAGGCTATCTTGGAGGGCCTGGGGGGGTCTGGGGACGATGTTTTGGAGGGTTCTCCCTCGGGGGGGGGTCTAAAACTTCTCGTCTGGGAGGGTTGGGACCCCCTCCCTTTTATTACGAGATCTGGAGTACTTGTAGCGCTTGATCTTCTCGGCTTCCGCCAGGCCTTTTGCGCTGCTTGGAACGCCCGCTCCGTGGGCCCCTGCAGTCTCGAGGGTCCCGCGGGCAGGCGCAGCGCGCCAACTTGCCGTGGCGTTCTCCTGAGCTCTCGGAGGATGGCAAAAAAACGAAGGATTGCAAAACAAACGAAGGATTGCAAAACAAAACCCAGGATTGCACAACAAAAACAATGGTTTATCTTGCAATCCAGGGTTTGTTTTGCAATCCTTCTTGGGTTTGTTTTGCATTCCTGTTTTGTTTTGCCATCTTTCGTTTTTTTTTTTTTTTTTTTTTTTTTTTTTTTTTGCAATCCTGGCTTCTCGTTCGCGACTGTTATGCACGATATTATTATGACATGCGTGTTGTTGCGGTGTCGGGGGTTGCGGCTGGTGCCCGCTGCCCGCGGCGCCCCCGGCCCTTCGCCCAATGCTTGGGCCCTCGGGGCCCTGTGGCCCTCGTGATCCGGCGGCGAGAAAGGGGGGGCGATGAGAGGGAGACAGCCCTGTCGGAAGGCAGCGGGAGTTCTCAGAAGCCTTCGGGCCTTCGAGGAGGCGCGCTGTGCCTTCGGGGAAAGGCGTAGAACATGTCGCAGAAGACCGCGCGACTTCCAGTTGCGTAGAACATGTCCCACTTGCCCGTGGCCAGCCTTGCCGCGGTGGGCCTCCAGCTGAGCACCGGCCCGGGCAAGTGCGAGGTGGTCCCCACTGGCGGAGACGCCTCCGACGTGTCTCTGGACGGCTTCCCGCCGGGCTTCCGCCTCCGCACCGATCGCAGCTTCGAGCTGCTCGGCGCGCCAGTGGGGGACGCGGACATCTGCGCGGAGCACACCGAGCAGCGGGTCGCGAGCGCCACCGACTTGCTGGAAGCTCTGGGGGAGCTCGAAAACGCGCAGGTCGCGCTGCACCTCCTGCGCCAGTGCGCCTCCTTCTGCAAGCTGGGCTACTCCGCGCGCGCGGTGCCGCCCACCGCGCACGCCGCCTCCCTGCTGGCCATGGACGACGCTGTCCGGGCCTGCCTTGAGCAACTGAGCGGCTGCTCGCCCTCCGGCGCTTCTTGGCAGCAGGCTCAGCTTAAGCTCAGGAAGGGAGGACTTGGCCTGCGCTCTGCCGCGAAGCACGCCGCCGCCGCCTACATCGCTTCCAGAGCGAAGAGCACCGACCTCTGTCGGCAGCTCTACCCCGGCTACTCCAACAACCCCGACCGCGACGGAGGTAGCCTGGCGGCTGCGGTGCAGGCCCACAACGCAGTCGTGCGGGACGCCGACCGGGTGGTGTTCGACCACGCGCAGCACGGCAACCAGAAGGCCCTCTCCGACGCGGTGGACAGCGCCTCGCTCGACGGACTTCTGGCGGGCTCCACCCTGGCCGGCAAGGCGCACCTCTCTCTGGTGCAAGCCCCAGGCGCGGCCGCGTGGCTCCAGGCGCCGCCCTGCGAGGCCGCCGGCACCGCCTTCCCGCGCGGCCCCATGCAGGTCGGCCTGCAGAGGCGGCTGCGAGTCCAGCTCCTGCAGGAGGAGTGCTTCTGCCCAGCCTGTGGCGAGGTGATGGGCGTTTTCTGCGACCACGCCCTGGTCTGCGCCTGCCGCGGCGACCGGACCAAACGCCACAACGCCCTGCGCAACCAGGCCTTCTTCGACGCCCTGGCCGCCGGCCACGCCGGGGCGGAGTTGGAGCGCCAGGGGCTGCTACCCGCGCGCCCCGCCGGGGAGGCCACCCCCGGGGGCGAGGCAGGGCGGGCCCCAGGTGGACGACAACGGCCGCCGCCCTGCCGACGTCTACCTGCCGCGGTGGCGCAACGGCACGGCGGCCGCCTGGGACTTTGCCGCCACGTCAGGGTTGCGCGCCGATCTCCTCGCCGCGTCGGCCGCTTCGTCAAGCGCAGCGACGGAGCGGTACGAGGAGTTCAAAAGGCAGCACCAGGACACCGCGCGGCTCTGCGCGGCACAGGGCTTCACTTTCCTCCCCATGGTGGTGGAAGCCCACGGCGGCGGGTGGGGCCGCGAGGCACGCAGGGCCTTCGGGGTCCTGGCCAAGCGGGTGGCTGACGCCACGGGGGAAGACGCCGCACTGGTTGCGGACCAACATGCCCAGCGACTTTCCGTCTCCCTGCACAGGGAGAACGCGCGGGCGGTGTTGCGGCGCCTTCAGACCCTGTCTGGAGGGGCGGGGGTGGCAGCGGCCCGCCTGGCCGCGGCCACGGCGGCCTCCACGGCAGACGCCGTGTGAGGTGCCCCCTGCGCTGCCTAGCGCCCCCCGCCCCCCCCCCCCGCCCTTGCTGGGCAGCGCGGGCGCCCCCCTCGCCCTTTCGCCAACGTCGCGCCGGCGACCCCTCCCACGCGCCGCCCGGCCTTTCCCCAGACGGGCGGTGGATGGATGCCGCAGAGGGCAATCCCCACCAAACCGCATCGCGCTGGGTTCGGGCGGCCACCCCGCCCAGGTCGCCGCCGTAGGGTCCGCAGCCTCGTCGCGGGCGGCTCTTCTCTCCCGGCCCCTGGCCCGGCCTGTCTGCTTGCGGCCGCTGTTTTCTTTCCTCCTTGTCCTCCTCCCCCTCCTCCCCCTCCCTTCGCTTCTGCTCGTTGCTTCCCTCCCTTTCCTTTCCTCCTGCTCCCTGCCTGCTGTCTCCGCCTGGCCCGTCTTCTGCCTGCCCGCCCGCCCCGCCGGCCCTGGCCTCCCGCCTGGGCGTTCGTCGTCGTCCGCCTGCTTCTCCCCTCCTCGTCCCCTTCCGCCGGGCAGCACAGCCTGCCCGGAACCAGCGTGGCGGCATATAGTCGCCCACGAAAAGGCGAACTATAATCTAGTTTGCCATTCTGCTACCGCCATTGGGCCGCGACTCTTCGGAGCCCGCGCAGGGCCACTCCTGCGTGCAGCCGACTCGGGGCGGCCGCCGGGCCAATGGAGCCCGTGGGCAGCCGCTCTGCCGAATTGTCCAGGAGGAGCCCCGAAGTTTCAATAATGCTCCAACATGCCTGCGGGATGGACACTTCACGGTGCCTCGAGCGAACTGGGCCGAGCTCGTGGCGGCCTTCTGCGGGACGGAGCTCGGGGAGTGGCTCAGATGCCATCGCCTGGGCGCCACTAATTAGATACCGCGCGGCTCGCCGTGGCCCCGACCGCGCTTCCGAGCCTTTGAGAAGGCCTTCTCTTTCTTATTCCCAACCCTCCTGTGGTGTTGGGTACTCGTCTTGAAGCAGTGTGGTCTCCACCCTCCTTCTCCCGCCCTCCTCTCCTCCTCTCCTCCTTCTCTCTTGTTTATTGTGCTCCCCTCTCCTCTTCTCTCGTGCCGTCGGGCTGCGGCGATTTGCGCAACTGTCGCCACCTCCGTGGGCTCCTGGGAGGCCCAGCGGAGGTACGCCATACGCGGACCACCTCGGGACCTCGCCGCCCCCTGGGGGGCTTGCGATCTGCGCAACTGTCGCCACTCTCGTGGGCTCCTGGGAGGCCCAGCGGAGGTACGCCACACGACAGGAATTACTTCAGGCCACTGTGTTTCCATTTTGTAAATTTGCCGTTCCCCTTCTTGCTGCGCTCTTCTGAAATCACTGCTGGGTGCTCTTCTTGCGCAATGCGGGTCCTGCAGAATGCCAGTCAGCTTTGAGTGGCCCTGAGTAGAATCGCCACATGTATAGAAGGGGTCGGGTACGACACAGGGTAATCCGTAAGGGCTTCGCCCCATGCCGCCGGCCCCCTGTCTCGGATAATGGGAGATGCAGAAGCTAAATCATGAGGTTTGGGCGCCGCCGTGAAGCAGTGTCGGGACCTGTTTGTTTGTCGACCCTGACCCTACGGATCTGCGTGAGGGGTGCCGCCGAATTTTAGATATGTGGCAAACCCCCTGTGTTTTTGGACCCTGACCCTACGGATCTGCGTGAGGGGTGCCGCCGAATTTCAGAAATGTATCAAATCCCATATGTTTTTGGACCCTGACCATGTCAATCTGCGTGAGAGGTGCCACCGAATTTACGAAATGTAGCACATCCAATGTGTTTTTGGACCCTGACCCCGCCGATCTGCGTGAGGGGCGCCAGCGAATTTCAGAAATGTGGCAAATCCTATGTTTTTGGACCCTGACCCCTTCGATCTGCGTGAGGGGCGCCAGCGAATTTCAGAAATGTGGCAAATCCAATGTGTTTTTGGACCCTGACCCCGCCGATCTGCGTGAGGGGCGCCAGCGAATTTCAGAAATGTGGCAAATCCAATGTGTTTTTGGACCCTGACCCCGCCGATCTGCGTGAGGGGCGCCAGCGAATTTCAGAAATGTGGCAAATCCTATGTTTTTGGACCCTGATCCCGCCGATCTGCGTGAGGGGCGCCAGCGAATTTCAGAAATGTGGCTAATCCGAAGTGTTTTTGGACCCTGAGCCCGCCCATCTGCGTGAGGGGTGTTAATTTTTACCCACCCCAGCAATTCAGAGCACACGCTCAGGGCGTAGTAAAAATATCCGTTTTGGGCCTCCCCCCTCGCGCGGTCCATCAACAAGGAACAGTAAGCAGCAAGAAACAGTACTGTAACAGTGGAAACTGGAAGCTGCAACTGGTACAGGAAACTGTGAACCTTCGCCCTACAGCCTGGTGGCCCCACAAGGGGGCCGGCGGATTTCCCCCTTGGGCTCACCGCCGAGTGAGGGGTGCTCTGGAGGCCGCGGGGGCCTCCTTGAAAATCCTGGGATAACCTTGGACCAGGGGCACTTCTAGCAACACCTGATGGCATTGCATGAAAGCGCTGCCGTCGCTTGCATCGTTCGTGGGCGTCCGCGGGAACTGCCTCCCCGGGTCGACAGGGATGGCGCAATTTTACCAAGGCCCGGCTGGGCGCCCGGACGCCCGGAGCGCCCAGGCGCCCGGACGCCCGGGCGCCCGGGCGCCTGGCGGGCCAGGCCCATGCAGGCGACAGAACCGGGCGCCCGCGCCCGGACGCCCGGACGCCCGGACGCCCGGGCGCCCGGACGCCTGGGCGCCCGGACTGGGCGCCTGAAGCGCCCTGGCGCACGAACGCCCTCGGCGCCAAAGCGCCCGGACGCCCGGGCGCCCGGGGCCGGACGCCCGGGGCTGGGCGCCCGGGCGCCCGGGCGCCCGGCGGGCCACGCCCAGGAAACGCCCCGACGCTAGGTGCCAGCGCCCAGGGCGCCCTGGCGCCCGGACGCCCGGACGCCCCGACGCCCGGGCGCCCGGGCGCGCGGACGCCCGCGGGCGCCCGGACGAGCGAACCGCGCAGACGCCCGGGCGCCCGGACGCCCGGACGCCCGGGCGCCCGGACGCAGCGCCCTGGCCAGACGCGCGGGCGCCCGGGCGCCCAGGCGCCCAGACGCCCGGACACCGGGGCGCCCGGACTCCGAGGGCGTCTGGGCGCGCGAACCGCCCAGACGCCTGGGCGCCTGGGCGCCCGGGCGCCCGGGCGCGCCCAGACGCCCGCGCGCCTGAAACGCCCAGACGCCCGGGCGCGCGGGCGCCAGAACCCAGGGGTTCCCCGGTTCTAACCATAAGATCCGGATTACGGCGGATCTATCCAGATAGATCCGACACCATGGATAGATCCGAATCAAGCATCTGACAGTTTGGGTGTGTCCGAATCAAGCGCTTGCTTCTCCGAAAGTGTCGCAGTTGTCAATTTCGGACAAAATTGTCGCAAAACAAAAAAGAGAAGAGGAGGGAGGGAAGGAGAGAGGTTGATATGGTTGCTTTGGATGCGTTTCTTGGAAATTCGTTTATGCACTCATGTGTCCGCCATCGGTTTGTCCGAGGAGGAGGAGGGTGAGAAGGATAAGCGGAGGGGGACGAGGAGGAGGGGGGGGGGGCGGAGGAGGAGGAGGAGGGGGGGCAGGAGGAGAAGGAGGAAGAGGAGGGGAAGTAGGAGAAATGGCGAATGAGAGAGCAGGGAACGAGTTCCTGAAATTGTTGACGCTTCGCGTATCCCCACCAGCCCATGCAGAAACGATGCCCAGGGGAGTCAAGGTGATCAGGGAAGTCGGGGAGCATGCAGGCAGAATAACAACGGACGGGGAAGCTGTCACGTACCCCAAGAGGGGGAGGATGGAGAAGGAATCCTCGTCGGAGGGGGAGGGGGAGGAAGAGGAGGAGGAGGAGAATGAGGAGGAGGATGTGGAGTAGGGAGAGGACGAGGAGGACGAGAAGGAGGAGAGGGAGCAGAGGGAGGAGACGGAGGAGAAGGAGGAGAAGGAGGAGGAGGAAGAGGGGGATGATACATTGAAGAGGATGGCGAACCGAAGAGCCAGACGCGTCTTAAATGCATTTCGGAGATCATCTTGAGGCTTCTTGGGGGTCTCTTGGGAGCCTCTTGGAGGCCTCTTGGGCGCCTCTTGGGGCCGTATGGGCGCCTCTTGGGGCGCTCTTGGGGCGCTCTTGGGGGCTGTAGGGGCGCTCTTGGGGGCATCGTGGAGGAGACCGATCAACGAAGGAGGGTTCCATAACTAGCCCCCCCCCTCAGGCCCGACGCGAGGCGATCTTGGAGCGCTCTTGGGCGATCTTGGGGCCGTCTTGGGGCTCTCTTGGGCCACTGGTGGGGCCCTCTTGGGCCATCTTGGAGCCATCTTGAGGCCTTGGATGGCCATCGGAAGCGAAACGGGGAGAAAGCAACACCACATTGGTGTTCCTAGGGTTTTGAGACGATTTTGGGCCTCGTCGGGGCATCCTTGGGGAGCTCGTTGGCCACTTGGAGCCATCATGGGGCCGTATCTGGGCCTCTTGGTACCATCTTAGGAGCCATCTCGAGCGCTCTGACGCTATCTTGAGCCATCTTGGAGGTTATCTGGGGCTCGCTGGGGCGCTCTTGGAACCATCTTG
The DNA here is from genome assembly GCA_963575745.1 of Prorocentrum cordatum. Classification (NCBI taxonomy): domain Eukaryota; class Dinophyceae; order Prorocentrales; family Prorocentraceae; genus Prorocentrum; species Prorocentrum cordatum. The sequence goes on along the minus strand of CAUYUJ010018318.1, from coordinate 18,772 downwards.
GGCCCAAAAGAGCCGTCCGACCGCTCGCGAAACCCTCCGTCCAGGTCCAGGGGAGTGGGTAGGGGGAGGGGTAAACCCCTCCCCAAGGGGGCAGAGGGAGGGGTGGAAGAGGATCTGTTCTAGACCACCTACGCCCAGAGGGCTGGTGGGATTTGCAACAACGACGCCGCGCTTCGCCAGCCCTCGCCTGGCTCGTTTTCCTCTTCCCCTTCCTCTTCCCCTCCCCCTCCCCTTCCCCCTCCCCCATCCCCCGTCCCCCCTCATGCCCCCCCCCTCTTCCTCCTCCTCCTCCTCCTCCTCCTCCTCCTCCTCCTCCTCCTCCTCCTCCTCCATCCTCATCCTCCTCCTCCTCCTCCTCCTCCGTATCATCCTCATCTTCCTTTGCCCTCCCCTTGATTCCCGTCGCCCCCTCCTCCACCGTGTCCTTCTACTTCCACTTGGTGTCGTTTGGGATGGGCTTTCAATTATGAATGTCGGTGGATTGGATTACTGACGCTCTCGCTTGCGGCACCGACAGCGCTCGCGCAGACAGCCTGGGCGGCATGAAACGATCAGTTCGTCCAGCGTGCAATCAGGGAGTCGATTGTCCAACCGACGAATTTTGCAAACTCTGGAATCGGCGCTCGGAGCCTGCGCGCGAGACCAATCCCTGGGGCCTGGACGTTGCAGGCGCACCGAAACGCTCGAGAGAATCTAGCCCAAGGAAGAAACCGCGAGTGCCCCCGCTCCCCCCTCCCCTCTCCTCATCGCCACCCGCCTCGCTTGGGAATTAGACAGATCAGGGGGGGACACGCGCGCCTGGGTCGGAGAGACCTCGACACGTTCTGCATGACGGCGGCGAGCTGAGGCCAAGGGGGTGGATGGAAGTACGCGCGGGTTCCTCCTTGGGTCAGGGCGTCTTGTTCGAGGCGAGCCGCCTCCGCTGCCTCCGAAAACGTTGCGCCATCCTGGCAAGGACAGGATCGACCGCCTGCAAACATGATCCACCCCACCCCCATGAACAGGAAGCGGCGGGGAAGGAAGTATTGGGGCACGAGCGAGAGAGATAGACAGAAAAGGGGTGGGAATCACATACACGGGTTGTCTGGGGAGGATGGGCAGATCTTGTCTGCGACGCTCGATCTTGCATTCCTTGCGCCTGCGCACGGACGGACTAGCAGGATCGGCTTCCGATGATGACGCTTGGAGTTCTTTGGGCTCCGAGCCCGCAGGCCGTCCACGTGGGGGGGGGGCAGACGAGGTTGGAGGACCATGTCGCATTGCCGATGCATCAGCGACGCATCGTGTCCTAATCGACCACGCCCCAACTTCAGCGATACAACGTCGATGCATCATCCCGTCCCCCAACCGCATCAACTCGAGGCCCCATGTGGTCAGCCCGTGGAACCGAAGTTGCCCTGCCTCCCCCTCCTGAGGGTCCCGAAGCACTCCCGCTCGTCCTCGTCGTCCTCCTCCTCCACCCTGGACAGCTCTCTCGCACAGGCCTCCTCCTCGAGAGTCCACTCTCGATCGAATGCTCTACCAACGGCCCATTCTCGATCCCACTCGTCCGTCGGCAGGGCCTCGCCAGCGGCGTCTACCGTGGGCACGGGGGCGGGCGTTCGCAACACGCGTTGAAACGAGGAAGTCACAGTCCGATTGGGAGGCATACTGAGCCAATTGGAACGGAAGAATAGATGCGGCGATGGGGGTGATCACGTGAGGGGTCGCGACGGGATCACATGTGCCCCATGGGCACAGCCAAGGCGTGGAACCGATCGAATGCCATGGCGCCTCCTCGCCGTCCGCCCCAATCCTGCACGTCCTTCGAAGGTGGTGGCTGCAGGGGAAGGTTTGGGGCAGATAGCGAACAAGTGTCATGGTCAGCCGCCAGAGCGCGAGGAGGTGATGACGAGGGGGAGGAGGTAGTGGAGTAGGAGGTGGAGGCGGGGATGAAGCGAAGGGAGGGAAGGAGGGGGGGGGAGGGAGGGAGGGGGGGAGGGAGGGATTGAGGCACGCAAGGCGGGAGGGAAGGAGGGAGGGGACGGGAGGGAGGGAGGGAGGACGGGAGGGAGGGAGTGAGGGGGGGAGGACGGGAGGGGGAGAGGGGGGGGCGGATGGATGGAGGGAGGGAGGGAGGAAGGAGGGACGAGGAGGAGGAGAGGAGGACGAGGAGGAGGAGGAGGAGGAGGAGGAGGAGAAGGAGGAGGAGGAGGAGGGGAACCGGAGGAGGGGGGATCACACCACCCCCTCCGCCCCCAGGAAAGGCAGATGGAGACGGGCAGGACATGCGGGGACAGGCAGGAAATGAGAGAGGGAGGGAGGGAGAAGAAACAGGAATTGGAGGAGGAGGAGGAGGAGGAGGAGGAGGAGGACGAGGAGGAGGAGGAGAGAGAGGAGGGAGGAGGAGGAGGAGGAGGAGGAGGAGGAGGAGGAGGGAGGAGGATGAGGATGCGGAGGAGGAGGAGGAGGAGGAGAGGAGGAGGAGGAGGAGGAGGAGGATGTTGCTGCTACTGCTGCAGCTGTTTCTCCTCCGCATCTTCATCATCCTCCCGCCCCATCATCCCCCTCATCATCCTCCTCTGCCTCCTCCTCCTCCTTCTCATCCTCCCCCCTTCTTTCTCCTCATCCTCCTCCTCCTCTCTCCTCAACATCATCATCATCATCATCATCATCATCATCATCATCATCCTCATCCTCATCCTCATCCTCATCCTCATCATCATCATCATCCTCCTCATCTCCTTCTCCTCCTCCTCCTCATCATCCTTCTATTCCTCCTCCTTCCCCCTCCCCCTCCTGGTCGGTCGCATCCTCCTCCTCCATATGTCTGTCCTTCCGTCAGTCCTTCCAGCCTTCCTTCCCTCCTACCTCCCCCTCCCTCCCTATCTCCCTCCCTGTTCCCATCCATCCCTCCCTCCCTCCCTCCCTCCCTCCATCCCCCCCTCATCTCGCATTACACCCCCCTGACCCACTTCCTCTCTCTCAGACACGGTCAGGCCACTTTCAGACCACTTTCAGACCACTTTCAGACCACTTTCAGACCACTTTCAGACCACTTTCAGACCACTTTCAGACCACTTTCAGACTTTCAGACCACTTTCAGACTACTTTCAGACTGCTTTCAGACTACTTTCAGACTGCATTCAGACTGTGTTCAGAGACTGCTTCCAGACTGCTGTCAGACTGTGGGCAGACTGTGTTCAGAGGCATGCAAACATCACGGTGCAACTGTCACCATGAACAAGGCAGAACACACGCAATTAGCGGAGTGATGCGAGCACGAGGGAGCAAACGCCCTCCGCAAATGCTGTCGGATATGTGGCCGACGCCCCCAGACGCTTGTGGTTCCCATTGACCCACACATCTGGCCTCCAGCCTGTCTGGGTCGAGCGCTTGCACCGTGTACCCTTCGAAACGCGGGGCACATCTGTAAACAACCGTCGCACAGGGGCACGGGCCAATCTGCGCCTGGCGGCCTTGATATCTACACACAGCAGTTCCCGTACGAGAGCCTGCTTGTGGGTCGAAAAGAGACCGAGCGGCTTGAGCGTGGCGCCGCCAAATCCTCCCAAATATGTAACAAACTTCTGGGAAGAAACTGCGCGCAACGTAACGCTCACACATGGGCACTTAAATAAGCTGGACGCGATTGGATTCTCCAGCAAGCTGTATACACCACGAGCGCACGCCAATGTCATCAGCCACGACCTTAGCTGCACAGTGGTCCAGATTTGCATACACCAAGTCTCAAGTAACAATGCTGAGCATCTTATCGTCAGGATTTGTTCCCTCATCCTCCTGCTCATCCTTCTCATCCTCATCCTATGCATATCCTCACCTCTCCTCCTTCTCCGCCTCATCATCCACCACCTCCCCCTTCCCATTGTACCCCTCGCATCGGTGGGTAGGGACAGGGGTGGCACAAGGCGTGGGTTGTGTCGGGGCGAGACTTGCATTCTAAGGGATGAGAGCATCAATAGCGCTCACATGAGGAGGGGGGGCGAGGAGGAGCAAGATGAACTTAACGAGGGGGCTGAGGTTTGGAGGCGGAGGGGAGCAGGAGGAACATGAGGAGGATGGAGAGGGGGGAGAGGAGGGATAGGGTGATCGGGATGTGGCCGTTGAATGGCTCCGAGGCCCCCACATGACCACGGCACACATGTTCGCTTCCAGAACAGATCACACTCGCTCGTTTCCGAGAATGTCGTCTCGCCTGCGCCCGCTCGAACGCCGAGTCATGTTTATCCAGCTGCTGCACTCATTTTCGAAAAATACGGTTGCCCCAGGACGGAGCTGCAGCACAGAAAACCCAGCCCAGATCACGCCCTCCAGGGTGCACGCATTCTCGGAAGCATTGCCTTTCCTATCGAAGGCAAGTCGTCCGAGCCCAAGCCGATATTACCACCAGGGCGGCTCGCACCGCCATGGTGCAGATATTGGCTTGGGCTTGGTCGGTTTGCCTTCGCGTCCTGTCGAACTTACGACTAGCGCCTCCTGCGTTTCGCACGAGGTCGCTCGTCTCCCCGCTCCCGCAGAACATTTCGAACAGGTCGAGGTTCCGATCGGGAGGACTCTCGATCTGAATCCGCGCCACCTCCTCCTGGCCCATCCTCACGATGCTCATCATGTTCGTGCTGCTCAGCGTCCTCTGCTTCCAGGTCGGCGCCAGCTCCCTCGCCCTCGACTTCACCCACGCGGGCACCCCCCGCTGCTCGCCCTCCATCGCCAAGATGCGGGAGGGCGGTCCGCGGTGCGAAAATGTGGGTGTTCCCTCCGACTTGGCCCAGAAGTTCAAAGCAATAAAATACAGATGACTCCATCGTTCGCTTGTGGGCGGCCTGAGCGCACAACCTGAGGGCTAAGTTCAGATGCTCGTCCGTGAAGGTCGCTGTTTCTTTCGGGTTGCCTTGGTCCCAGGTCCTCTAGGAATTCGTTTGGAGTTGGCTGGGTAGGTGGGTGGTGCTGGGGGGAGGGGTGGGTTGTGGGCCCCTCGGGGGCCCGCCATCAAAATCGCAACGCGGTCCCCGCGGAACGTTGTCGGCCGTTTTGTCCAAGTACCCGACGGTTGGCACGCCCTCCCCCTTACAACCCCTTTTTCCGCCGTTCGGCTCCTCTGATCCCGACAATCCTCCTCACCACCTCAATCATCAACCTCATCATCATCTCCTCCCCCCCAGGAGCCTCTCTAGTTATGTACCCATGTGTCCTGATTGTTAAGTGGCCAAAGCTGTGGTGTTTGGGTAACGAGTGGATACCAGCGTCCTGCGATTGAAAGATACACACTCGACACGTGTCCAGCAACCGTTGGTACTGCGATACCGTTAGGCGTGTTCGCGCTCCACGGCACGTCAAGCACCACTCCTCCAGCGACACCGATGCCTGATGCAAATTCACCCCTCGTGGTAATACAGCGAGGTGCTTCCTGCTCATATGTATGGCAAAGTTCAGCAGCATATGACATTCGGCAGCTTTCACCTTCATCATTCCACCAGGGTGGGGGTCAGCACCAGGACGCGGGAGCATTTTTTCTGTGATGCCGCCCATCCGCATATCGGGGGGTATATCTGCATAATCGTACCACCCTTCCAAATCGTGAACCAGTCGCTGAAGCTTCGCATGTTCTGGGGCGTGCCAGGGGTTCGCTCGAAGCAGACGCATGAAAATTGCCCCAACCAGGGTCATCATGACCCCGCAGTAAACGGTATGCAGGGAGTCTATCGCAAGAGTTCTGGCGGGGCTGGTACCCAGAGACTTCGAGAAAATTGGCGATCTATGGGTGACCCAATCAATGGTTTTCTTCCCACCGACATCATAATGTGACCTCCAGAAAGTGGCTTCAAATGGTATCGGGTACTTCTCGAACAGATTCGGGTTCACCACCGACGCAGATGGTTCTAGCCTGTCTAGCCGAGCAAGGCCGAGCCCAGGATACTCAGGGATGGGGCCTACCAAAACTCGCCCCTTCGCCGATTTCCCGTTGATGTCATATGTTAAATTTCGAACGATAGCTGATCGGAGGGCCTCCGAGTCCACCACGACGCGAATCTCACACGACAAACATGCCCTCTCGTATTCCTCCTCGGCCCTATCATTGTACAACATACCGTCACTCGTGATGAAGCCAGGCCCTGTGACGTGCATACAGTCCAGGGGGCAATCGCAAATTGGGCATGGGTTGTATGATTTTGCCCACGACGATAAACCGAAACTCTTCTGATATTCGGCCCAGTCTCCTTTATAATACAGGACCATGCACCGAAAACCTCCCAGAGAGTCCCCAGGCTTGTTCATATCATCGAAGGGGTCCCATGGCGTCATGTCGTGCCGTCTAGCTGGCACTTCACCGTTGACGAGAGCTTCTAACATCCAAGCTGCCACGAGAAACATCGCGTGAATGCTGCAGTGACCGCCGCAACCGCACTCACAATATTGCGAGGTTCGAAGGAAGCCGAGAAGATGCCGTTTTTTGGTCAAAAGATTGATCACGCTTACTCCTAACAACGAATCCGCTGCCTCGGCTACGTGTCCGAGACTGCACTGGCGCGCGGCAATGTGTCTGTCAGACGGGTGAGTTCGTCGTGAGCGTTGGGGTGGGGTGGGGTGATGCGCGGTGGGGTGGAGTGGGATGGGCTGGGGAGAAGCGGAGTGGGGTGGAGTGAAGTGGAGTGGGATGGTATGGAGTGGGATAGGGCGGGTGGGGTTCGGGCGGAGTGGGGCGCAGTCGGGTCTACCGGCCTCAACCGAGCGCGGGGGCGGACGAAGCGGCAGCCACGTGTATCAATGCGGCCTGCTGATACAGGCGTGTATCGGATGCCATCCGCGTAAAGACCGAGTGGGAGAGGAAAGGATCCCGACTCATCCAGCGATTTCTGCACCAATGGGTTCGATCGATACGATGGCAACGACATGACGCTATCGAAATTGTCAGCGCCCCCACGTTTGAGCACATCTGCCAACCAAGGTGTTTCCGCGAACTCTCTCGAAACCGCGTGGTAAATATTTTTGAAAATAACATCTCTTGATTTTATCGAAGGGTCCTCTTTCATATGAACTGGGATCTGAGCTCTGTAGAAAGGACCTCCTTTAGGGAACTGCCGCTTCAAATGCTTTGAATATCGCCCCGTCTGGCATCCAGGTGGCAGAGCTATCCGTCGGAAATTCGCCCCAGGTACCCCAGCTCGAACGGCGTAGTGAGCGAGAATGCATAGGTCTTTCGAGGACATCCGCTTACATCCCCCATAGATTGCGAGAAGGGTGTCAAATAATTTCCCAGACGCCAATCTGGCGCTGCTGGTCCAGTTTCGATTGAAACGAACAAATCTGCGAGGCATGTTGACATTGGGCCAGTATGCCTAGCGACGGATGGTTGAATGAAGGTGAGTGGAGAGAGGACTACCATCGGTGCTGTGCACGTGGCGCTTCAAACCCCTGCCAGCACGTTGCACGCACGATACGATCGTCGGACTATTGTCTCACTATCGCACACATGATGCCCCGTGCACCGCTCCTGGCGATGACACGGCGCTCTATGGCGACGTTTTCTCGTCGAGAACCCAACGCCATGTATGCACGACCGCCCCCAAGCACCACGCGACCACCCCAATCACAAGACGGTGCACCAAGGGACGCTCGGAAGTATGTCATTGACCACCACGTGTCGCGAGGCAAGACGCACCACGTGCCACCCAGCTGCGTGCTCGTCCAAAGTCGAGCAGAAAAACGTGGGCACGACAACAGCTGTATAAACTGCTTGAAACAAACTGGCACCCCACCGCCACATGGCCTATATATGACACACCGCGCGTGTGTCACCCTGGCTAGACCATGCGGCGCGCCAGCTGGTCAGGGCTGAGTCGTGCTGCGATGCCAGTATGCGTGCTTTGTTGTTTGTTGCGGGGTCGACTTGTGCCGTATCGCACCCTCTTCCTCAAAATACTCATTCTAACTCGCCCCACCTCATCATTCATCGTCCTCATATTCGGCATCCGATACGTCGCCACCCGTCACATCATATCGTGTGCTATCCCAGAATCATCGATACCATCTCATCTCTGGCTCGCCATGTGCATTCATCATTGGATCATGTGGCGCATCATCATACTCGGGGCTTGCACGCTGTTCTGGCTATCGCTGTCGGTACCTGGCTTCCGAGAAACAGCAAACTTGTTCTGCGAAGCCAGAACACGGGCCGTATCCCTGCAGAGACCACCGCCAGGCTCAACGGAGGAGCCAACCAGGCTGTGCAGGAGCTGCCCACACGCGGCATTTCGGGGTTTTTTGGTCGCACACCGCCGTCTCCAAGGGTCGTGAAATTCAGACAAATTCAGACGGGTTTCAGACGGGTTTCAGACGGGTTTCAGACGGGTTTCAGACACGGCACCAAACATTGTTATTTTACAGGTATTGTGAACTTTCAGACCCAATTCAGACGGGTTTCAGACGGGTTTCAGACGGGTTTCAGACGGGTTTCAGACACACGGTCGCGGACATTGCAATCCGTGAAAATTCTGGTGCCCGACCGTGTTGTGGGTCATGGGCTGCAGAATTTGCCGTCGCCGCCGTTCGGACGGGCCCCGAGGTCAGATATTTCGAGGGGGGTCGGCGGATCTGAGAATATTTCACAATTGAGCGTATGCATGCGATTCAAATCAGTTGCCGTTGTTATTCCCCACCTGTCAATTACATGATGCAAGCGAAGTTTTCGAACCATCATGTGCAAATCGGTATATCGATTGCGTTGAATCGCTGCGCATACACTCATTTGTTCGAATGCGTGTGCTGGCTGGCATCCTAATCCTTCGTGCGCTCCGCGTGCTGCCTGAGCAGCCTGCTCACTTCGCTGGCCAGGCGCTCGATAGGCTTCTTGAGCTTGTGGTTCGCATTCTTCAGCGCTGGCTCGAACGCATCCTCGTCAACCGACCGCTTGAACTCGGACAGCTCGACCGAGAACAGCTGGCCCAGCTGCGGATCACCCACGATCTCCGAGTTAACCGCGGAAGGGGGGGAGACGAGGATATCGATGAACGAGGGGGGGGTACGATGGAGGGAGAGAGAGATATAGAGAGAGGGGGAGATCGAGTAGGTGGGGGGCACTGGTGGCCTTCTGGAGGGCATCCTGAAAAGGCTTCGTCAGAGCCTCCTCGGTGCCGTCTGGGAGCTTCACCACTGCGAGGGCCCATGACCAGAGCTTGTCGCTCCTGATGCTCGAGCTCACCGTGCTCGCCTGTCCCGACACCGCGTTGTACATGTTCTTCAACTTGTGGGACAGGGGAACATGGGATCGCAAGTCGACCGTTTATCCGACAGGGTCTTCTTAGTCTGACGATCCTCTTTCGGATGCGAGGATGGGGATGGGATGGCGAATGACGAGGATGAGGACGACGACGACGAGGATGAGGCGAGGACGAGGAGAGGATGGGGCGAGGATGGGGACGGGGACGATGAAGAAGATGAGAGGGGCGGGGGAAGGGGGATACGAGAAGGAGGATCGATGACTCCTCCATCGTCTTCTGCATCCTCATCCGTTTCATCCTCCTCCTCACCCCCCTCCTCCTCATCCTCATCCTCCTCTTCCTCCTCCTCTTCCTCCTCATCTTCCTCCTCCTCCTCCTCCTCCTCCTCCTCCTCCTCCTCATCATCATCATCATCATCATCACTATTCCTCTTCCCTCCCCCTGATCAGTGTTGGTTCAAACGCCTCCGATGACCTTCTTGAACTCCAGAAGGAACGGCGGCTGCTTGCTCGACTTCTTCGGTCCGTCGCCTCCGCCTCCATCTCCACCGCCATCTCCACCATCGCCTCCGTCTCCGCCGTCACCAGCGCCCTTCTTGCTCTTCTTCTTGGGCTTGGGCTTCAGCACCGTAGCGGGCGGCCCGCCAGCGGGCGCCCCGCCACTCGCCGCCGCCTCCTGGCCGTGCTTCCGCTTCTTGGTCGCGCCCTCTGGCATGGGCGTCGCCGCCCCGTCAGCCGCGCTGCCAGCTGCGTCCGCGAGCGCCACCGCCCCGTCGGCCGCGGATCCTGGCCGCCCCTGCTGCCCCTGGCTCGCCTCCTCTGCCTTTGCCGCGGCGATCCTCGCCTCCGCCTGCGATGGCTCCTCGTTGACCCAGGAAGTCCACTTCTCCATCACCTTCTTGTACTTGTCCTTCAGCTTGTGGACGACGTGCAGGTACTTCAGCTGCTTGGACTTCGAGCAGTACTCGAGCTGGTCCCCGCCCATCATGACGCAACTCTGGCACCAGTTGATGCCTGCGCGCAGGCCCGCCAACCCACCACCTTCCTCCATCACGATCTTAGCCAGCGAGATGTACTGGCCGTCCATGGCCTCGGTCTTCTCGTTGATGTCGCCACGTCGGAACTCCGTCTTCTTCTTCCAGATCTCGAAATGACCTTTCAACCACTCAGCCCTGAAGTCCGCTTTCGCGGGCCACCCCTTCTTCTGCTTGTACTTATCAGCCAGGTCCGCGTTGATGGCTTTTTCCCTCCTCCACTTTGCCGCTGCTGGATTTGAAGACGACTCGTCCAGGTCGAAGAAGAAGTTCTTACCCTGCATCTCTTTCCAGAACTCGGCGGACTCCTCGTCTTGCTCCTGGTCACTCATGCCTGTGGCTTTGCGCTGCTCCAAAGCCCACATAGGATCTGCAGCACGAAGTTGGTGAAGTCGTTGCACCGAATCTGAGTTGAACAGCTGCACGAGGCGCTGGGTAGCGAACTCGATGGAGGCCTCATTTGCCTCGGCGCCGCCGCAGATGTCCTTGGTGATGAGGGACGTCTCCACCTCGATCTGATCAATGAGGTCCTTCTTCGTAGCTTCTGCAAGCGGCACCATGCGTTCCCTAAGCTCTTGTGCTACGGGCTGCGTCTCAGGTGTCTGACCGCCGTCGCCCTGTAGCCAGCCCTTTCCGCCGAGTGCTAATTTGGGGCTGCGGCTCCGACTCCTGTGGAGCTGCCTGTCGCACTGCTTCAAGATGTCGTCTCCATCGTCGTCACCTCCAGCACGTTCCACGTCAACTCCTGCCTCACGTGCGGCCTGCGTGTCCAAAACTGTCGGGCCGACCTCGGTGCTCGCCTCGCCTTTGAGCGCAGCCTGCTCGTGGCGGAAAGGGGGACGACGCGACCAGCTTAAGGCTCTCCTGCATGGTATGCGCTGCTGTCTTGATCCCAGCCTCTGCCGAAGACATCCTCGCACTTGCCTGGGCCACCCTTGCCTCGGCGCACTTCCGAGCAGCGTCATGCTTCTGTCTCATGTCCTCCAAGCGCTTCACAATCTCCTCCTGCTTCGCCTTGATCTTCATCTCGCGTGCTTCTTGCCTCTGCTTCTCCTCGGCATCTACAGACTGCTTCATCCTCTCCTCGACTTGCTCCTTCGCAGCCTGCTGCCGAGCCTCGCGCTCCTGAATCCACTCCTCTTGCTGCTTCCTCAGCCAACTACTGTGATCGTCCTGCACGCGCTTCGCCTCTGCCTCTGCCGCCACGCGCTCGTCCTCGATGCGCTGTGCAGCTGCCTCAGCCTCCTGAGCGCGGGCTTCCTCAACGGCGGCCTCCGACTTCAGATTCTCCTCCAGCTTGCGAGCCTCCTCCTCCAGGTCGCGAATGATGTCGTCGTCCGAGGAATCGGGCACCTGCGGGATGCTGCCGAGCTGCGCCCCCAGCGACTTGCGCCTCTGGTGGTCCTCGAGCTCCGACTGGCCGAACCCGCCGCCTGGATCCAGGGAGTCCGTGCCTGGCTCTGCTGGCGGACGTGCTGCGGCTGCTGGCGAGGAGGGCGCAGCACTGTCATCACCGCCATCGCTGCCACGCGCGGAGCGCTCCAGCTGCTCGAGCTCCTCCGTGTGCCGCGACTCGGCGTCCTTCACCGAGGCGGCCTCCAGCTTGGCGAGCGTGTTGGCCAGGCGCTGCGCGTTGGGCACCAGGCTGGTCAGGGGCGCCTCGTCGCCGCCGACCTGGCTCTCGGGGCGGACCAGCGGGGCGCCGTCGTCGCTGGACGCGTCCACCGCGATGATCGGCTGGAGGGGGTGATCCTGGGGATTCTGTTTCATGAAAATGCCACATCTTCTTCCCCTGTCACTCCTCCTCCTCCTCCTCCTCCTCCTCCTCCTCTTCCTCCTCCTCCTCCTCCTCCTCCTCCTCCTCCTCCTCCTCATCCACTTCTCCTTGTCCCCCACGTCTCCTGTCTGACATTCCTCCCCCTCCTCCTCCTACTCCTCCTCCTCGCTGCTGTCCCTCCTCCACTCCACACCATCCCCTCTCTATCCTGTCATTCCTCCTCCTCCTCCTCCTCCACTCCTAACCCTTCTGCGTGCAACGCCTCTTCTCCCCCTTTCTCTTCCTGACATGCCTCTTCCTCCATGCCTCCAAACATCTCCATCCTCCAATACACTTGCCCCCATACAGAGTGTCCTCTGCTGCCCCTGCGTCGCGCTGCCAGCTGCTCGCCATCAGCGCGGACGCGCACGGGACGAAGTGCACCCACGTTCGGATGTCGTGAAACCGAGTCTTATCGACAGGTGGGCTTTTCACCATTCGACTCGACCCGATACAGCTATGGCGCTCGACCTCCGTTTTACCCCCATTCTGAGTCGGATCCCCGCGACCCCGCTTTTCATTCGGATTCTGATCCCTGCGACCCCACGCTGCGTGTGTTGACCCTCCATATGGAGTAGGGACGGGGTCGAATACCACTGCCGATGTCGGAGGGGAGGGGGGGGGCCCTGAGTGACCTGGACGAGGTTGAGGGTGAGATTGCGTGTCCCTGGCGGAGGCGGGCCTGCTGAGGGGGGACGGGATGGAGGTGGGGATCTACCCAGAGGGGGTGGGGCCGAGGTCGAGGAGCACAGCCGACGTCGGAGGGGAGGGCGGGTGAAGTGACCAGGACGAGGTTGAGGATGTCCTTGGTGGAGGTGGGAGCGATGAGGGGAACGTGATGAGAGAGGGTAAGGATGACGACGACGTCGACGAAGACGATGGCGAGGGCGACGATGATGACGGCGACGCTGACCACGATGACGACGATGACGATGACGACGACGACGATGACTATATAAGCTTACGAATCCGACAACGACGACGACTATGACGATGGAGTAGGTTGGGAACACGTTTCCAAGCACGGAGCCACGAGGCGATGTTCGAATGTCTGGCCAGCCCGCGGCAGCGAGCACGGGCGCGGGCCCAGCTGGTCGGGGTGGATCACCCCGTTGTTCGCGATGATGTCCTGGCTGGGTCTTCGTGGAGGAGGGGCATTCGTGGCCGTCCCTCCTCCTCCTCATCCTCCTCCTGCTTCTCCTCATCCTCCTCCTCCTCCCCCTCCTCCTCCTCCTCCTTCCTCCTCCTCCTCGTCTCCTCCTCTCCCTCCTCCTCCTGCTCCGTCCGCTCCCCATCCGTGCCCGCTCCACCCTTCCCTCGCCTGTCCATCGTCATCATCCCTCCTCCACTCATCCTCAACTATTCGTAAATCATCCGCCGTTCCTTTCCTCCCCGAGTTACACATCGAGCATCCCCGCAGGTCCTCGCGACGCGCAGCTAGAAGAAGCCAGAGCCGACGACGAACACGTCGGACGAGGATGCCTGCTGCGGTGGGGCTGGGTCTGTGGCTGGTGCTGATGGCGCTGCTGGTGTTGGTGCTGATGGCGCTGCTGGTGCTGGCGGCTGCTCTGGCGTCGGTGCTGCCGTCGGAGTGGGCATCCTCCGCTCTGGCGTCGGTGCTGCCTTCGGAGTGGGTTTCTTCCGCTTTGGCGTGCTGCTGCTGCTGGCGCTGTCTTCCATGTTCGGTGATGGCTGCACTGCTGGTGGCTGCACTGCTGGTGGCTTGGCGAAGCTCACGCACGTGTCCTCAACCACTGCACTCGGCCGCTTCTGCATTGCACTCGGCCGCTTCTTCAATGGTGGCTCCTGCGGCTGCTCATCACAAGCCGTCGCGCCTGGGGAGTCTGACACCTGCGCCTCCGAGCCCGTATCACCAGCGGCGCCAGAATGATACAGGATGTCCGAATTGTTGTCACCAGAAAGACCGCCAGCATCATCATCATCATCATCATCATGTGTACGAGCAGCAGGCTTCTTGCCCACAGGTGCTGGTGCTGCTGTGTCCTCTGCAGCTGCACCAACTGACTTCGGTGTCGCGGCAGCTGGCCTCTTCCGCACGGTATCGCCCTCGGTCGGCGGGGTGTGCTCGCGCAGCCAAGCGCTCTTCATCTGCTCCAAGTCGCTCTTGTTCGCCTGCCCACTTGCGTATCGCGGTGCCATCCGCTTGAATAACGACTCCACTTCGTTCATGTTGTGGTGGCCTTTGATCTGCATCTGGCAAACCATCTTCTGACCACATCCATACTTTTTCTCCCATATCGCAAGGAACAGTGTATCCTTCCGAGCGTAAGGAACCGCCCATATTTTGACGTCGGCATCTGAAGCCGACGATCCCTCCCACAATACTGTATGCTTCTGCTGACCAACACCAGTCTGCTGCATCTCCTTGAACAACTGCGATGTTAATCCAGGCACCTCCCACGTGTCACCATTCTCGAACACAGCTGTCACCATGGCACCATCGTTGTCACCACATGGTAGCCTCAGCGGCTGGGCCCACTCGATCACTGGCTTCTTCTTGTTGCCCGCCGCCGCCCTCTTGCGGTAGACCGCCTGCGGAGGGCGGTGTTACAACTCCACCCACTCTACACCGGATCCCGCCCAACCGCCGATGACCACGCGACGGACCCCAGAGCCCGAGACGATGTCCAAGGCGAGTCAGGGCCACCAGACGATGTTCACACCACTTTCAGACTACATTCAGACTACTTTCAGACTGATTTCAGACTAGTTTCAGACTACTTTCAGACTACTTTCAGACTAGTTTCAGACTACTTTCAGACTACTTTCAGACTACTTTCAGACTACTTTCAGACAGGGGGTTCAGATGGCTTTCAGGCGGATCTGCAGACATCCTCCAATAACCATCGCTCGCCGTATCCTCATCACATGCCTTAACATCCGCTGATTCCTCCCGCATCCGTCCATCATCCTCATCATCCTCCCCATCCTCCCTTACTGATCCTCATGTGTCCTGCTCATATTCCTCATCTTCCTCATCCTCCCCTCGTCCCTCAGAGAGGACACCAGCCTTCTGGAGGCGATCGAACTCGTAGATCCACTCGTCGTCCTGGCGGCGAGATGGGGCGAGAGGGGCCTCCTCATCCTCCTCCTCCTCCTCCTCCTCCTCCTCCTGTTCCTCCTCCTACTCGTCATCATCGTTCGCCTCCTCCTCCTCCTCCTCCTCCTCGTCATCCTCCGCCGTCCTCCTCCTCATCCTCCTCCTCATTCATCTCCTCGCCCTCTTTTCCGTCATTTCCTCCTCCTCCTCCTCCTCCTCTTCGTCCTCCTCCTCCTCCTCCTCCTCCTCCTCCTCCTCCTCACTGTTTCGTCGACATCGCCGTCGCTGCTGTCGCCACCCCTCCCCTCGGTCCGTGGGCTGCACGTAGAACGGCGTGAGCCAAGCTGGTGACGGGCGCCCATCTGTCCTCGGGGCGTTGGCAGGGGGCTGGCAGCAGCAATGGGGCGACGAGGGATGACTGGGAGCTGGATGAGGAGGAGGACCAGGAGGAGGACAAGGACGAGAGCGAGGACGACGGGGGCAGAGGGAATAGGAGGAGGAGGAGGAGGAGGAGGAGGCAGAGGGCGAGGAGGAGAAGGAGGAGGGGGAGGAGGAGAACGAAGAAGGACGATAATGAGGATAGGAAAGACGAATGATGAAGCAACAGACGACTAATCGAGGATGAAGGTTGATGGAGGGCCGTTGTACGATTGAGTCCCCCGTGTCCTGCATTTGGATATGCCCTGCGACACATGCCGCAGCATCGCACGTATCCGCTGCCCCGCATGGGGCGTGTGTGCAGCATATCAGAGTACTTAGCACGCGCTACCGTCTCTGTTAGCTTAAGTCCCAAGAGCTCGCGACAGTGGCGACAGTTTTACCCAAGGACCCCCAACAGCTCGCGATAGTGGCGACAGTTTCACCGCTTGCAGTCCCTGCCGCCACCAGAACCACACCCCCTCGCGGTGGCTTACCAAACCGCTGCGTTCATTAGCCCACGAAAGGTGCATGGGGGGCGGAATGGCGGCACAGCCAGTATAATCATGTACGACTGCTCGCGGCACCACGCGTCCACCTCTGACCCCAAGTCCCATTCGTCGGACTTGTCCTTGGCCGTCTTCTTGAGCGGCGCGGTGAGGCCAGCCACGGTGATCTGGTCGTGGGGGCTGATCACCTACGGCGGACCCCGCCTCTTCCATTTTCTCCTCCCCTCCTCTCCCGTCTCATCATGCTGCGTCTCCCATTCAAGCTCCTCTCCCTTCTCCACCTCGTTTTTTTCCTCCTCATCGTCTGAATTACTCTTCTTATGTCTCCCCCCCAACAACATCAACCCCGCTGGTCACCTTGCGGATGTCGTTGATCAACCGCTTGTGTTCCAACAGCGCGTCCCCATTCACGGGGTCGTCCAGCTCCGTCGTGTATTCAATACACGTGGGCGAGCTCAAACGTTTCTTGAACACGGCAGCCAGGGAATCTTTCAGGCCATCGCCATCGCACACGGCCTGCTTGCCCCGAGCCATATCCAAATCACAAAAAAAAACAACTCGGGCCCGAACTCAAACGGATCAACGAAGCGGCGTGTCGGCCTCTCTCTCTCTCTCTCTCCCCCTCTCTCTATCGTTATTGCCTCCCTGCTTCTCCCTGTCTCATTCTTCCCCTCCCTCCTCCGCACCGCTCTCCATCTCTGTCCTCCCATTCTTTTCCGCCTCATGTCCTCCCATCCTCCTCCCTTGCCCTCGGAAAGTGTTGACGCGTCGCGTATCCCCACCAGCCCATCCAGAAACGGCGCCCAGGGGAGTTGAGGTGATCAGGGAAGTCGGGGGGCATGCAGAATACCAACGGGCGGGGGAAGCTGTCACGTACCCCAAGAGGGGGAGGATGGAGACGGAATCCTCGTCGGAGGGGGAGGGGGAGGACGAGGAGGAGGAAGGAGAGGAGGAGGAGGAGGAGGAGAGTGAGGAGGAGGAGGATGTGGTGTAGGGAGAGGGCGAGGAGGACGAGAAGGAGGAGAGGGAGGAGAAGGAGGAGAAGGAGGAGATGGAGGAGAAGGATGAGGAGGAGGAAGAGGGGGATGAGAAATTGAAGAGGACGGCGAACTGAAGAGTCAGACGCGTCTTAAATGCGTTTCGGGGATCCGCTTGAGGCTTCTTGGGGGTCTCTTGGAAGCCTCTTGGAGGCCTCTTGGGCGCCTCTTGGGGCCGGCTGGGCGCCTCTTGGGGCGCTCTTGGGGCGCTCTTGGGGGCTGTAGGGGCGTTCTTGGGGCCATCTTGGAGGAGATCGATCAACGAGGAGGGTTCCCTAACTAGCCTCCCCCATCAGGAGCTCCACAAATCGCCTCTTGGGCCTGACGTGAGGCGATCTTGAAGCGCTCTTGGGCGGTCTTGGGGCCGTCTTGGGGCTCTCTTGGGCCTCTGGCGGGGCCCCCTTGGGCCATCTTGGAGTCATCTTGAGACCTTGGATGGCCATCGGAAGCGAAACGGGGAGAAAGCAAACAAAACATTGATTTTCCTAAGGTTTTGGAACGATTTTGGGCCTCGTCGGGGCCTCCTTGGGGAGCTCTTTGGCCACTTGGAGCCGTCTTGGGGCCGTCTTTGGGCCTTTTGGAACCATCTTAGGAGCCATCTCGAGCGATCTGGCGCTATCTTGAGCCATCTTGGAGGTTATCTGGGGCTCGCTGAGGCGCTCTTGGAACCATCTTGGGCCCAAAAGAGCCGTCCGACCGCTCGCGAAACCCTCCGTCCAGGTTCAGGGGAGGGGGTAGGGGGAGGGTAAACCCCTCCCCAAGGGGGCAGAGAGAGGGGTGGAAGAGGATCTGTTCTAGACCACCCACGCCCAGAGGGCTGGTGGGATTTCATGGGCAATTGCGCGCGGGGCGCCCACATTTGAAGGCACGGATGACGGGGGGGGGAGGAGGAGAAATCGAGAAGTGGGGTTGAGAGAAAGTGAGTTTTTGCCGAAGAAGGAGAAGATGAGGATTCTTTTCGTATATACATATATATAGATATACATATTCACACTGGGATGTATATAATCTCCTAACATCGTTTGGCGATTGCACACGGATAGATCCTGAAACATGCATGGATAGATACGACTTGAGAGGTATCTATCCAGATAGATCCGTAAGATGCGGATCTAACCATTAGATCCATGGAACCTCAGGGAAGCGCCGGGAACGCCCGCGCCCGGGCGCCCGGACGCCCGGGCGCCCGGGAAACGCCCGGACGCTGGGAGCGCCCCGCGCCCGGACGCCGGGACGCCCGGGCGCCCAGGCGCCCGGGCGCCCGGGCGCCAGAAGCGCCGGGAACGCCCACGCCCGCGGACGCCCGGACGCCCGGGCGCCCGGGAAACGCCCGGACGCTGGGAGCGCCCACGGGCGCCCCGCGCCCGGACGCCCAGACGCCGCGGGGACCGGGCGCACGGAGTCACGGACGCAAGGGGCGCCCGGGCGCCCAGACGCGCGAACCGCCCGCGAGCACCGGCAGGCGCCCGGACGCTCGGACGCCCAGACGCCCAGACGCCCGGGCTCCGGGGCGCCCGGACGCCCCAGCGCCTGAAGCGCCCAGACGCCCAGACGCCTGGGCGCCGGGACGCCCGGACGCCCGGACGCCCGGGCGCCCAGGGGCGCCCGGGCGCCCGGGCGCCCGAAGCGCCCAGACGCCTGGGCGCCCAGGCGCCGGAACGCTCGGACGCTCGGACACGCCCGG
>CAUYUJ010018317.1:164356-208177 GCA_963575745.1 Prorocentrum cordatum | reverse complement strand
TCGACGCCCAGCGCCGCCGCTAGCTTTTCCCTGTCGCACCCCGAGGCCAGTTTTTAGGGCGGTCCGGGCGTTTCGCCTGAGACTTCCTCGCCATTGATGACCCTGGAGCTTAAAACATGACAACAATTTTGCAGATGGAGGGCGGTCGTTTCAAAATTTGGCTCTCGCCTTAGCGCCACGCACATTCCTTTTAAACATTTGCAAGAATTTCACGGATTGAGGGCGGTTCCTTTTCAAGATGTGGCTCTCGCCTTGGCGCCGCGCACATTCCTTGTAGAAAATTGCAAGAGTTTCACGGATTGAGGGCGGCTCCTTTTCAAAATGTGGCTCTCGCCTTTGCTACGCGCGCAACAGTTTTTTAAATCGCAAGGGTTTCACGGATTCCCATGATCAGCGTACCAGAAATTGTGTTTTGGAAGGAGTCTGGTTTATGAGGGTGTAACAATTACGTTGGCTCGCGGTGTTGAAGCCCCAGTAATGGAGTTCTCTCACGATTCAGGGTCGTCAAGACGCAGCAGTCAGGTTGATCCGTGGCGGTGGAATCCTGAGAACGATGTTCTGGCGTGCATCAGAGTCTTCAAACGGTTGCTTTCCAACGAGGCAGTTCCCTCAGTGGGAATGAACCCGTGTAGGGGCCTATGAAGAGGGAGCTTGGAGGGAGGGTTTATTCCAACATCGTTGATGACTCTTGGATTTACACTGGTCTTCATCCTCCTCCTCCTCCTTCTCCTCCTACCCCCGCTCCCCCTTGATCCTCGAGGGTCCAAGTCGGTGAACGTACTTGGCTACCCAGAACCTCTGGAAACCTAACTCTCTTCCTCATTTTCCTTTCGACTCTGGGTCCGGCGGGAAAAGTCGCCACATAGATTGCACCACATGGATTGCTCCACATATATTGCGCCACCTATATTGCTAGAAACACTTTGTTTGGTGCCCGCGCTGGCTGACACATATGTCAGTTAGATAATGTGTCGACGATTGTCAACGTACCGCCCTGTGCCACTATACCGGAGCCTATACGAGTCAAAACCGTGTTTTAGGCTGTCGATTATTCTTTTCAGATCTGCGGTTTCGATGCGGGGCGTACGCGCGGTGCATTTAGTGCCGAGATGTGCGCCAACTCGCCTCGCAATGCCATCACTGGCATGGCATAACTTACGAATTGTTGTGTCCAGCCGTTCTCAAATTCCTCCGCAATTCGAATACGTCAACGCCTGCTGCAAGTACGCTTCCGCGCAATTCATGATGGGCCCTTCCAAGCTCAAGCCGAAAACAATTTTCGGCAGCCGATGTGATCTGTGGACAGCGCGCAGGTGGAATAGGTGCGTGGCCCCTGTGTGCAGTCTCGTCCAACGCGCCGTCTTCGCCACCATGCGTACTGCTTGGAGTGGCATCACGTGTATGCTTTCGGTTTTGTGGCGTGTTCCTTGTGCGGTTTATCATCCAATAATGTTTGCTCTCTCTAACCCTGGCGGTGGCATAACCAACAAGCTCTTGCAATTTTCATGATCTGGTATTTTCGTGCATGCGTTCGGCGTATTCGCTCTCTCCTGTCAGTTTCTGTTCCGGCGCAACTCTTGAGATGAGAAGGAGAACGGCTGAGGGGACGATGCGGCCACAGAATATGCAGCCTCGCGTGCCCTCCAAGCCGACACCGGGGCAAACCAAGGGAGCCCGCTCAGATAATAAAACTGAAGAGGAACGCGACAGATCCATTGTCCATCCAGGCCCTTGAAACACCCACAGGGGTCACCAAAGCGGGAGGAGGGGCAGGAAGAGGAGGAGGAGGAGGAGGAGGAGGAGGACCAGAGGGAGGAAAGGAACGGCAAACAGAGACAACTAGCAACTCGCGCGTGCATAATTAAGCCAGCCTGGGTGGACGGCGTCCTCACCAAATCCCTCGCGAGCACAAGCTAAGCAAAGAAGAGAGGGACAGGAAGACCATGCAAGCACTTGGAGCGCTAACCCCGCAGCGACGACGAAGCGTCCTGACGAACTAGACGAGCTCCAACCAGCAGATGTGAGGCATTAGGCAGGAGCGTTCGAGGCGAAGCGCGGTGCGTTGCGAAAGTTTTCAAGTTAGAAAAGAGCACAAGGCCGAACATAGCAGGCATATAGCACCCTCTGAGCGCGGCTGGGGCGGCCCCCTGAACAGGGAGTGGCCCGCAAATTCGGGCAGACGAGGGCACAAGAACGCCCCCCTCCGCTGAGCGGATTCGGGCATGCGAGCTCACCGATTTCAGACAAAGAGGGAGGAGTTAGGTGGGGGGGAAAGGGGGGAAGGGGGCGGATGAGGGAGGAGAGAGGAGGGAGGGGAGGGGCGGGAGGGAAACGGGCCGCTCGCGCCGAGCGCACTGGGACAGGACGGCGGTCCACGACCTCAGGCCGTCCAGCCGGCGGTGGTGCCCCTGCGGCTGCAGCACGATGCGGAGGAGGAGGGAGGAAGGGAGGGAGGGACAGGGGGAAGGAGGCGGGGAGGAGGGACGCTCGCGCCGAGCGCACTGGGACAGGAAGGCAATCTGCGACTTCAGGTCGTCCAGCCGGCATGGGCCCCTGCGGCCGCAACGCGTGACGGAAGAATGGGGGGGTGTGGAGTGGAGTGGAGTGGACTCCGCTGCGCAGCAGGTTCGAATCTTAGGAAGGCCTGGACAGACGAGCATTCGAACGCCGAGTAGCTTGCTCAGCTCGGCTCAGAACTTTGGGATGTAACCCCCGTGCAATTCTGTCAAGGTACTCTTGCCCCGTGGCGGACTTCCTCTTACTACAGGGGCCCTTAAGAGATCGCAGAGCCTTATCCGCGATACCCCCACACTCAGTGCAAAACCAAATCTGAAGGGTCGGGTGAACATTCAGGGTATGCGTAGAGTGGGCCCAACCCCCCGCGATATGAACTCGCGACCCCTTTAAAGGCGAAAACACAACCCCATCGACATTGTACAGCCTAGGACATTCAGATTCGACGAATTCCTGAGCGGTAGCGAGGGATGCAGAACAGAAACAGGAGAGGCAACGTCGGCCGCAGTCGGCCAGACGGTGCCTGGACATGAGGGCAGCAACAGCAGCAGCCGAGGGAGGCGGAGGAGGAGGAGGAGCGGGAGGAGGCGGGACCTCAGAAGGGCCCCCAGGGCCTCGGGTGGCATCCCTTTCCCTTCTCTCAGCCTCCTGGCTGGCCGCCATGCTATCCAGCGTGGCTCGGAGGAGCCTCAGGCGGACGAGGTACGCCCTCCGCTCAGCCAGCAGGATGGGTTGACGGACCTCGGCGGGCAGCCTGGCTCTGGCCGCTGCACAGCCCGCGAACTCGTCGGCGAGCAGGTTGCCGATGACAAGGTACCTGTTCACCGTCTGGGCGGCAACGTCCTGAGCCGTGCTGTGGGACGGCGTCCAGAGTACCGTCACCTCGGCGTGGCGGCGTGAGCTCATCAGGTCCCCGATGAGCTTCCATAGGTCGGCGTCCTCGCCTGCTGGGTTCAGGTAGGCTTGGGAGTACCAGCCCGCCGCAACGTACTCGCAGTCCGTCACGTAGGTGAGGTACCTGGTCGTGCACCAGAGCGCGAGGTACAGGGAGTAGAGCTCCCCTCTCGCCACCACTTGGCGCGGGCCACCAAGCTGGCCGAAGACTGCACCATGTAGGTTGATCTCGGGCAGCAGGCTGGCCACACATACTATGGCAACTCCGATCCGCATGAAATCACTGATGCTCGCATCTGGTCCTCCACTGGCGTCACCGCATATCTCGACTGGTGACTCAGCGCTCCCCGCCCCGAAGATCCCTTCGGAGAGCTCGCTGATGCCCGTGAACTCCAGGACCGTGTCCTTCGGTGGGGGCGGGGTCTGGGTCCACTGGCTCGGTAGCAACCCGCGTAGCCAGAAACACTCGGTGGCGTCCGTCTGGGCCAGCGCGGCTGGAACCAGAGACTCTGAGCGAGTATAGGGCGTGGCCGACACGTTCTTGCTGCACTGCCAGAATCTGTGCTTGGCCGTCTCTGGTGCTTCTCGGCAGCGGTCACACATGTTGCTGCCCTTATAACCCTTCAATTCATCATAGCGCCTCTGTCGCGTCCAGTATCCACCTGTAGCAATATTGATCAGCAACTCGGTGAGGCGCACACCGTGAGGGAGTTGCCCAACTTGTTTGAGCAACAGCCGAAATGACCGATTGTCAACTCCATGCTCGACTCCACCTCCGCAGTAGTGTTTGGCAGCCGTGGTCCACACCACCTGGGCTGCCGACTGACGTACATCCTTCAACAATTCTCGGTGTGTGTCCAGAAACTTATTGCCCGTATATATGGCGTCTGGGAATTGCCATTCCTCCGCCCCCGTGGGCGTGGTGTACGACCACGTGTCCACATTCTCAGGGTTCCAATTGATGCGGAGGAGGGTGAGGATTACTGCAGACACGGGGCCACGAACTGCACGCACCTGATGTTGAGGGTCCAGCTGTGACAGATGGTCTCGGACATGATGCCAGACTTGTCGTACTCGCTGGCGCAGACCTGGCTGTTGCTGCCAGACGCTAAGCCACATGTCCACGGTCCTGGCTGGCATCGCCACTGCAGGGTCCCCTCCTGGCGCTCTCAGGTCCAGAAGGGTCGTGAGGCAGCGGCCTCTAGTAGCAGCTGCGCAGATCTGACCGAGTCGACGGCGGTGGGTGGTCAGCTGGTGGCCGAACATCCCGTGCACCTCGAAGCCGTAGGAGCCCGCAGGTTGGCAGCCATTGCGCTCCAGCCGCGTCGTGATCCCGTACCGCCGAGTAGCTCGGCTGAATCTCTTCACCTTCTCGTTCATCGCTCCGTGTTTGATCTGTCTTTGCGTCCTGGTAGCACGGCCCTGCTTGCCGCAGCTGAAGTCCACCCCCAGGTACGGCGCTTGCGCCAGAGCCCTGACTGGGAAACCCTTGAGCTTGGCAGCCCGGGCTACAGCACGAGCGTCAGCGGCGTTCGTGCACATGACGACTGACTTCTTGGCCAACTTGAGGCCTGCCTTGGCAAGCTCTTGGCCCGCCTTCACAACTCCGCGTATGAGGTTAGCCCTTACTGCCTGGCGTGAGCCCGTGATCTTCTGGCAGATATCGTCTATCCAAACGCGGTGGTTCATCCTGGGTGTCGCCGTAACCACCACCTGCATCACGAAGTGGGTGAGGATCTTGGCGAATCTGGTTCCCCCTCGCAGCCCCTGGATGACTGACTGGCAGGGCTCGAAGGGGGTGCACACTGCTCCTTCCTGGGATAACGTCCGCATCGTGATGCACTGAAGGAGCTCCAAATATAAAATGACTGGTGGGAAATGGAGCCTCAAGGCCGCCCTCGCCAGGGGCAGCCAAGGTATTGAATCATAAAATTCCTGAATGTCAAGCAGTCCTTGACCAAATTCCATTCGCATCCAGTGCGCTACCTCTTCATCAATGGCATGAAGATATGCTTCGCGTAAACAACTGTTCCCAGCAACTGCGGCATCCCATGCCTGTTCTTCATCTTTGCTCCATTGCTTAACTATAGGTTCCCGAACGTGTGACCAAAGGCGGCCTATCATAGGTATCATACCTATGCCTCTGTCGCCCTGGGATTTCTTGGGAGTCAAGAAGGTCACGATGAGCTGTGTCTGAGCTGGCCAAGCGAGCAAGGCTTCTGCATTCTTCAAAATGTCTGTAAATTCCTCCACGGCCTCACGAGGGAGGCGTTGAAAGTCGACTGGGCTCAGAACATCCACCCCCAGCCCTGCCTTAGCCTTCATGGCCTTGGCGCTGGCGTAGACCAGGTCTGGGGTAAGCTCAGGAAGATCATCACCCTGGGCCGCTTCTCGAATGAGTCGAAACACTTCCGTAATCTCGCTGACGTCAGGGGGCCGTGGAGCCCACATCCGCTTGAAGTTCACCGCTTTATGCTCCATGATGTCGGCTGGATGAACGAGGGTGCGATCCCCCACCTCCAGCTCACTCGGTGGTAGTGGGTTCGCCTTCAGCGACTTGTGGAGGATGCCCACGGCCTCTGGCTGCATCACAAAGGTCTTAAAGTTGGAGATCGACTCGTGAACTGCCGCGCGCTGAGCCCTGCTGGCCACACGCTTTGCTGCAATGACATAGTTCTCCAGCACTGGGGTCGACAACCGACTCGGGTCACCGAGGACTGCCAGCCACTGGTCCCACGGGGCCTCGCGACCCGCATTCAGTAGATTGTGCACCCCTTCAGGCCTGGACTGCCGTAGGAGGGTACTAGCCTTGCCGTACTCCTGCTGCTGGCGCTGGCCGTTGTCCCTGCACTGGTGCCTGAGGACTCCAGCGAGCACCGTGTGGACGCGCGTCCACCACTGGCTACGTTGATCATGAAGGGCGAGTTCCCGAACATGGGCAGTGACCCTCATGGGCTTCTCATGGATCCTGGGCCCCACGGCGCGCGTGGGCCCAGCAGGGGGCCTGACATGATGGTGTGTATGGAAAGCCTGCTCGACCGCCGTCACCCAAGTTGCGTACTGCCCCGTGAGGAGCTTTCCGCGAGCAGGTTCAAGCGAAAAGGCTACGGAGGAGGAAAGGAAAGGGGAGAGACTCGCCACGGCATCCGCTCCCGACCGAAAGCCCACCTGCTGTCGAGCCTCGGCCCACGTGGACGCAGGAATTTCAAACGGAGGGTCGGGCACATCTTCGACCACGGGGCACGAGGGGGCATCCTGCTGGAAGGGGTCGGGGCGATGCGACTGGACACTGCTACTACCTACGTTGCTGCTAACTAGGGGGTTACTTGAAACCGCCGAGGGGGGAAGGGGTTGGGCCTCGCATACCGACGAATTGACACTCACATTGACTGCATCGAGCTCGAGCTTTTTGTCTCCGACGGCCGATGCGCCGACCGCACCCGATCCATCAGACGACAGCTCGCTCCCAAGACGTGAGTCAGTACAAAAATTAAACTCGTGGGCCCAGGGGTCCTCCTCCTCCTCAGGGAAGGCCAAAAAATCGTGGTCCAGATCAGGGTCCTGATCGGCCTCCTCAGCCCCCTGGGAACGTGATGTCCCAAGTTGCACAGAGGGCTCCAAAACATCCCCGAAGGCCTCCTGAAAACCCGCGACCCTCTTGGCGTGAGCCTCCTGGCGCTTAACAGCCGCAACGGACCTGGCCTGGCTGGACTTGGATCCAGGAGTGGGCTCACACCGAGGCCTCGGGAGTTGGGGCAACTTCGGGGGCAAGGAAATCTCACGCGTCCTAAGGGTCTGGCCCGAAGCTCGTAGGCTCAAGGCTAGACCGAGATGAGGCTTCCACGTGACGCTTCTGACTACTTCAAGACTCTGGATGAATGAGGACGCGGCAGCGCTCATATACACAAAGTCGATCATTGTGTCTGGTCCTTTTTTCTGGGCACATGTGCCCTCAACTCCAGCTGAGACACGCACATGGCCCCCCGTCACTCTGTGGAAGGCCGTGCGCTTGAGCTCGTCTGGCGTCATGTTGAAGTCGCCGATGACCAGCCACGGGACTCGGAGTGAACGGAGTAGTCCACCGAGTCGGTTGAATCTCTCGATGTTCCTGCCCGTCATCTTGATGGACGGCAACGCGTACAGGGCGACCACCACGATCGCGTAGCTGTGCTGCTGCAGTATCACTGGGCAGAATCCGTCGTACGCCGACTGCGTCGGCGCCTTGAGGTACTTGGCAGCAGCCCTCGCCTCGGGCAGCTGTTGGCTCTGTAAGTGCTTGCGGGAGAAAAACACCTCACCTCCCTCGTTCGAGTGCGCCTCCTTGGCCTTAGACACTACCTTCGAGGTGCGGCGGGCCGAATTCATGATCATGCGAAGGTTGAGAGCCCGGCTTGCTTTGGTCCACTTCTTGACGTCCGACTCGCGGTGAATGTGAGTCTCAGTCATGATCCAGTGGTCGTAGGCTCCCACGTGCTCCTGTACGTACTTCCACACCTTGTCCGTTAGGCAGGTGACGTTCGAATAGAATAGCCTAGTGCATTCCCCTTCGTCACTGCCTGCCCCCTCGGTCTTGTGGGTCCGAGGGGCCCCCGTCCGACACCGTCAAGCTGAGGTATCTGCAGGCGCCCCAGCGGCCTCACCACTGGCGGTGCCCTTGCCCTTCGCCTTCGTCGCCGCCTGCTGCGCCAGGAACTTGGCCGCGGACAGCCTCTCCGCCTCCGCCTTAACGGCGTCTGAGGGGTCAGCTGCCGCCGCCGTGCCGCCGCCGCCGCCTGGGGTGGTCCCAGCCGCCGATGCCGCCGCCGCAGGAGGGGCCCCCTGGCCCCCGCCGCCAGCCGCCGCTGTGGCCGCCTCCTCAGGTGCGCCGTCAGTAGGCGCGCGTCTCTTCTTCTTCGCCCGCTCCTCGATGGTGTGCCGATGCTGCTGCATGGCCTCCAACCACTTCTGGATCTCGGCCTCCTTGCCCGTGAGGGTCTCCTTGGCGCCCTGCAACTGGCCTCGGAGCTCCTCTAGGGCCTTCTTCTCCGCGTCCGTGGCGTCCAGCGCCGCCAGGTTCGTGAAGAAGCTGTCGTCCCACTCCAGCGTGATGATCTTCTTCTCGCCGTCGGGGCTAGGCTTGGCCTCGGTGACCCCTTCGGCCTTAGCCAAGGCCGTGGCTGCTGCTCGCTTGGCCTCGGTGGTCTCGGCCAAGTGGATGGCTGCCGCCCTCTCTTTCGCCTCCGCAGCTGCCAGATTGCTGCGGAGGCGAATGACATTGCTAACCGCCTGGCTGTGGAGGTGCTCCGCGTTCCTCCACGCCCCATCGGCCCTGCGCAGGGCCTCCGCGGGCGTGATCCTGGCGGCCTCCCGCCCGCTCTCCTCCTTGGCGAGCTTGTCCAGCTGCGCCTGGAGGTCCACCTTGAGTGTGGAGTCGGTGGCGGCTGCCAGGGCCTGCTCCAGGAGGCTCTTCACTGACTTGCCCCCCTTGCCGCCCTTGCCGCCTCCGAGCCCGCTCCCCACAGGGCCCTTCAGGATGCCTGGGCGCCGTGGTTGCGGGCGCTCGCTCTCGCTGCCACTGGTGGCGTCGTAGAAGCCGTCGGCGTCGCTGTCGCCGTACTCGTCCACGAACTGAACTCGCCTCGGTTTCCTCTTCCTCTCGAATGGCTTGACCTCGTTGCCGCAACCGCTGCAGATGTTGTGGCGGCGGGCCAATACTCCGTTCCACTCGCACGTCTGACATTGCATGCATCTGGTCCACAGCTGGTGGACGCCCGCCATTGCGTCTGTCCCTGTGTTGGTCGGTGCCTCTTCTTGGCTGGCACGCAGAAAAGACACAGTCCCTCAAGCGCTGCTGGGAAGCCCAGGGACGAACTCAAGAGGGCAAGTGGGCCTCCTGGGGCCCCTCGCCCGCTCGAGCCCAAGTTGCTTGAGCGGAAGAATGGGGGGGTGGGAAGAGGAAGGGAAGGAGGCGGGGAGGGGGGATCTGGACGCTCGCGCCGAAAGCGTTGGGACAGGAAGGCGATCGGCGACCTCAAATCGCCCAGCCGGCATGTCTCCCTGGAGCTGGAGCACATTCGGAGGACGGGGGGGAAGGGAGGGAAGGAGGGAGGCAAAACGGGGAGGGGAGGGGCAGAGGAGAAACAAGAGGAACACTTGCAACCCGTCAGGTTGCCCTGGGGGCCGGCAAAGCCATGCGTGACTACGAACCCCACCGCGCCAGCGCAGAGGCGCGCGCAACAAAAAAAAAAAACAGCACAGCGACCAGCGCACTCAGCTAACGGACGGAGAGAAGGATGCATACGACGAGCCAAGGCGCGAATGAGACGCCGAACCGCCTGGTACAAGCGAAGTAGACGTAGAAACCCATGTCGACGCATAACGACGCATCGCAGGCGCGTGGCCCGCGAAGGCCTCGCGCAAAAAAACGCAGAATGCATCCCCCGCCTCGGCCGGTCGAAAAGACACGGAGCGGCTCAGCGTGCGGTGCAGCGCATGGCGCGCCGTTGATCTCGAGGAAGCCCGCCGCGGACCTGCACGCTTTATCCAAGCAGTGTAAGAAACGCCGCTGCCGGCGCCGCCGAAAGGAAGGCAATGCACGCGTGAACTGAGATCCGGCCGTGCGCATCAGGTTCGATGGAATCCTGGCTGGCTCCGCCACTGAGCACGCGCCTGCCCGCCCGCTGGAAACGATGGCAGGTCGGCCGCGCGTTGGAGGCCGCGCGGGACACCGCGGCCATCGCCCGCGGCGGAAGCGTGCTCCTCCAGGCGGCGGCGCCGTTGATGAAGCGATCCGCCCGGCGACCAGGCGGCGCCCCCATCGCCCAGCGGTCCAGGCGTCGGCGAACATGGCGGTGGAGGCTTCCCTGGCGGCGTCGCCCGAAGGCACCGCGCGCCCAAGCTCGCCGCCCTTTGCAGCACCCGCCGAAGTCGACGTCGACCGGGGGGTCTGCGAGAGAGCAGCCGCCAGGCATCGCGCGTTCGAGGTGCAGAACCTGGTGCTGTGAGGCTGCCAGACTGACCAGATGATTGCTGTCGAGCCACGAAATAGCTTGGCTTCCTCCATGCCTCGGGGCTTCCAGTCTGGCCACTCGTGCCTGCGCGGCGCAGGCTGCGAGCGGGACATCCATGAACTCGGCGGGGAAGACCCTGTTTGGCTCGTTCATCGCAACCGGAATAATCCAGCTGGTCGGGCCCGGAAGCAACTTTTTGACTGCCCCCCATTCGGCGCCGTCGAACGCACCCGGCCCTGGCGTCACCTGCGCTGCGAATGTGATCACAGAGTCGATGTGCGTCTTGTAGGCGTCCACGGTGTTCTGAAAGCCAGCCCATGGCCGCCCGCTGCTTGGCGCGGTCAACGTATTTTGTTTGTCAGCAGCGCGGCGCCCGTGGCTCGAATGCCAGAAAGACGCCCAGGTGTTTGGCCTTCTCCGCGACGCAGAGTTGACCCCGCAGTGGCGCAGCAGCGCGTGGCAGAGACCGCGCGGGCAGGGTGTCAAACTGGAGCAGCGGGGCGACTGCCATTTTCCCCACGTTGAAACGGATGCCTTGCA
The DNA here is from genome assembly GCA_963575745.1 of Prorocentrum cordatum. NCBI lineage: Eukaryota > Dinophyceae > Prorocentrales > Prorocentraceae > Prorocentrum > Prorocentrum cordatum. The sequence continues at coordinate 197,240 of CAUYUJ010018317.1, read as the reverse complement.
GGCGCTCGTGCCGCGAGACGATGTCCTGCAAGCGCCCGAGCTGGCTAATGGCCAGCTAATGCTATCTGCGTGGGCGATAGCTGGGTCGTCGGCGCCAGCTCTCCGAGTTGTCTCCGGGGCCAAGCGGGCCAGGCGCCGCAGCGGGAGATCGGGAGAGACCGCGAGGAAGATTGGAGAGACGGAGCGCCCCTGGCGGATCCCTCTAGTCGTCTGGGGCCCCATGAATCGCAGCCCTCCAACCGCCGTGTGGCATCTATTGTTGCGGTAGGGGGCATCGAAGAAACGTCGGCAACTGGCGCGGCCACTCCAGGGCCTGGGAGCTCACGCGCACCATCTCCTCCTCGACTGGAGTGGACGTCGCCGCGAAGTCAAACGGGGCGGCGCAGCCGCGTTCTGAACTGATGGCCCGCTGCAACGTGATGATATTAACCACCATTGACCGACGTCCGATGCAGCCCTGCTGCTCTGATGTGACCTCTGGGCCCGCGAGGGACTCGAGGAGAGACTGGGCGGCGTTGGCGAGAATGCGGCTGTCTGCGCACGTGGCGCTTGGAGGTCGCGAGTTAAGCCCTCGGGGGTCTTGCGCGGCCATTCCATGGCGGGGCCCCTGACGAGCTCGACGGCGTGACCTCCAAAAATCTTGAGTTTCTCATGAGTGCTTCTGGCGATGACGCGCGGATTGACGACGTCGGCGGCTTCTGGGCATCTCGCCGGCCGCGCGGAGATGTCCTGTGGGGAAGGCCTTCTCAAGGGCCCGAATCAATTTCATCGCAGCCCCGAGCCTGTCTTCACGGGCCGCGGCGCCGACGCGGCTCGCTCCGGATTCCAGCTCGCGTCTTCCTTCGCGGCCTCCACGGGGTTCACCTTCGCAGAGGGCGAGGGGGTTCGCCTCCAGATGCTGGCGCATCTCATCTCTTTCATGCGCGGACGTTGGCGGGGGGTATTTTTTTTGCGGGGCCTGGTTCAGTGAAGCGCACCTGGTGGCGCCCCCCGCTCCGCGTCGCCGCCCGAACCTGTCGTCGCCCGAATAAGCGCCAGCTGCGGCAGGCTCGTTCTACTGATTCTGATGCATTTTTTGGGCCTTCGGGCCCCGATCACGGGCCCGCCCCCCTTATCTGGTGCCCTGGCGATATCCGACAAACTAGCGGGAACCGCTCGGCGCTGAAAACTTCCATGCGCAATGGCCGCGGCGACGAGCGGCCCATCCTCGCTCGGGGCGCGGGCATGGGGATGCCCGGGGCGACCCGGAGCAGGCGGCGGCCCTGCTCGAGGACAAATCGGCGCGCCAATTCCCGAGCAGCGCGCCGGAGGTGACGGTCGAGCTGATCAGCCACATGGAAATTCGCGCATATCCAATCCAACCGCGAACGCGCCGAACTGGAGGCACGAGCGCGCTTGGGCTGGCAGATGTCGCGCATGCCGCGGGGGTGGGCGAACGCCCGCTGGACGTGCGCTTCTCTGCGGGGGTCTTTCCTGCGAGCTCCCGTCGCAGTCCCCAGAGGCACCCCCTCGGCCAGGTTGAGACGCCCCAGCAAATCCCGCGAAACGCTGACGGAGCATCTTGCGCTCGAGCTAGCCTCGCTGCCGCCCTATCGCCGAGGTGGGCTCGGAGATCTGGGAAGGCGCGGAATCGGTCGCGCAGGCCAGCTGCTCTGGCCCCGCGCAGCTCGCAAGGCCAGTCGTCCTCGCCAATGCGAAAATGCACTGCCCTCGCGTCGAGGCGCCCCCGGTTGGGGCATAACCAGAGACGCGCCGCTCTCCCAAGCCAAATTTCGTCGAACGCCAGGTCTGGGTATTCGGTCGCCAAGAGGTCACTCTGCACAGCAATGCCCACTCCTGCGCGACCTGTGGTGCTGGAGCAAGACCGCCGAGATGTCGCGCACAGGGTGCCGTCGCCAAGTCGCATTTCGAACGGCGGCGCCGCGCGCCTCCGAGACCTATGGGATATCCGAGGAAAGCGCGAGCTTCGACGCGCAGCTCGCCTTGGCCGCGTGTCTATGCGGGTCGACTGCGACGGGGGCCTGAGGATTCCGCGCCGTCGCCGCGAATTCGCCGGAATGCTGGCCGGAGGCGTTCTCTGGGTGAGCCGAGGCAGCCGCGCGGGGCGCGGGCGCGACGGCTCGCCAGCTGACCGCTCGAGGGCCGCTCGCTAGCTCGCCGCGGACCTGGCGACGTCGACCCTGGCGGTCGGCGGGCGAGCGGGTCGTTGGCGAAGAAGAGAATCAGGCCGTTCAAGTTAACGCATCGGACTCCCAACCCGCCATGGGGCTGTCGAGGAGGCCCCCGTGGTTGGAGGCCGGGGCGGGCCCCTGGCCCCGCGGCCTCGGGCCCTTTCCCGACGCGGCCCCGACCGAGATGGCATCGCTGACCACCCCGATGTAAACGTAGTCATCATTCACCGAAGCTGCCTGTCCGTGCAGACGGGCATTAAAGCCCGCGGGCACCGTCGAGATCTTGCAGGAACACCCGGGGGGCACTAGCTGGAACCGCGGGGATTCGACTGGCCAAGTGGACAAATTCATCTGCTGTTGGCCAGTCGGGATTCGCAGCGCCAGCGAAGGTGATACCTGCGGCGCTCGTCACGTGCGACATCAGCCGCCGCGTGACATCCGCATCCCGATGGCCCAACTTCCCCAGGCCGACATCTCCGCGACGGAATCCATCGACGCACGAACTCGTCTGCACTGGCGCCAGCCCGCCGCGAAGGCCGCCGAAGTTTTCGAGGGGGGGGCAATCGTGTGACCACCGCGCCTCGAATCTTTCCACCTGTGCTCCGTGGCCGCCGCCTCGCCGTCGCGGATCATGACGAAATCCAGCGTAGTCGTCAAGGTTTCTCTGGACGCCTCCGCGATGACGAAGATCTTCTCCCCGTCCACGCAGAGTAGCCGTTAGCAGAGGGGCCAGACATGCAAGTGGCAACGAGCGCCGAAGTGTTCCAAACAAGGCTGCGTCGTTGGAGATGTACAGCTCCGCTGTCTCGCAGCATGCGCCAGCTGGAAGGCGCCGCTGCCGTGCTGTGCGAAGCGTGAGGGTGATTTCCATCCGACTCGGTCGCCAGGAGGACCAAGTCGATCGCCACCCTGGTCGCATCTTCCCTGCTTAGTAGACTGCGGCGGTGCTGGCGGGGCAGAGCCCCACGACGGAGAGTCGCGATGCGGGACAAAAGCGCAGGTTGGCATTCGGATCGAATGTTAAACGTGACGACTACCTGAGTGGCAGCTCCCAAGATTCAAAATGCGACGTGGGGTCTGGCGCAGTGATGACTGAGGCGCAAGATGACAAAACCAGAAGCGGCTGCCCGCGGTGCCACTGCAGCAGGCATGATCAGCTCGAACGGCATGATCAGCTCGAACGGGTTGGGGCGAAAACGGATTTCCTGACCGCCGCGCACCGCTTCTCGGCGAGAGCGGGGGGCCACCAGTGGTCCATAATGCCTTCCCGCGTGTTCGTGCCAGTGTGTAGCAGCGGCGGATCAAACCACAACAGCGCATATGGGCGCGCCGTTTCATCCAGGAACCTAAGATATGATGTCAGGCGCCTGGCAGTTGCATGCCCGTCCGTGCGGGCCCACGCCGTCGACGCGCTGCTGCCGGTGAGTTCCGGCCACAGCTATCATCACCTTTCTCGCTCAGGTTCGCTACCAAACGGGCGCGCTCAACGGTGTCGTACACGTCGCCTATGTTGCCGTTGATGTTGTGCCACTGAGTGAGCGTCTTGAAGGTGGGGCACTGCATGAGCGTCTTCAGGCGTAAACTGGCGCGCAGCTCGAGCTCCTTCCAGAGAGGAAGCCTGTTGGGGCGCGTCACGAATGTCCTCCTACTCGTCAAGGCCTCGCCGGGCTCCTCCTCGCATGTCCGCGCCGCGGCCTCCAGCTTCAGCTTGGGCAGCTGCATGGTCTGCTGGTCACCGCAGCCCAGGAGGTCCTGGCAAGATTTCTAAAAGGGAGAGCAGAAGGCTTCCGAACGGCATGCATCACTCGCGTGGGGTGTGTGCACTGCATCTTCGAACATCAGAAAGTCCCTTCGATCCTCAGACTCGACCAGGTACGCGAACTGTCGCACGATGTTCTAGACATCCTGGGCGGCTTCGGGGATCTTGATCGTCGACGCCTGGACGTCGCGATTGCCGTGGACGGAGACCTGGACAAGGGGCATGTGATGCGACGCCTCGCCATCGACCCAGTCTTGGAGGATTGCGTCTGTGAGCACCTGCAGCCCAAAGGGCACCGCAGCAGATACAGCTCCCTGGGCCGGAAGCCTGGTGGCAACATTGCGAACGGCTTTCCTGGTTTGTTCCCGCCTCGCGCAGACTGCAGGGGGGCCTCTCATTGCGCCATCCGTCGGCGGCGGACTTGCAGCACTCTGGTCGTGGATGTAGCAGATGTCGCTGTTGCCGATGGATGGCGTGTCCTTCACCTCCAGATAGCTGTGCCAGGAACACCAGGTTCATTATCGTGTTGTCCGGGAGTGGAGAGGTGCGCGGTTCTCCCCGGGGCCGTAGGCGACCCGAGGAGGAGGAGGAGGAGGAGGAGGAGGAGGAGGAGGAGGAGGAGCAGGAGGAGGAGGAGGAGCAGGAGGAGGAGGAGGAGGAACGCCCGTACCTGGGGGCAACGTCATCCAGCTATGTGTGGGGCCTGGGCCTGAGCCATTTGTATGGCCGTGGCTCCTGATGCATTGGGGGCATGATAAAGTAATTATCTGGCATTTTGGAGAGGGCCACTCTTAGAGCGACCGAGGACTTCTCGAGATCGAAAGGCCGCCCGTGCTGACAGCCAACCATTTCCTTGGAAATGTGGTAGATGTGAAACGAAAACGCGAAATGTGGTAGATCGTCAGATCAAGAGCGGGATAGTGGACAGGAGGCCGAGACCGAGCCCAATCAGAGGGCAGGGAGGGACGTGGGCGCGGGGGCGACACAAGAGGTGGAGCAGACGAGGGGACTTCAGATAGTGAGCAAGACTATCTGGGGATTTTTTGTTAAAACAAATAAAACAAAAATAAACAAATAAAAAAAGACGACGGCGGTGACGACGACAACGGTGATGACGACGGTGATGATGACGATGTTCGCTCTTGGCGAGAATTCAACATGATCGGGGCGTGGCGAGGAGAACCCTCCTAAAGGCGAGGGGCGTTCATAGCTAACCTCGATGCTCCATCCTTCAACCCCCGCTCGACGGCGACGGGGCCCCCGTGGGCCTGTAGAGCTCCCCGGCGCCCCCAGAGGCCTCCAGAGGCTCGGCACTTGCCAGAGACACTCCGACGACGACCACGACATCGACCACGACCACGACGACGGAGACGGAGACGGCGACGGAAACGCAGACGACGACGATGACGACGCCGACGCCGACGCCGACGCCGACGCCGACGCCGTCGCCGACGCCGACGCCGTCGCCGACGCCGACGACGACGACGACGACGACCTTCTCGGCGGCCTCCGCCGTCGCCCCCGCGGCCGGCGACGCCGAGCAGAGGCGGCAGGCGGAGGCCCACGAGGAGGCCCGCCTTCGGCGGCCTCGCCGCTTTGCTTTGGTCTTCGCCGTCGCGGCCGCCGCCGTGGCTGTCGTGGTGGTGGTCTTAGGTCGGGCATGTCCTCCTACAGGTGGATTTTGGAAGGGCAATTTTTGAAATAGTCGAATCATTCTCGAACGTACCCCGCAACAGTCACAAAAACGTCCCCAGACGATTTTTCGACTATTTTTGAATGTTCCTCCTGTGCCCAGAAGAACGTGCCCGACTTCATGGTGGTGGCGGACGTCGCTTGTGCCGCCGTCGTCGTCGTGGCTGTCGCCGCCGCTGACCCGCCGCCGTCGTCGTCGCGCGCGGCGGCGCCTGTGCCCGCCGCCGCCGCAGGAGGCGAGGCCGAGCGTGCCGGCGTGCCCGGCGCCGAGGAGGGCATCGAGGGGCAGCCGCCGCCGCCGACGGAGGGCGAGCGGCCTCGGGCGGTCCGCGGCGGCGCCGCCGCCTCCTCCTCCTTCTCCTCCCCCTCCTCCTCCCTCTCCTCCTCCTCCTGCTCCTCCTCCCTCCTCCTCCTCCCCTCCCTCCTCCTCCTCCTCCTCCTCTTCCTCCTCTTCCCCCTCCTCTCCTCCTCCCTCCTCCTCCTCTCCTCCTCCTCCTCCTCCCTCCTCCTCCTCCTCCTCCTCCTCCTCCTCCTCTCCCCCTACTCCTGCTCCTCCTCCTCCTGCTCCCTCCTCCTCCTCCTCCTCCTCCTCCTCCTCCTCCTCCTCCTCCTCCTCCTCCTCCTCCTCCTCCCCCTCCTCTCCAGCGGCGGAGGGCGGCCGGCGATCCACGGCGGCAACGCCCCAAGGGGCCAGGGAGGTGGGGAGGCTCTTCGGGCGCTCTGGGGCCCCTCCTGGAGACAGCAGCAGGAGGTAAACTTGGAGGAGGACAAACTTAGACGAGGACGAATCGGAGATCTCTCTCGCTCTCTCTGTCTCTCTCTCTCTCTCTCTCTATATATATATATACACCTATACGACCACCCTTCGGGTGAGAAGGAGGTTTGGGGGGGGGAGGAACCAACGTCTCACTCGATCGGTCTCACTATCGATCTCACTATCGATCTCACTATCGGTCTCGCTCGATCGATCTCACCCGATCGGTCTGACAATCGATCTCACTCGATCTATTTCATTCGATCGATCTCACAATCGATCGGACTATCGATCTCACAATAAATCTCACTATCGGTACCACTACCGATCCCACAATCGATCTGATATCCGGTCTCACTATCGATCTCACTATCGATATTACAATCGATCTCACAATCACTGTCATCATCAGCATCATCAACCGCATCGTCACAAACGTCATCAACATCATCATCATCGGGACACCATCATCATCATCATCACCACCTCATCACCATCATCATCAAACTCATCATCACCATCATCATCAGGACATTATCATCGTCACCATCATCATCACCATCATCAACATCAGCATCATCGAGACATCATCAGCATCGGAACACCACCACCATCATCATCACCTCATCATCATTATCATCATCAGCATGAACACCGTCATCAACATCATCATCATCATCATCATCACCAGGACGCCATCATCATCAACATCATCGTCATCAACATCAACATCATCACAATCATCGGGACACCATCATCATCGTCACCATCATCATCATCATCATCACAATCATCAGCATCATCATCATCATCATCATCATCATCGGGACGCCATCATCATCCACATCAGCAGCATCATCATCATCATCATCATCATCGGGCCACCATCATCAACATCATCATCATCATCACCCTATCATCATCCTCATCCTCATCATCAACATCATCATCATCGGGACACCATCATCGTTATCATCATCATCATCATCATCATCATCATCTCATCATCATCGGGACACCATCATCATCACCATCATCATCACCAACAGCAACATCATCAACATCATCATCACCACCAACATCGGGACACCATCATCATCATTATCATCATCATCATCATCATCATCATCATCATCTCATCATCATCAACATCATCACGATCATCAACATCAGCATCATCATCATCATCATCGGGACGCCATCATCATCAGCAACATCATCATCATCATCAACATCATCATCATCATCATCACCATCGGGACACCATCAGCATCATCACCATTGCCATCATCATCAGGATCATGACGATCATCAACATCAACATCATCGTCAACATCATCATCATCATCATCATCATCATCATCATCATCATCATCATCATCATCATCATCATCGGGACACCATCATCATCACCACCATCACCATGATCATCATCAACATCATCGACGTCGTCATCATCATCATCATCATCATCATCATCATCATCATCGCACCAGCGGGACACCGCGCGGCACCGGCCCCCAGAAAGGAAACACCGCGCGGCACCGGCCCCCAGAAAGGAAACACCGCGCGGCATCCTCCCTCCCTCGCTCCCGTCACCCTCGCCTGCCGCCCCTGGCCTCTGCCACCGGGGCCCCCCCTTGGCGCTGGTGCAGAAATCTGCGAGGCGGGGACTTCGTTCCATGGCCACTGCCCGGGCAACCGAAGCCCAGGGAGCCCAGGGGCGGCGGAAACAAATCCTCCAAGTCCTCCTCCTCCTCCTCCTCCTCCTCCTCCTCTTCCTCTTCCTCGCCCCCCCCTGGTGCGGGCCCGAGGGGGGCCGAGTGTATCGACGCACCCTCAGCCCGCCGAGGTTCCCGAAGGCCGGTGCTCCGAGCGGTGGCCGCGGATGTGGCCCCCGCCTCGGACCAGAGGTGATCCCCCCCCCCTCCCCGCTTGCCCGGCAGAGCAGCCAGCGCGGGCGCGCACCCTGCCCAGGGGGGGGGGGGCGCGGAGGGGGCAGGCGGCGAGGGGGCGGCCGAGCACTCGGCTCCGCGACAGGCTCGGCACACGGAGGCCCGCGGCGGGCGACTGGGCGCCGTGGGCGTCGGCAAGCCTTCCGAAGCTCCCCGCCCCCCCCCCCCCCAACGACGGGCGAGGCTCGAGAATAACGTCGATTCTGGAACGTCGATGCTCCTCCTCCTCCTCCTGCTGCTCCTCCTCCTCCTCGTGTTCTTCTTCCTCTTCCTCCTCCTCCTCCTCCTCGCCCTCCTCCTCGCCCTCCCCCTCCTCCTGCCCCTCGTCCTCCCGCCTGCTGCTGCCGCTGCTGCTGCTCCTCCCTCCCCCTCCTCCTCCTCCTCCTCCTCCTCCTCCTCCTCCTCCTCCTCCTCCTCATCCCTTTGTCCCCGCCTCCTTCGATTTCGACTTTGTTGTTCCCAACCATCCTGTGGCGTTGGATCCTCGTTTTGAAGAGACAGCGCCCCGCATCCTTCCTTCCTTCCTTCCTTCCTTCCTTCCTTCCTCCTCCTCCTCCACCATTATCAGCATCATCATCATCATCACCACCACCATCATCATCATCATCATCATCATCATCATCATCATCACCATCATCATCATCATCATCATCATCATCATCGGTATCATCATCATCATCATCAACATCATCATCACCATCATCATCATCATCATCATCATCATCATCATCATGCTCATCATCATCATCAGCAACATCATCAGCATCAGCATTGACGTCATCATCACCATCACCATCATCGTAATGATCATCATGGCCGTCATCACCACCATCATCGTCATCACCATCGCCGTCATCATCACCATCATCGCCATCAGTGCCCCCACAAGGAGCTCCAGCGAAGGCGCCAGTGGCTGCGTTCGCATGCGCCCACCGCACCCATGCCGGCACACCCCTCACACGCTTCTTGCCCCTACAGGGAGCTCCACCGAGGGCTCCAATTGCTGCGTTCGCATGCCCCCGCCGCACCAATTTCGGCACACCCCTCACACGTTTCGCGGCCCCATATGCAGCTCCACCGAAGGCACCAGTGGCTGCGTTCGCATGCGCCCACCGCACCAATTTCCACCCCACTCATTTTGGCACACCCCTCACACGTTTCTTGCCCCTATAGGGAGCTCCACCGAAGGCGCCAGAGGCTGCGTTCGCATGCGCCCACTGCACCTATGTCTGCACACCTTTCACACGTTTCGCGGCCCCAGATGCAGCTCCACCGAAGGCACCAGTGGCTGCGTTCGCATGTGCCCACCGCACCCATTTCGGCACACCCGTTACATGCTTCGTGGCCCAATGACAGTTCCACCAAAAGGCTCCAGTGGCTGCGCTCGCATGCGCCCACCGCGCCCATTTCGGCCCCCCCCCCCCCCGCTTCTTGTCCCCATGAGGAGCTCCACCCAGGGCTCCAATGGCTGCGTTCGCATGCACCTACCGCAGCCATGCCAGTACACCTCTCACACGCCTCGTGGCCCCACAGGGAGCCCCACAGACGGCCCCAGAAGCTGCGTTCGCATGCGCCCACCGCACCCCTGTCAGCACACCCCTCACACGTTTCTTGCCCCCATAGGGAGCCCCACCGAAGGCGCCAGTGGCTGCTTTCGCACGCGCACACCCCACTCACTATGGCACAGCTTTACACGTTCCGTGGCCCCATAGAGAGCTCCACCGACGGCCCCAATGGCTGCGTTCGCATGCGCCTACCGAATCAATTTGTGCACGCCCCGCAACACACATTTCGTGGTCCATAAGGAGCTCCACAGACGGCCCCAGTGGCTACGTTCGCATGCGCGCACCGTACCCATTTTTCCCAACCCTCCTGCGTTGGGCTCTCGTTTTGAATAGAGCACTGCTCGCGCGTCTCCTTCCTTACTTCCGTCCTTCCTTCCCGTCCCTCTGTTCCCCCCTGCTTTCGCTCGTCGCTGCGTGCCAGCTGGGGGGCTGCGATCTGCGAAGCTGTCGCCACTTTTGAGGCCTGCTGGGGGGCCCAGCACAGTGGGTACACACGGCGGATTGAAATTGCACCTCGCCGTCCCTGGGGGGTTGCGATCTGTGAAACTGTCGCCACTTTCGAGGCCTGCTGGGGGGGCCCAGCACAGTGGGTACACACGGCGGATTGAAATTGCACCTCGCCATCCATGGGGGGCTGCGATCTGCGAAACTGTCGCCATTTTCGAGGCCTGCTGGGGGGCCCAGCACCGTGGGTACACACGGCGGATTGAAATTGCACCTCGCCATCCCTGGGGGGCTGCGATCTGTGAAAACGTCGCCACTTTCGAGGCCTGCTGGGGGGCCCAGCACAGTGGGTACACACGGCGGATTGAAATTGCACCTCGCCATCCCTGGGGGGCTGCGATCTGTGAAGCTGTCGCCACTTTCGAGGCCTGCTGGGGGGCTCAACACAGTGGGTACACACGGCGGATTGAAATTGCACCTCACCGTCCCTGGGGGGCTGCGATCTGTGAAGCTGTCGCCACTTTCGCGGCCTGCTGGGGTGCCCAGCACAGTGGGCACACACGGCGGATTGAAATTGCACCTCGCCGTCTCTGGGGGGCTGCGATCTGTGAAAACGTCGCCACTTTTGAGGCCTGCTGGGGGGCCCAGCGCAGTGGGGTACACACGGCGGATTGAAATTGCACGTCGCCATCCCTGGGGGGCTGCGATCTGTGAAACTGTCGCCGCTTTCGAGGCCTGCTGGGGGGCCCAGCACAGCGGGTACCCGCGGCGGAGTCAAATGTGACCTTGCCATCCCTGGGGGGCTGCGATATGTGAAACTGTCGCCACTTTCGCGGCCTGCTGGGGTGCCCAGCACAGTGGGTACACACGGCGGACTCAAATGGAACCTCGCCATCCCGGGGGGGCTGCGATCTGTGAAACCGTCGCCACTTTCGAGGCCTGCTGGGGTGCCCAGCGCAGTGGGTACCCACGGCGGACTCAAATGTGACCTCGCCGTCCCTGGGGGGCTGCGATCTGTGAAAACGTCGCCACTTTCGAAGGCTGCTGGGGGGCCCAGCGCAGTGGGTACCCGCGGCGGACTCAAATGGGACCTCGCCATCCCTGGGGGGCTGCGATCTGTGAAACTGTCGCCACTTTCGAAGCCTGCTGGGGTGCCCAGCACAGTGGGTACCCACGGCGGACCCAAATGGGACCTCGCCATCCCTGGGGGGCTGCGATCTGTGAAACTGTCGCCACTTTCGAGGCCTGCTGGGGGGCCCAGCACAGTGGGTACCCACGGCGGACTCAAATATGACCTCGCCATCCCTGGGGGGCTGCGATCTGTGAAACTGTCGCCACTTTCGAGGCCTGCTGGGGTGCCCAGCACAGTGGGTACCCACGGCGGACTCAAATGTGACCTCGCCATCCCTGGGGGGCTGCGATCTGTGAAACTGTCGCCACTTTCGCGGCCTGCTGGGTGGCCCAGCACAGTGGGTACCCACCGCAGATTCAAATTAGACCTCGCCGTCCCTGGGGGGCTGCGATCTGTGAAACTGTCGCCACTTTCGAAGGCTGCCGAGGGGCCCAACACAGTGGGTACCCACCGCAGATTCAAATCCCACCAGCCGTCTGGGCGTCGGTGGTTTAGGGCGTTTCCTCTTCCACCCCTCCCTCTCCCCCTTCGGGGAGGGGTTTACCCCTCCCCCACCCCCTCCCCACTGACCTGGACGGGGGGGGGGCCGCGAGCGGTCAGAGCGTCCAAAACGGCCTCGGCGAGGACGCCAAAATCATTGATTTTACCATGGTTTTGGCCCCATTTTGGCCTTCTGAGGGGGCGGCGCTGATTAAAACCCCCCTCTTCTTTGCTCGATTTCCTCCACGATGGCCGCAAGAGGCCCCCAGGATGCCTCAAGAGGCAGCAGGATGGCCCCAAGATGGCCCCAAGAGGCCCCCCCAAGAGGCCCCCAGGAGCCCCCCAAGAGACCCCCAAGAGGCCCCAAGAGACCCCCCAGAGGCACCCAAGGTGCTCCCAGAGGCTTTTTTTTATTATGGTTTGGGCCCCATTGTGGCCTTCTGAGGGGGCAAAGATGGCCCCAAGAAGCGCCCAGGAGGCCCCCAAAGGCCCCAAGATGGCCCCAAGAGGCCCCACGAGGCCCCCAGGAGGCCCCAAAGAGGATCCCGAACGGCCCACAGAGGCCCCCCCGAGGCACCCAAGACGCCGAAAAGCCCCTCAGGACGACCCTCTACTCGCCTGGTCGTTTCTGGACCCTCTACTCGCCTGGGCGACGTCGGCTGGTGTTTTTTTTTCTTTCTTTTTCCCAACCCTCCTTGGTTGGGTATTCGTTTTGAATCGAGCAGTGTGGTCGCGTCCCTTCTCCCGCCCTTCCTCCTTTTCCCCTCCCGCCTCTTCCTGTCTTGCCCGCGGGGGGCTGCGATCTGTGAAACTGTTGCAATTTTCGAGGCCTGCTGGGGGGCCCAGCACAGTGAGGGCCACGGGCGGATCCAAATTAGACCTCGCCATCCCTGGGGGGCTGCGATCTGTGAAACTGTCGCCATTTTCGAGTCCTGCTGGGGGGCCAGCACAGTGAGGGCCACGGGCGGATTCAAATTAGACCTCGCCATCCCTGGGGGGCTGCGATCTGCGAAACTGTCGCCATTTTCGAGGCCTGCTGGGGGGCCCAGCACAGTGAGGGCCACGCGCGGATTCAAATTAGACCTCGCCATCCCTGGGGGGCTGCGATCTGCGAAACTGTCGCCATTTTCGAGGCCTGCTGGGGGGCCCAGCACAGTGAGGGCCACGCGCGGATTCAAATTAGACCTCGCCATCCCTGGGGGGCTGCGATCTGCGAAACTGTCGCCATTTTCGAGGCCTGCTGGGGGGCCCAGCACAGTGAGGGCCACGCGCGGATTCAAATTAGACCTCGCCATCCCTGGGGGGCTGCGATCTGCGAAACTGTCGCCATTTTCGAGGCCTGCTGGGGGGCCCAGCACAGTGAGGGCCACGGGCGGATTCAAATTAGACCTCGCCATCCCTGGGGGGCTGCGATCTGCGAAACTGTCGCCATTTTCGAGGCCTGCTGGGGGGCCCAGCACAGTGAGGGCCACGGGCGGATTCAAATTAGACCTCGCCATCCCTGGGGGGCTGCGATCTGCGAAACTGTCGCCATTTTCGAGGCCTGCTGGGGGGCCCAGCACAGTGAGGGCCACGCGCGGATTCAAATTAGACCTCGCCATCCCTGGGGGGCTGCGATCTGCGAAACTGTCGCCATTTTCGAGGCCTGCTGGGGGGCCCAGCACTTTGTGACGCCACACGCAGATTCAAATTAGACATCGCCATCCCTGGGGGGCTGCGAGCTGTGAAACTGTCGCCACTTTCGCGGCCTGCTTGCGGGGCCCAGCACAGTGGGTACCCACTGCAAATTCAAAGTAGACCTCGCCATCCCTGGGGGGCTGCGATCTGTGAAGCTGTGCCACTTTCGAGGCCTGCTGGGGGGCCCAGCACAGTGGGTACCAACCGCAGATTCAAATTAGACCGCGCCATCCCTGGGGGGCTGCGATCTGTTAAACTGTCGCCACTTTCGAGGCCTGCTGGGGGGCCCAGCACAGTGGGCACCCACCGCAGATTCAAATTAGACCTCGCCATCCCTGGGGGGCTGCGATCTGTGAAACTGTCGCTACTTTCGAGGGCTGCTGAGGGGCCCAGCACTTTGTGACGCCACACGCAGATTCAAATTAGACATCGCCATCCCTGGGGGGCTGCGAGCTGTGAAACTGTCGCCACTTTCGCGGCCTGCTTGCGGGGCCCAGCACAGTGGGTACCCACTGCAGATTCAAAGTAGACCTCGCCATCCCTGGGGGGCTGCGATCTGTGAAACTGTCGCCACTTTCGAGGGCTGCTGAGGGGCCCAGCACTTTGTGACGCCACACGCAGATTCAAATTAGACATCGCCCTCCCTGGGGGGCTGCGAGCTGTTAAACTGTCGCCACTTTCGCGGCCTGCTTGCGGGACCCAGCACAGTGGGTACCCACCGCAGATTCAAAGTAGACCGCGCCATCCCTGGGGGGCTGCGATCTGTTAAACTGTCGCCACTTTCGAGGGCTGCTGGGGGGCCCAGCACAGTGGGCACCCACCGCAGATTCAAATTAGACCTCGCCATCCCTGGGGGGCTGCGATCTGTGAAACTGTCGCCACTTTCGAGGCCTGCTTGCGGGGCCCAGCACAGTGGGACACCACGCAGACCCAAATTAGACCTCGCCATCCCTGGGGGGCTGCCGCTCTGTGAAACTGTCGCCACTTTCGAGGCCTGCTGAGGGGCCCAGCACTTTGTGACGCCACACGCAGATTCAACTTAGACATCGCCATCCCTGGGGGGCTGCGAGCTGTGAAACTGTCGCCACTTTCGCGGCCTGCTGGGGACAAAGTGGGTACCCACCGCAGATTCAAATTAGACCTCGCCATCCCTGGGGGGCTGCGATCTGTGAAACTGTCGCCACTTTCGAGGCCTGCTTGCGGGGCCCAGCACAGTGGGTACCCACCGCAGATTCAAATTAGACATCGCCATCCCTGGGGGGCTGCAAGCTGTGAAACTGTCGCCACTTTCGCGGCCTGCTTGCGGGGCCCAGCACAGTGGGCACCCACCGCATATTCAAATTAGACCGCGCCATCCCTGGGGGGCTGCGATCTGTCAAACTGTCGCCACTTTCGAGGCCTGCTTGGGGGCCCAGCACAGTGGGCACCCACCGCATATTCAAATTAGACCTCGCCATCCCTGGGGGGCTGCGATCTGTGAAACTGTCGCCACTTTCGAGGCCTGCTTGCGGGGCCCAGCACAGTGGGTACCCACCGCAGATCCAAATTAGACCTCGCCATCCCTGGGGGGCTGCGCTCTGTGAAACTGTCGCCACTTTCGAGGCCTGCTGAGGGGCCCAGCACTTTGTGACGCCACACGCAGATTCAACTTAGACATCGCCATCCCTGGGGGGCTGCGAGCTGTGAAACTGTCGCCACTTTCGCGGCCTGCTGGGGACAAAGTGGGTACCCACCGCAGATTCAAATTAGACCTCGCCATCCCTGGGGGGCTGCGATCTGTGAAACTGTCGCCACTTTCGAGGCTCCGCTGGGGGGCCCCAGCACAGCTGGTCACCCACCGCTAAATTCAACTAGAACATCGCCATCCTGGGGGGGCTGCGATCTGTGAAACTGTCGCCACTTTCGCGGCCTGCTTGCGGGGCCCAGCACAGTGGGTACCCACTGCAGATTCAAAGTAGACCTCGCCATCCCTGGGGGGCTGCGATCTGTGAAGCTGTGCCACTTTCGAGGCCTGCTTGGGGGCCCAGCACAGTGGGCACCCACCGCAGATTCAAATTAGACCTCGCCATCCCTGGGGGGCTGCGATCTGTGAAACTGTCGCCACTTTCGAGGCGCGCTGGGGGGCCCAGCACAGTGGGTACCCACCGCAGATTCAAACTAGACCTCGCCATCCCTGGGGGGCTGCGATCTGTGAAACTGTCGCCACTTTCGAGGGCTGCTGGGGGGCCCAGCACAGTGGGTACCCACCGCAGACTCAATTTAGACCTCGCCATCCCTGGGGGGCTGCGATCTGTGAAACTGTCGCCACTTTCGAGGCTGCTGGGGGGCCCAGCACTACCCACGCAGATTCAAATTAGAACTCGCCGTCCCTGGGGGGCTGCGATCTGTGAAACTGTCGCCACTTTCGAGGCCTGCTGGGGGGCCCAGCACAGTGGGTACCCACCGCAGATTCAAATTAGACCTCGCCATCCCTGGGGGGCTGCGATCTGTGAAACTGTCGCCACTTTCGAGGCCTGCTGGGGGGTCCAGCACAGTGGGTACCCACCGCAGATTCAAATTAGACCTCGCCATCCCTGGGGGGCTGCGATCTGTGAAACTGTCGCCACTTTCGAGGCCTGCTGAGGGGCCCAGCACAGTGGGTACCCACCGCAGATTCAAATTAGACCTCGCCATCCCTGGGGGGCTGCGATCTGTGAAACTGTCGCCACTTTCGAGGCCTGCTGGGGGGCCCAGCACAGTGGGTACCCACCGCAGATTCAAATTAGACCTCGCCATCCCTGGGGGGCTGCGATCTGTGAAACTGTCGCCACTTTCGAGGCCTGCTTGCGGGGCCCAGCACAGTGGGTACCCACCGCAGATTCAAACTAGACCTCGCCATCCCTGGGGGGCTGCGATCTGTGAAACTGTCACCACTTTCGAAGCCTGCTGGGGGGCCCAGCACAGTGGGTACCCACCGCAGGTTCAAATTAGACCTCGCCATCCCTGGGGGGCTGCGATCTGTGAAACTGTCGCCACTTTCGAGGCCTGCTTGCGGGGCCCAGCACAGTGGGTACCAACCGCAGATTCAAAGTAGACCTCGCCATCCCTGGGGGGCTGCGATCTGTGAAGCTGTCGCCACTTTCGAGGCCTGCTGCGGGGCCCAGCACAGTGACGCCACACGCAGATTCAAATTAGACCTCGCCATCCCTGGGGGGCTGCGATCAGTGAAACTGTCGCCACTTTCGAGGCCTGCTTGCGGGGCCCAGCACAGTGACGCCTCCCAAGCAGCTTACACATCAAGTTGATTGTCCATACAAATTTCGGCCAACTCCTCGTTTCCATTGATACAAATGGGTTGGGTACGTCATAAGGTATTTTTTTTTCTTTCCCCCCCCGCCGATCCCGAATCGGCAATTCCTGCGCAATGACGATCGGCGGCCTAGATGGCAACCGTGACGGTGCGAATCTCAGGCCTACCGGGGAAGTCCGAGATATTAGCGCAGAGCGCGGACGGGTCAAAAGCGACGGCGGTGGCTTCCTACCACGCAGTCCGACGCTCATGCACCTGATTTGTCAAAACTATGTACATTACTCCGCCCCCCACAAATAGGCGGATCCAGAGACGCCAGCACTGCGTGACGCAGGAGGGGCTGAGGAGGGAATGGGAGAGAGGGAGTGGTGCCGCTAAGCGAGGGGGGAGGGGGGGGGAGAAAGCAAGAGCGGGCGCAGGACAATTGTATGTTGCGAAGGGATGCGTGAGAAAACGGCGCCGTGCTGGGCGCGTGCCGGGACACCCGGGCCACGGCTCTCGGCACGGCCTTAGACCGGTGCTTGCACAAAGTGCCACCGCGCAAATGCCCGGGTCGCCACAGCCCGATGAAAGGGAGAGCTTCCTCCCCACCTTTTTTTTCCTCGCCTTTCGGGCCCCTAGCTTCAGCTTCAGCTTCGCTCCCAGCTCCAAAAGACCCCGCAAGAATCCACCCGACTCAGGACTCTATGCCGTTGTGCCACGCACCCGTATTTGCGTCGGTGTCTAATTCTTGAACGTGGGACCATGGTGTGCCTAGATGCTCCACAAGCAGAGCTGAGCCCCTCGTCGTCGAATGGAGGCAACAAACAGCTGTCTCCACATGCGACAGACGACGCAGAGGAGTGCCCCTTGAAGGAATCACCTTGGCATCGATCACGGATCAGTTAAACTGGAAGATCTCTCCACTGACTGTGAAGCTTAGCTGCTACTGGGGCAGCGGGTCAGCGGCATGTCCATAGCAACTGCTTTCAACGGCATGCAAAGCGCTCATCTAACTACACTAGACAACAGAACTCGAAAGCCAAAGAGAAACTTAATCAAAGGTCGTGGGCACTACCATCAATATATACATGGTGGGTCGCACCATGTATCTAGGCCAATAATGGATACCACTACCGTATGGAGTGCACGTCGGGCCAGTTCAAAACAATTGAAACTTGATCGGGCAAAGGTCGTGGGCACTACCATCAATACATATATATATATATATATATATACATGGTGGGTCGCACCATGTATCTAGGCCGATAATGGATACCACTACCGTATGGAGTGCACGTCACGCCAGTTCAAAACAATTGAAAATTGATCGGGCAAAGGTCGTGGGCACTACCATCAATATATACATGGTGGGTCGCACCATGTATCTAGGCCAATAATGGATACCACTACCGTATGGAGTGCACGTCACGCCAGTTCAAAACAACTGAACATTGATCGGGCGAAGGTCGTGGGCACTACCATCAATATATACATGGTGGGCCGCACCATGTATATATTGATGGTGGGCCGCACCATCAATGTATACATGGTGGGCCGCCAGTGGTCCCCATGGGTAACGTCACACTCTTGGATCTTTCAGCCTCGTCGACAACAGCGTGGAGTGTGACGGCTAACAGTACTACAGTTTCGCCGTTCCCCTGATGGTGGAACGAGCCTGCGGTGTGTTCAGGGGTGGCACGCCCGGGCGCGGCTCAGCCGCACGCACTAAGCCCTACGGTGCAAGTTCTTTAACTGCCGACGGGTTTGAGGTTAAATCATTGGCGAACGACCGCTACGTGCAGCAGCGCCGGGTTTACCGACAGGCCCACCAGCATCTAATTCACGAAGAATTCAGACTTGCAGCCCTCAACGTTCAGCATCTGGACCCGTGGAGACGGGACAACAAGTTCGAGCTCCAGGAGGTCGTCTTGCAAGCACGTCATGGCCGCTGGGACCTTGCTTTCCTCTCTGACGTGCATTGTCCATATGAAGACGTCCGCGTGATGGTGGTGGAAGAGTTTGTTATTGTTATGGCTGGCCACGTTGGCATTCTCATGAACCAAGCGTGTGCGAAGGCATGGCGAGCCACTGGGGCCCGCCGCTTCTGGACGCCCGAGTCCCGACGGTGGTTGGCGATATCTATTCGTATTCATGGTGTCATGTACAATTGTGTTAGTGGATATGCTCCCACGCAGCAGCATGCAGCTGATCGGACAGTTTTTTTCGAGGACGGGGATGGTTTGTTTGCGCGTCTTCCTGCTGGTGGCCACGTGCTTGCTGGAGGCGACTGGAACAGCCACTTTGGAAAGGATGCCGCGGGTTGGGACTGGGTAGGAGGACACCTGTTACGACAGCCGTCCAGTCGTCTAGCTTATCAGCTCCAGGAGTGGGCCGTCCCATGGCATTTGCATCATGTCGATTCGCACGTCCATGCGCGGGTGGGTAAGCGGGGTACTTGGAGGGACCCTCGTTCGAAGAATTATTACGAAAACGATTTCTTCCTCACCACCCTGCCGACGGGATATGCAAGGTGGCATGGCCTGACCACGTTTCCTGCTGGAATTTCGGACCACTTCGGCAAGGCGGTCACAATGAACCTGTTGGGGCGTCCTGAATATTCAATCCGCGCCAGCCCTGGTGAGGGGTCGTCCCAGTCCACGCCGGCTCGTTTGCGGACGGATCGCATGCGAGGGCCTTCAGCGAGTGCGGAACAGAATCGGGGCGATTTTTCGGCTGAGGTTACCCGCCGTGTCGCGGAGAACGTCGAGTCAGGTCGCCTACCGCCGTCTCCTTCGTGGTCGATAGTTTCACGGACCTACCGGGAGGCGGGCGAGGCCGTGCTGGGACGTGATGCCCGCACTTCTGGGGTTCCAGCCCTCGCTGCTCACCGTGAGACTCAGCGGACGGGGCGAAAGGAACTCAAGCAGAAGTGGGAGGAGATTCGCTTGTGTGACGACCCCGCCAGAGAGACAACCCTTCGAACGGAACACAAGCATATGCGTGCTCGGGTGCAGCGTCAAGAGCGCCAATGTAAGGCCGCCCTCATCGAGTCTGTGTGCCAGGAGGTGGAGTATGCCATCGCGCAACATGACACGGGCAAGATGTATCGTTCATTACGTGAGCTCGGCGTCTGGTTGCAGGGCTTCTCTTTGAAGGAGCCAGACCCGTTTACCCCGGAGGAGGCCCGCGACCACTTCATCAACATCGGCGGGCAACCGAATTCACTGCCCGACCTTCCTACTGTTGTGGACAGGTTACCCCGACGCCCTGTCGACGACGCCCTGGCTGTGCGCCCGGAGGCAGCGGAAATCGACAACGCCATCAGGACCATGCGCGTGTCTGCGGGGGGAGCGGACGAGGTGACGATTGACATGATCAGGCATGGCGGGGAGCAGGCGCGGCAGTTAGTGAGATTGCTCGTATGGCGCATGTGGGACCTTGAAGATGACGTGTGGCAGGAGGAGGCGGTGTTGAAGGGTGTGATCCATCTCTTGTACAAGGGCAAGGGATCGCGCAGTGATCTCGATAAGTACCGCGGTATTTGTTTACTATCTATTGTTTCTCGAATCCTTGCCCGTGTGCTGGCCCTTCGCTTGGCTGACTGGGCACAGCGCCGTGATATCTTGGTCAACGAACAGTTCGGCTTCCGCTCCTGGCGCTCTACCCGGGACGCCGCCATGATCACGCGGATCGTCTTGGAGGAGTCGGCCCGACGGCTCGGCCCAGAGGTCGACGATTACTTCGTCCTTCTCCTGGCGGACATCAAGAAAGCGTACCCGAACACCAGCAGGCAACTATGCTGGGCGGTTCTTGCTCGCGAGGGTATGCCAGAGCACGTTATCGAGCTGCTGCGCCGACTGCACTCCACGACGCTCTACACAGTTCGGACCAAGCAAGGCGACTCGTCCAACTTCAGCCTCCTCCGAGGCTTACGTGAGGGATGCCCCACATCGTGTGTAGTGTACAACGTGGTTCACAACGCTGCCCTCCGTGCTCTCCAGTCTCGATTACCAGGGGTGCCCGTGCCTTACCGCATCGAAGCCCCGCTCCCACGGCGTCCTCGCGCAGACGATGATGCCGTTCTGGAGTATATGCTTCGTATTCTTGGCTTCGCTGACGACACGTCCGCGGGCACGTTGTTTAGCAGGGCTGCCGACGACGAAGCGCTTATCACGGCCACTCTAGCAGAGTACGGCGAGACCACGCACCCAGACAAGTGGGAACGCCTGCGTGTGGGGCGCCACGGCGACGCAGTGCCTGACGGCTACGCCAGCTGGGCCAAGCTTCTCGGCGTGTGTTTCGACGTGGATGGCGGCACGCGGAAGGACACAGACGAACGTCTTCGCTTGGCTGGTTTGTTGTGGGGGCGAGTCCGCCGCCAATTGTCGCGTCTGTCAATCTCGGCGCGCCAGATGGGTCGGATCGTGGAGGCAACTGTTGTGGCTTGCTTGTTCTATGGGGCCGAGGTTCGACCGTTTTCTAAGACAGAGTTGCGCCGTTACACCGTTTTCCTTAATCGCATTGTCCGTTACATCACGTGGGACCCTGACTCCGGCGGCCTTCGGTGCATGGAAGGGCGACTCACGCAGACCGATTTGCGTTGGCGCACTGGGCTTCGGACTCCAGAGTAGTATGTGGCACGGAGGCAGCTTGGATACGTTGGTCATCTCGGACGGTGCCCGACAACGCGCGTTGAGGCGCAGGTCCTGGGTTCAGCTTTCGTCACGCGTTGCAATAAGACCTCTACCGCGGCGGCGGGACACAATTTGATCGACACGTACTGGTCCTGGATCACGAAGGCGATGGGGCACACCGACATCCCGGAGGAGCATTGGCCGACGGCCTGGAAGGGTGTCGCCGTTGCCCGGCCGACGAGGGGCGCCGAGTGGCGCCGCCTGAGCGATGCCGTGTGCGCCGAGATCGCTCGCGCTGCTGCTGGAGATACCTGGGTGAAACGTCATTCACAGGACAATTCGGCGGAGGAGGTGACTGCCATGCTGGAGAACGTGGTGCGCAATCCCCAGAGTGGCCTGTTACGATGTCCCAAGTGCTCGAACGAGTACCCCACCAGGAGCATCTACGTCCACCTGCGGGGGTGCACCGGGCAGGCGGCCACCCAGCGGCAGCCGGTGCAGTGCGACCGGCGCGGCCGATTCTTCCGCAACATGGTGCATCACCAGAAGGTCTGTAAGGAGCCCCGCCGTCGACTTCGAGGGAAAGGTCCCCGCGTGCGGGTTCCTACCGACCGCGTGCGCCTGCCCGGGGAGTTCATCTCGCAGCGCCGGACCAAACATGCCAAAAGGACGGGTCCGACAGCCGCCAAGGTGAAGCCTGCACGTCCCACGATTGCCAAACGTCCAGCCTCGGCAGCGTCTGTGCGACGTCGCGAGCAGGGGTTCAGGTGCCCGTACTGTGAGACCAAGCAGAAGAGCCCGACGCACAGGTACGTGTGCAAGTTGGCGCCGTACGAGGTGTGGCAGGCTCATGTCAAGACTAAGCAGGCGCGGGCTTTCACAGCAGAGGTGATGGCGACGTGGACACATCGTTGCATCATGTGTGACATGCGCTTCCCTTCTGTACGAGCTGCCGCTGGTCACGCCACGGATTGTCGTAAACGCAGGGAGCGGGTGGGACTTCCTGTATGCCGCTAGCTACGACCAGATCGGGAGGGACCCCTCTAGCTTCTACCAGTACGCTGTGTTCGTTATGTGTACGTTATGTGCTCAAGGCATTCTAGAGGGTGCTCTTTGTACGTGGGTAATTCCAGTGGTGCTCTTTTGTCTGTCCAGTTAGTCACCACTCTTACGAGCACGTTTACTTCGTCATGCGCACCATCTCGCTCATCTTCAGTGTGTCGGTTACGTCCCTGCATCTCTTGGAGTATTTGTACTGCTACCATGTCTACTATCACATCGTTCACGTCGTCAATTTCACCATCATCGGCTTCCCAGAGGACCCGAGGGGGAGGAGGGGGAGGAGGAGAAGATTGATGTCCGTTTCGCGTATGTTGGGCTACTGTGTCTACTATCACATCATTCACGTCGTCAATTTCACCATCATCGGCTTCCCAGAGGACCCGAGGGGGAGGAGGAGGAGGAGGAGAAGATAAATGGCTATCTTCGGGGAAATATCTGATGCAGTGTGTGGCGGCATCCTTGATTTGCGGTACTGGTTCCGGGCTTGTCCGTTTCGAGTATGTTGGTCCCTTGACATTACTACTGCCCTTTTGGATATGCATCTTCACACGTATTTGTCCCTCAGCCGTTGGATCTGGGTTGTGTTCTGCAGAGGCCGCCGGTGACCGCCCACCCTGATGGCAAAAGCAGCGCTGGCGCAGCTCGGGAAGGCGCCTGCGGCCCCTGCGCAGGGTGCCGCCCGAGGAGGCGGCCACCGTGCGCCGCTGCGCACTGTCGAGGAGGTGCTGTCGGCGGTCGTCCGGCTGGGCATTTCGCACGACCGTAGCATCCAGGCCGTCACGGACAACACAAACTTGGTCTTCTTGGTGTATGAGCAGTCCCTCAAGGACAAGATCCAGGGCATTCGAGACGAGTGGAAGGCTAAGGAGCCCGACACCGCCAACACGCCGCACCCCAGTGGCCAGCCGCAACGTCTGCTCGTTTGGAGCGGGCTGATCGTGGCCCTCCGGGACGCGTACAAGGCCGATCCCCCTGATGGGCAGCCTCCCGAGGCCTGGCTGGCCGACAGGGCGGCCACGGCGTCGCTCGCCGACGCGTCGATGGAGGAGATGGGCCGGCTCATCTTCCGCCTGCAGGCCAAGCACAAGGAGCCGCTCAAGGACGACAAGAGGCCGTGGTGCTGGACGCTCACACTCAGCCCGAATGCGTCGTCATCTCTTGTCCGTGACTTGTATCAGACCACAGCGTACGGCAGCAAACCCAAGAGCATTTGCTTGGTGCCGCAGCGCTCGGAGGACGGACCGTTGGTGGAGTCACTTGCCGAGTGGCAGCGCTTCCTGAGAGGCAAGGGCGGCGGCAAGGGGGGCGCGAGTGGCAAAGGTAGAGGCGGTGGCCGCAAGCGCCAGCGCCGCACGGACGGGGAGTGATCCCTCGCGCCTGCAGGGGGCCCGCGCAGCATCATTGTCGACATTTTGGGCGCATTCTCCACAGTCGTCTGGTTGGATTTTCTTCACATACTCCAGGGGCATGCATAGCAACTCCTACGGGATCGTGAGCGGCATTTGCAACGGTCGGCTGGTTGGATTTTCCTCACATGTATGCTGTCAGCGAAAGCTTTTTATCAACTGCGCCACTTTCGTCTTCATCGATCCGGGCACGAGGGTGCTTGAACGCAGATTTCGTTGAGGATGCATGTTCTACCACTTCGATCTCCGATGCTGTGGGCCGTCGGCCGCGGCGGCACGGCCCCTCGCGAGGGGCGGGGGCCTGCCGTACCAGCCTCTTCGGAGGCGCCGAGGCCCCACGGGGCCTACCCGCAGTGCATGTTTTTTTTTTTCTACGTGACGTCGCTGCTTTTGGGCGGCCGGTCTCCACGCTGCTGCGGGACCCGGCTGATGCACGACGACGCGGTTACTGACCTACCTTGTCGACCTGCCCGTGGCGGCAGAGCTCAAGTGCACCGGGAGTGGTCCTCGAGACCTTTTTCAGCTCCTGCTCAGCAGTGGGCCGCACCATGTATCTAGGTCGATAATGGATACCACTACCGTATGGAGTGCACGTCACGCCAGTTCAAAACAATTGAAAATTGATCGGGCAAAGGTCGTGGGCACTACCATCAATATATACATGGTGGGTCGCACCATGTATCTAGGTCGATAGTGGATACCACTACCGTACGGAGTGCACGTCACGCCAATTAAGAACAATGGGTAACTGTTTCATATGTATATATGTATATGTATATGTATATGTATATGTATATGTATATGTATATGTATATGTATATGTGTGTATATATATATATATATATATATATATATCCCACCAGCCCTCTGGGCGTCGGTGGTTTAGGGCGTTTCCTCTTCCACCCCTCCCTCTTCCCCTTCGGGGAGGGGTTTACCCCTCCCCCTACCCCCTCCCCGCTGACCTGGACAGGAGGGGCGGGGAGCGGTCAGAGCGTCCAAAACGGCCTCGGCGAGGAAGCCAAAACCATTGATTTTACTATGGTTTGGGCCCCATTTTGGCCTTCTGAGGGGGCAGCGCGCTAATTAAAGCCCCCCTCTTCTTTGATCGATTTCCTCCACGATGGCCGCAAGAGGCCCCCAGGATGCCAAGAGGCCCCCAAGAGGCCCCCAGGAGGCCTCCAAGAGACCCCCAAGAGGCCCCAAGAGACCCCCCAGAGGCACCCAAGGTGCTCCCAGAGGCCTCGGCGATAATGTCAAACCATTGTTTGCACTAAGGTTTTAGCCACATGTTGGCCTCTTGGGGGGGGGCACTGATTAAGATGACTCCAAGAGCGCCTCGGAGAGCCCAAAATGACCTCCAAGATGGCTCAAGAAATCCCAAGATGTCTCATACTGGCTTCCTCTGTGTGCTGTCCACTTCCCTGATCGAGGCAATCCCACCAGCCCTCTGGGCGTCGGTGGTTTAAGGCGTTTCCTCTTCCACCCCTCCCTCTTTCCCTTCGGGGAGGGGTTTACCCCTCCCCCAAACCCCCTCCCCGTGGACCTGGACGGGGGGGGCGGGGAGCGGTCAGAGCGTCCAAAACGGCCTCGGCGAGGAAGCCAAAATCATTGATTTTATTGAGATTTTGGCCCCATTTTGGCCTCCTGAGGGGGCAAAGATGGCCCCAAGAAGCGCCCAGGAGGCCTGAGTGAGCGGTCTCGAGTGGCAAAGTTCACCGAGCGAGAGACGCGAAACGGGCCGCGCAGGTGGCCAGCGGTGCTGGGCGGATCCGAGCCGATCATCTCAGCTTCCGGGCCTTCCCGGCATGTGCCAGAAGCCAGTCCAGAGCGTCGGGCCCCACCCCGTGCCTGTCGGAGGCGGTCCACGGCGGCCGCTTCCCAGCGATCATCGCGTCTTGGATGCCGTGCTCCGCTGCGAGGTTGTGTATCTCGAGCTGCTCGTGGTGGCCGTCGGCGGTGGCGGTGCCGCCGAAGCCGAACAGGTCCAGCTCCCGGCACAGCGGCAGGAAAGCCACGAAGGCGATCAGGCCGGTGGACGGGACGTGCCCAGCGAGCTCCGAGAAGCCCCAGGAGATGCCCGCGATATCGGGGAGGACCTGCCCGACCAGGGAGTGGTTCCCGCTGCTGCCCCACCGCTCCACCATCTCCTGCAGTCTGGGCCTCGAGGTCCCCCCCTTCTGCACGATGGCGCCAGCTCACCGCAGCTTGCCGTGGGTGGCACGTCTCCGCTGCTCTGCAGGAGGCCCTCCAGGGTCATCAGCTGCACGTGCTCCTTCAGCGCCTGCTTCTTGTTGAGGAAGAGCACATCGGTCTTGCTGCCGAGGCTTCTCTGGATCTGCCCGCGGGGGATGCGGTTGATGCGGATGACGGTGTCGTAGGAGTCAATCTGCTCCCCGTTCGCCCTTTCAAGCAAGGCGCTCGACGAGCCCACCAGGGCACACCTGCGCAGCTCGCTAACGTTTCCGAAACTCTTGCCAGGCACGAAGCTCAACACCTGCGCAAGACCCAACCTGCCCTGTCCGTCGCGCGGGCTGTGTGCCACCAGCGTCACTGACGCGCCGACAGGGTAGTTGCTGGCCAGGGGCGAACTCAGAATCATGGAGCCGCGCTGCAGGGAACCGACTTTGCAGTCCTCCTGGGTGCCGACGGCCTCCAGCCTGACAGTGTCTCCGACGCTGAAACCGTCGAGCTCCATCACCTCCAGCACCGTGTCGCCACCTTTGGCAGCCTTAAGCAAGATCGTCACCAGCGGTGGCAATGCCGAAGCACTTTCTCCGTTGGCATCGGCCTTACCAACTCCGCCGTCGTCGACTGCACCAGGTTGCTCATCGGAACTGTGATCCAGCGGAGGATTCGCTGGAACATCGTCGTCGGCATCAGCCTCGCCACTGCCCGTATGGTCGCCAACGCCTGGTTGCTCGCTTTCGCTGCTAGCATCGGGCTCACCAGTGCCGCCGTCGTCGCCGGCACCAGGTTGCTCCTCGGAATTCTGATCCACCGGCGGCGTCGCCGAAGCCTCGTCGTCGGCATCGTCCTCGCCACTGCCGCCGTGGCCGCTAGCACCTGGCTGCTCACTGGAACTCCGAGCCTGACCTGGACTTGTCATCGCGAACAGCCTCCAACAACCGTCGAACGTGCTCTTGCACTCGCCCTTGTACCTGTAGCAGCTTCCGCGCCCGGGCCCAGCGCCGGCGCAGTCCGAGTGCTGGAAGTTGAACAGGACACACCCGTCCTCGGCCGCGCAGCGCTCGCCGCAGGCGTCCATCGAGTCCTCGGTGGAGGAGGACGCCACGAGGTCCTCCCGATCAGAGCACCCCGTGCCGTTGTCGACCCACCTCGGCACGGCCGCGCTCACCGCGGAGCCCAGCACCGACCGCACCCTGGCCGCGGCCACGAGCGCGCCGGCTCCGGCGAGCGCGGCGCCGCCCGCGAGCGGGCACATCCGGCGCCGGCACCGTGCCGCCGGAAGCGACGGCAGCCCGTCGGAGTCGGCGCCGGCCTCGGCTCCGCCCGCCCCCTCGCGCGGCACCGAGCGCCCCCGCTCGAGGCCTTGGCGCGGCACGCCGGCGTCCCCGTGCCCTGCGGACAGCATCGGCTGCTCCTCGTCGGCATGGGGAGGCGGCCGCATCGTGGGGCCGCTCGTCCTTATGCGCGGGAGGCGGAGGTTGAGCCTTGAGCCGGATCCCTTGAGCCAAAATGGCTACGGAACGCCCAGGAGGCCCCCAAAGGCCCCAAGATGGCCCCAAGAGGCCCCAAGAGGCCCCCAGGAGGCCCCAAAGAGGATCCCGAACGGCCCACAGAGGCCCCCCCCGAGACACCCAAGACGCTGAAAAACCCCTCAGGACGACCCTCTACTCGCCTGGGCGTCGTTTCTGGACGGGCTGGTGGGGATATTTTTTGTTTTGTTTTTACAGCCGCAGGCGGAAGCGCCGGCGGCGGCGGGTCACGGTCGGGCTGCGGCCGTGACGAATTCGCCAGGCGCGCGCGGGGGCCGCGGATCAGGCGGCGGTGCAAGCTGCAGCCCAGGGAGTCTGAAGGGAAACAGCCACCCAGGAAGCAGGGAAGACGCTGCCAAAATGGCGCGTCGCACCCCCCAAGTCAAGGATCGTGTCGGCCCGACGATCACAGGGCAGTGGGGTTCTGACTCCGTGCAAGAAGTGCGTCAGTAGCCCAGGGTGTCTGTCGGGTATGCGCGAGACCATAGGCAAGAGAGCTGACGTCGTCCAGCAGGGAGAAGGGACTCTGACAGCGCCAGCGAACCGTCGCAGCTTCAGAGTACGCATCCACGCGGCTGAAAGGGTACGCCTGAAGTCATTGACAATCGGAGTCAACCCTCAAACCAACTGCGGAAGAATGCGTTCGCACGCGAAAGATCAACGACATGATGTGACGCAGTGCAAAGGAACACCTGCTCCCGACCTTGGCGAGAGACCCGACGGCATCCGAGGTGACAGGGCGTGTACCAGGAAACAACTAAGTGGCATAACAAAGAGCGGCTCTCCAGGAGACTCTGAAAGACCAGAAAAGAAATAGCGCTCTGAGAAAGCTGTGCTGCCGCATACCCACTGCAGCACAAGCAATCGTAGTCACGAGGACGCCCAGGAAGTTTCCGTGCAAGGAGTGCGTCAGTAGCCCAGGGTGTCTGTCGGGTATAAGCGAGACCGTAGGCAAGAGAGCTGACGTCGTCCAGCACCGTGCAAGAAAAGTGTCAGAGAACCCAGGGTGTCTGCCGGGTATGAGCGAGACCGTAGTGGGGATCTGTCTCCGTGCACGAGGGGTGTCAGAGAGCCCAGGGTGTCTGTTGGGTATGAGCGAGACCGTAGGCATGCGTTCGCACGCGAAAGATCCACGACATGATGTGACGCAGCGCGGAAGGTACACCTGTTCCCGACTTCGGCGCGAGACACGAGGGCCAGCCGAAGATGACAGGGCGTGTACCAGGAAGCAACTAAGTGACATAACAAAGAGCAGCTCTCCAGGATACCCTGGCGGACCAGAAAGCGTGGAAATAGCGCTCCGAGAAAGGTGCGCTGACGCGTGCCCGCTGCAGCACAAGCGACCGTCCGTAGTCACGAAGAAGCCCAGGAAGTGACCGCTCAACAAGGTTGAGCGTGGGAGCGACGATGGGGTGACGTCAGTGTGCACGGATCCTTGCGGCGAGCGGTGCACCACTAGCCACAGGTGCGGGCACGGCCTGGGCCAGCCGCTGCCAAACTGTGGCAAGTCATGCACGGGAACACACCTGCGACCCAGAGTCCGAGTACGGCCGCAGCGACCTCCGGGTGGGCACTCCAGCCAACGAAGCGGGGCGTATCACAACCGCGGGGACCGCCTGAGCAACGTAGAGACCCACTGACGGTAAGCCCAAGCCCAGGGTCGCTCCCAGGGAAGGCGAAGTATCTTGGGGAAACCCAGGGATAAGGCTGCCCGCTGGAGGGCCGGGTCACGGCCACACCAGGAGAAGCCAGAGTGAATTAGGGTGCGGTTCTGGACAGTGACGAGACGAAACCATCTTTGCGTCGGTCACAGAGCCGCGAGGCCGGGGGGCGAAGTCCGCCAGGGCCAGAGGTGAAAACAACTACAGCGGGGCCAGGGGCCAACTATGGCCTGCACGCAACACGCCCCAGCGCTGCCATGCAGACGGTATTGCTGGTAAACACACTTGGGTCCAATGGCAGGAAGTGCGTGTACCAGGGGGGGCGGCAAAAGGCCGCCACGCGAGTAACGTAACCCAGGGAGGCAGCTGAAGGCTGCACAGAGTGTGGAAAACGGACGCTGCCCCTGAAACTTAGGTGACGACCTTCCACTGTTTCTGGTCCTTCCTGGGTGCGCGGCGATCAGCGTGGCCCTTCGCCGCCTGGCGCCCCCTGCCCGCGCCGCCACTACCACCCAGGTACTTGAAACCGCAACTGCGTCCAGTCAACGCCGAGGTCCAGCGCGTCGTCCATGGCCCGCACGTCGCAGTTATGGCTGCGGAAGGAGGACAGGAAATTGACGCACGTTTGCTGGTCGTGCCGCCGCGGGTCGAGCGCGCCTTTGCTGCCAGGCATGGCGTGCTGCTGGGCGAACGCGTGCCAGGCGCCTGTGAACCTCGCTCCCAGGGTGACCTGAAGCCGCTTTATCGTCTCGCCAGGTGTCTCCCCGGGGGGGTCCCACTCGATGCCGCCGATCTTCGCTTTATATAGCTGTTGTCCCGTGTCTGGGTCTAAAGGTTCTGGACAGTGACGCGCGGCGGGACCCACTACCAGGGGCGGGGTGGTCAGCGGCTGGTCCTCGACGCGGCGCCTGCTGCTGCTTCTGCGGCTGCTGCTGCTACTGCGTCCGCCGCCTGCCGTCTGCCGCCCACCAGACCCGCCGGCGCGGTCGGCGTCGCTACGGGCCAGGTTTGGGCCCAGGGGCGGCGGGGAGGCTGGAGGGTCGCCAGTCACAAGGAGGCTAGGCGGGGCGTCCACCCGCTGCCACGAGGCCGCGCTGGGGGAACGTTCCGGCCGCGCTGCCGTTGTTCCTCGGCGCTCGAGCTCGCGCCGTTGCCAGGGAGGGAGGGGCCAGGGCAAGTAGTGTCAGCCAGGGGAGTGTGGCGGTGGGTGGTGGCCTGTTCCTGTTCTTGCCCATGCTCCCATTCCTGTGCTGGCGTTACTTCTGCGCCCTCACCGCGGGCGGCCGGCAGCTCCTGCTCATCGGGCTCTTCCGGCTCCTGCTCCGCATGCTGCTCACGTTCGCTGCTCTGAGACTGTTCCGACTGGTTGGGCCCGCCGCCGGAATCGTCTATGGCTTCGCGGGGCGCGGCGGCTACTGGGGCACGGAAGCCTGGCGGGGACTTGCGGGTTGGCGCGGGCCGCACGGTTGGCCGCCAGGTAAAGGCCGAGTCGCCTCCAGCAGCTGGGGCTGAGAGGAACGCTGCGCTGTGGTAAGCGGGGGCAGGCCCCTCCCGCTGGCGCTCG
The DNA here is from genome assembly GCA_963575745.1 of Prorocentrum cordatum. NCBI lineage: Eukaryota > Dinophyceae > Prorocentrales > Prorocentraceae > Prorocentrum > Prorocentrum cordatum. Next base: position 166,297 of record CAUYUJ010018317.1, on the reverse strand, counting down.
CCTTCAGACCCGCGCCCGCCCTCGTCCACGAGCGCGCCCCCGTCTGTCGCAGCGTGACTTTCGTCATGTGTGGGAGTGTTGCGGGTCGTACCTGGCCCAGGCACGTTGTCAGACACCGTTTCTTTCGCCAGGACGGGAGTCGCCTTCCTCAGCGTGGTCCGGCCTTCGGGAGGGAGTGGTTGCGGTTCGCTGTCCGTTCGGGCGGATTCGCTGACAGGGGAAAAAGGACGGATGGGCGCGAAGGGACTTCTCTCGACAAGTTGGCGGATGGCCTCGAGGTCCTGCCTCTGCAAGGCGTGTTCGTGGTTACCTAGCGAGGGGTCTTCGAGAGTACCAGGGACGGCGGCGGGCGGAGTCGCAGCGGGGCGTTGCTGGGTCTCGCCGCCAACCAGATGTATCGACAGCCCCAGGCTTTGCAAGTAATGGGCTCCGTATCGGCCGTCGGCCACGGGGATGGCCTCGGAGGCGCTGGCTGGAGGGTCGGTGCCGATCGCAAACACGCGCCCGTCTGTGGCCCGCACGCACGCGCGTTCCGGTGTGAACTCCTGACCCTCGATGTTGCGAGGAGGCTCGGGATGTCCTCCACCATCCGCTCGGGGAGGCGTCGTGGAACTCTTCTCGGGAGGAGGCTGGTCTCCGACCGCGGGCGCTCCCTCAGCAGCAATCCCACCTGTCGCCACGATACTGTTAACAGGGGGGGAGCAATGGGCTATGAGGTGGTGGCCGACAGCCCCGGCGACTGGCAATGTGATAGCTTGAGTTCGTGCCGCAACAGCTTGAGCCACAACCGCTCGAGCCTCAACGACGAGACCGCCCCCGGGACGCTGATAGGACTGAGGGGCTGTGGGGACGCCTGCTTGGTTGTCTCCTGGGCGGGAAGGCACCGGCGCGCTGTGGCTGACGACCACCTGTTCGGTTTGTAGCTCTCCCAGGGGACTACTGCAGCTGAAGGCCGCACGTTCCGGCGTGAACTCCTGACTCTCTATGCTGCGAGGAGGCTCGAGATATCCTCCATCATCCGCTCGGGGAGGCGTCGTGGACCTCCTTTCGGGAGCAGGCCGGTCTCCGAGCGCAGGCGCGCCCTCAGCGGCATTCCCGACTGTCGCCGCGATACTGTTTCCAGGGGGGCACGCAATTTCGGCCGCATCTTCCGCCTCGACAACGAGACCGCCCCCGGGACGCTGATAGGAGTGAGGGGTTGTAGGAACGCCTGCTGGGTCGTTTCTTGGAGGGAAGGCACTGGCGCGCTGCGGCTGACGACCACCTGTTCGGGCCGTAGCACAGTGGCTGTCGCATGCGCCCACCGAATCAATGTTTGCACGCCCCGCAACACACATTTCGTGGCCCATAGGGAGCTCCACAGACGGCCCCAGTGGCTACGTTCGCATGCGCGCACCGTGCCCATTTTGGTACGCCGTTCGCGCGTTTCGCGGCCCCACAGGGAGCTCCACCGAAGGCTCCAGTGGCTGCGTTCGCATGCGCCCACCGCGCCCATTTTGGTGCACTCTTCACACGTTTCGTGGCCCCATAAAGGCTCCACCGACGGCCCCGGTGTCTGCGTTCGCGTGCGCCCATCGCACCCATTTTGGGCACACCCCTCACCTGCTCCGTAGTACGGAGCTCCACCGTCGCCCCCAATGGCTGCGTTCGCATGCGCCCACCTTGCCTATTTCGGCACACCCCTCACATGTTTCGTGGCCCCGAAAGGGGGTGCCACCCAAGGCTCCAGGGGCTGTGTCCGCGTGCGCCCACCGCACAAATTTTGGCACACCCCTCGCACGCTTCGTGCCCCCAATAGGGAGCTCCTCCGAATGCTGTGCATACAACCGCGGTGTTCACAACTGCATACGGTCGGGTCCTTCGCCAAGCATTTTTTTGGGGCTTTTGTGACGCGGCCCCCTGGGGAGCTCCAGGGTCTGTCTCACCGGGGCCCTGGAAGCG
>CAUYUJ010018317.1:131776-164256 GCA_963575745.1 Prorocentrum cordatum | reverse complement strand
AGCAGTAGTAGTAGCAGTAGTAGTAGTAGTAGTAGTAGTAGTAGTAGTAGTAACAGCAGTAGTAGTAGTAGTAGTAGTAGTAGTAGTAGTAGTAGTAGTAATAGTAGTAGTAGTAGTAGAAATAGTAGTGGTAGTGGTAGTGGTAGTGTTAGTGGTAGTAGTAGTAGTAGTAGTAGTAGTAGTAGTAGTAGTAGTAGTAGTAGTAGTAGTAGTAGTAGTAGTAGTAGCAGTAACAGTAGCAGTAGCAGTAGCAGTAGCAGTAGTAGTAATAATACAGCGTACTACCTGCATCTACATCTACATGTACACATGCATCTATGTTATGCTAGGCTATGCTATGCTAGGCTGGGCTGCGCTATGCTACGCTAGGCTATGCTATGCTATGCTATGCTATGCTATGCTATGCTGCGCTATGCTATGCTATGCTATGCTGCGATCTGCTATGCTATGCTATGATATGCTGTGCTGCGCTATGCTATGTTATACTAGGCTATGCTATGATATGCTATGCTGCGCTATGCTATGCTATGCTATACTGTGCTATGCAATGCTATGCTGCTGCGCTATGCTATGCTATGCTTTGCTGCGCTATGCTATGCTGCGCTATGCTATGCTATGCCATGCTATGCCATGCTATGCCATGACCGACGGGGAGCCGGTGGGCTGCAGGGGCTCCTCGTGGCCCCACAAGGAACCCCACAAACGGCCCCAAAAGCTGCGTTCGCATGCGCCCACCGCACCCGTGTCAGCACACCCATCACACGAGTCTTGCCTCCATAGGGAGCCCCACCGAAGGTGCCAGTGGCTGCGTTCACACGCGCGCACCACACTCATTTTGGCACACCTTTACACACGTTTCGTGGCCCCATAGGGAGAGACGGCCCCAGTGGCTGTCGCATGCGCCCACCGAATCAATGTTTGCACGCCCCGCAACACACATTTCGTGGCCCATAGGGAGCTCCACAGACGGCCCCAGTGGCTACGTTCCCATGCGCGCACCGTGCCCATTTTGGTACGCCGTTCGCGCGTTTCGCGGCCCCACAGGGAGCTCCACCGAAGGCTCCAGTGGCTGCGTTCGCATGCGCCCACCGCGCCCATTTTGGTGCACTCTTCACACGTTTCGTGGCCCCATAGAGGCTCCACCGACGGCCCCGGTGTCTGCGTTCGCATGCGCCCGCCGCACCCATTTTGGGCACACCCCTCACCTGCTCCGTGGCCAGTACGGAGCTCCACCGTCGCCCCCAATGGCTGCGTTCGCATGCGCCCACCTTGCCTATTTCGGCACACCCCTCACATGTTTCGTGGCCCCAAAAAGGGGTGCCACCCAAGGCTCCAGGGGCTGTGTCCGCGTGCGCCCACCGCACAATTTTTGGCACACCCCTCGCACGCTTCGTGCCCCCAATAGGGAGCTCCTCCGAATGCTGTGCATACAACCACGGTGTTCACAACTGCATACGGTCGGGTCCTTCGCCAAGCATTTTTTGGGGGCTTTTGTGACGCGGCCCCCTGGGGAGCTCCAGGGTCTGTCTCACCGGGGCCCTGGAAGCGGCCCCCGTGGGGGCCGAATGGTACGCCTGCGGCAGTGCAAGCCGAAGCAGCGTTACACAGGCAGCGCGGGGGGGGCAGCGATGGGGGGGCAGCGGGGCCCCAACCTCGGGGACCCGGCATCCCTTACCGTGCGCGGGGCAACGACAAGGGGCCGCGGGGGGCAACGAAGGGCGGGCGCCGAGTGGCAGCGATGGGGGGCAAAGGACCCTCGAGTTCGCAGGCCTGCTGCGCCCCAGCGGGCGCCACAAGCAGTCTACAGAACCCTTCCGTCAGCCGGCCGTCGCGATTTTCGTGGGGGCCGTCCAGATTTGAAGGCCCCCCCTCCCCCTCTCCACCTTCTGAAGGTCGCTGAATGGGGTGTGGCATACACGGGTGTGGTGCCAATGCTGAATCTGGCGATGCTACCTATCGTCGGCCACATCTCCATTTCCACGATTGGCACCGCATCCCTCTGTACCACACCCCATTCCCACCTGCAGACCACCCCTCCTCTCCCTCCCCTGCCCGGGATGGCGGGCCGCCCTTGGCTCGGGCCGAGCGGAAGGGGGGGAGAGCACAAGGGGGGTCTGGGAACCAGCTCGCGCAGCTGTTTCTCCCGGCGCCTCCCAACGCCGGAGGCGGCCATTGTCTCGAGGAGGGGGCCCCTCGGTGGTATAACCCCCCCCTCTCCCAATGCCCCCCCCTCTCGTCCTGCCCGCTTGGCCCGCCCCCCCCCCCCCTCCTGCGCCCCCCTCTGGTCTCGAGGAGTGGGCCCCTCGGTGGTAACCCCTTCCTTCCCGAATCCCCCCCCTCTCGTCCGGCCCGCCTGGCCCGCCCCCCCCCCTCCTGCGCCCCCCTCTGGGCCAACCTGCCCGAGTCCGCGAGAGAGAGAGCACGGTGGGGGCTCCGCCCGCCGGCGGTGCGCACGCGGAGCCCCTTCCCCCGGAGGGAGGAGACGAGGCTCGGGTCGGGCGTGCCCTCCTGCAGGCGGCTTCTGGGAGGAAAGTTACACGCCGCCAAAAACAGTCAGACATAGTCAAACAGATCCCCAAACATCGTCCCCAGACTTTTTTTCCGATTATTTATTATAAAAAACAAACATCCTTGAACCTTCCTCCTGCAGAGGGGCGTGCACCCAAGCCAAGACGAGGCGAAGACGACGAGGGGGGACGACCCCGCCCCGCCCGAGGCCCGAGGGCGCCTCGCGGGGAGGCGGCCGTCACGACGGTCGCCGGGGACGGCGAGCGCGTCCGGGACGGGGGCGCGGCGCCTCACCGGGAGAGGGGCGGGGGGGGGGGGGGGAGAAGGGAAGGGGGGGGGGGGGAAAGAGGGCGGGAGGAGAAGATGAGGAGGAGGAGGAGGAGGAGGAGGAGGAGGAAGGAGAGAGAAGGAGGAGGAAGGCACGGAGGAGGAGGAGGAAGAGGAGGGTAAGGAGGAGGAAGGCACGGAGGAGGAGGAGGAAGAGGAGTGTGAGGAGGAGGAGGCCTCTCTGGCCCCTCCGAGCCTCTCTGATTAGATGGCCCCCCGCAGGCGTTCCTCGCCGCAGCGCGCGCCACGGTCCCTCGCCGCAGCCGCACGGGCGTGCCCCGTCCGCGACGCCGCCGAAGGGTGGGTGCAAAACCCTGGCGGCTCGGCCTCAGGAGGCCCCGAGGGGAGAACCGAGGACCGAGGGGGCAACCCAGGAAAGGGATAGGAGGAGGAGGAGGAGGACGAGGAGGAGAAGGATGAGGATGAGGATGAGGATGAGGAGGAGGAGGAGGAGGAGGAGGAGGAGGAGGAGGAGGAGGAGGAGGAGGAGGAGCGGGAGGGATGGAGAGGAGGATAACACACCGCAAGGGGACGAGGAGCACCCACCACAGAAGACGGCAAAATCGCCAGCCCGACCCGATTTCGATACCGTGGCATAGTTCCCACCTCCAAGCGACATGCGAATACGATGTACATTCTGAAAGAGCAGCAGAAAGCATGCGAATCTGGCGTGCTGCAATACATGTCTAAGCGAATGCGCATCAAGTTCGAAGCAACATGCTCGGCATTGAAAGGGACAGGTAACCACAAACAAAAGGCAAGAGGAGAAGGAGGGAGAGGAGGAGGAGGAGGGGGAGGAGGAGGGGGAGGAAGATGGCAAACACGACGAGGAGAAAAGAGGGTAACAACTCAACTTGCTCTCTTCCCGCCCAGGCAGAACACCCGCTCCCCGCCACCGAGATAAGCTCGACTGCTGGCCCTCCGCCCGCGCCCCGCCACCTCGTCGATGGTGTGGGGGGCTCCCGGGGTGCCGAAGCGCGCCTCACGAGACAGCCTGGTTCAGCAGCCGCCGCCGTCCCGGCCGAGCCGCCCGTGGTGGGTGAGGTTCGCTCGGGGCTCCCTGCCGTCGGCCGTGATGGAGAAGCAGGCGCTGTCGGCAGCCAGCGTCCAAGCCTGTCAAGGTGGCCCCAGACTTCCACCTGCTCGAGGGCTCAAGGATGAAGAGCTCCCCGCCATCGTCCCAGACCGGGTCGGTGACTGCAATGAGGGGCAGCATGTCTGGTTCCTTCTCGGGCCGGGTGGCGGGCTCAATGTCAAGCTGCGCAACGGACCCCTTGCCCTCGCAGCCGATGTGCTTGGGTTCCAAGGCGCCCGAACCCACACCCTGGTGAACAGGGCCAGGCTTGGGGAGGTCGGGGAGGAAGGCGAACTCGAAGCCGCCAATCTCTTGGGAATCCAGCTGGAACTCCTGGCTGGACATGGTCGACACTTGCTTACTCCACCAGCATTGGGCACTGCTCAAGATTTGATGAGCAAGCCCAGGGTGCTTGAGGAAGGACGCAGCCACATCTGCCGCACGGACATCAAGAACCATATCGGATGGCACTTAGTGTCTGGCTTCCTGGAGCCCCCGGAACTCTTTCGGAAGAGTGGGCCGCTGTAGAGCGGCGAGAATGCGGACACTGGCTAACACCGCGAAGCTACCTTCCTCGAAGACCGTATTCGTGCCAGCCCCACGGAACATGGCTTCGTTCTTTACGCATCAGGAGACGACCGCAACACCTTTCCTATGAATTGAGCCGCAGCCTGACATGAGGGCGCGGGGGCAACGCAATGCCCGAACCCGACTGCGAAACGAGTCATACTGTCAGCAGATGACCTGGGAGGAGGAGGAGGAGGAGGAGGAGGAGGAGGAGGAGGAGGAGGAGGAGGAGGAGGAGGAGGAGGAGGAGGAGGAGGAGCAAGAGACGGAGGAGGGGGCGGAGGCGAGGTGAGGGCGGAGGAGGGGTCGGAGGCGAGGGGGCGGAGGCGAGGCGAGGGAGGAGGCGAGGCGAGGGGGCGGATGAGGAGGCGGAGGCGAAGAGGGGGAGGCGGCGAGGAGAGGGCGGAGGCGAGGAGGAGGCCGCCGCCCGCAGGGAGGGGAGCGGCCTCGGCCCGCCCGCAAGAGGGCGAGGGGCGAGCGGCGGCGGCGAGCGGCGAGCGGCGACCGGCAGCGAGCGGCGAGCGGCGAGCGCCGCCCGCGGCGGGCGGCGGCGCCGCGAGGGCCGAGGCGGGCGGAGAGGCTCCGGGCTCTGCGGGCGCTCGGGGGCCCCGCCTCGTGGGCGTCGCCTGCCCGTCGAACGTAGGAAGGCGTTGGAAGTATGGAGTATGAAAGAAACATATGAAGTAGGAAGGCGGAAGGCGTAGAACCATGTGAAGTAGGAAGGCGTTGAAAGCATGAAGGCGTCGAAAGCAGGTAGAAACACATGAAGTAGGAAGGCGTTGAGAGTAGACTGGGTGTCCGCCCGGCCCCTGGAGTGGGGACGGAAGAGGTGGAGCCACTCGATCATGGAAGCAGGAGGGCGTGACAGCAGATGGGGATCTTGGGCTCCAGAAGTGGGTACTGGGCCAATGGGGGGGCGATGGAGCGGGGGGCAGCGAGGGCCGCAGGAAAGGGGCCCCGTAGGGCCCCTCAAGGTCCCTGTAGGGCCCAAGAGGGGGCTTGCAGGGCCCGAGGTGTGCACCCTTCTCCGCCCCCTCCTCCTCCTCCTCCTCCTCCTCCTCCTCCTCCTCCTCCTCCTCCTCCTCCTCCTCCTCCTCCTCCTCCTCCTCCTCCTCCTCCTCCTCCTCCTCCTCCTCCTCCTCCTCCTCCTCCTCCTCCTCCTCCTCCTCCCCCGCAGTCACCGCCCCCCGCTGAGCGACGCCCAAGCTTTTGGGCCTCCGGGATCTCCGGGGGCCTCTGGCGTGGGCGATCGGGCAGGATGCAGGATCCACCAACGTCGAATCGGGCGATGGGGTCGGGTCGGAACGCACATCGGATCGGCCCGCACCGGCACGGGGTCGAGGTCGGAGCGGAGGTCGGCCGCGCTGGGATGCGCAGCAGCGCCCGTGCGAGCATCGGGACGCACCGCACCGACGCAGCGTCGGCGTGGAGTCGGCTCGGGCCGCCCAGCATCGACCAGGCCTGACCCTGGCCATCGCTCGGACGTCCATTTCCCGTGTTTTTTTTCGGTTTCGTGCGTGGTTTTTTCGCGAAGTGATCAAGGATGCTCCTCGATGGTCCTCGCCGAAGGAAAAAATGCACACGTCCGAGCGATACCAAGGACCGATCGGACTAGACTCGGCCCTGCAGCGGAGCGGAGCGCGCGCCGGCGGTCCGACGGCCCGGCCCCACGAGGGCGGCGCGAGCGGGCCAGGGCCCGAGTCGGGAGGTGGAGGGGCGGGAGCCGACCAGCCACAACTGGGGGAGCTGTGGCCCTTACCCCCCTGGGGGAACCCATCGCATCAACGATCTCTCGAGAGGGATGTCGAAATCGATGGGTCCCCCCAGGGGGGTAAGGACCACCGCTCCCCCAGTTGTGGCTGGCCTTGGGGCGCCGGCGGCGGCAAGCGGCGAGCGGGAGGCGGGCAAAATGAGCCGGGAGGAGGTGCCCGGCCGTGGCTGAAGCGGCCCCAGAGGGAGGGCGGAGCGAGCGCGCGGGGCGTCCACGAGCGCGGGGCCTCCCCGACTCCGCCAGGAGGGGCGGGCGGGGGGGGGTCCCGCGGGAAGGCGGCCGGCCAGGCCTGGCACCTCGCCTGGCACGCGCCGGCGTCCGCGAGCGCGGGGTCCCCGCGGGGCGGGGGGGGGGGGGTCCCGCAGGAAGGCGGCCGGCCAGGCCTGGCACCTTTTTTTTTGGGGGGGGGGGGGGGCGTTCCAGCGCTATTTTGGAGAGGAGGGAGGAAGAGGCGAAAGGGAGACAACGCGCAAGAGGAGGACGAGGACGGTGTCAGACCGCGCCGTGGTGCCAGGCAGCAGCGCCCGTGGCCTCGGCACCCGCGACCTCACGCAGGCCAAGACGGCCAGCTGCGGGGAGGCGGCGGGCCCTCTCAGGCCGAGGCGGCGCGCCGTGATGCGCCGCGTGGGCTGGGCGGCGCGGCATGGCCGCAGCGCCCGCATGAGTGACCTGGCCACGACTGCGAACCATTGCCAGAACAGCTGCAGGATGCATATATCAACTACGAATACCGCAAGGTGTATATACATATCTCTGTTTCTCTCTCTCTCTCTCTCTCTACATATATAGAGATTCCGATTAGATCACGAGTGCGTGATGGGCTGGCCTCGCCGTGTAGTCCTCCCCCCAAGGGGGCTGTCCGCGGTGGCCCACTTTCAGTGGGCTTTGATGAGCGCAACGCCCTCAAGAAGGACTACAACCCCGTAGTTGCGTACCCTACAAAGGCATCCCTGGAGGAAGTGGCTAAGAAGACGATGCTGGAAGCGCGCGCCCTTGCTGATGCTGGCGATGCTACGCGTGATGCTGCGCATTGCGGTCATCGTGTTCACGTTTTGCTGGTCGCAGTCGCTGCGGTCGTTGCGGTGCTGCCTGTTGCGTGCTTGCTGCTGTGCGCAGCGCTGCTGGTCTTCGTCGTGATGCCTTTGTTTATTCACTCCTGGCTCAGCCATGTCTGTACATCACTTCAGTAATTTCTTTGCTGCTTGGTCTCGAAACAACTTCCAGGCGGCTGCCCCTCGGCAACCTTGCAAAGCTGTATCCTCCCGTAGTCTCCGCTGACTCGGGCGCGCGGTACAACCACAACCAAACCACACGGTGCTGCCCCACTCTCGGCTGCACCCAAGCATGTGGGACTGGTGGGGCAGGTGACCATCAATAACTGGGGCTCGCGGGATCATCGGGACCCCGTGGAGCAAACCTTGGTGACACGGCGTCTGCAGAAACCTATCCGCGAGGGCCCGAGGAGCTGACCCCCCGCAAACCTTACAGGTGACCCTCGACTTAGTTCGAGCATGTCCCCCTACATGCGGATTTTGGACGACAGATTAAAAACGACTCAAACAATACTCAAACATAGTTCAAGCATGCTAGAAAAATCGTCCCCAGACTATGACCATGTTTGTATTCTTCCTGTAGAGGGACAGGCCCGACTCAACCCTAGACCCCACCCTGACTCTGGGGAGTGGGCAGTCAACACCACCTGCGTCGAGTCCTTCCCCGAAGACCCAGACAACTTCCTGGAAGGCCGGAGGGTTGCTGCAAAGCCCCGCCGCCGTCTGAGAAGGCCTCCTCCTTCTCACCTCCCCCCCTCGCTCGCCGCCGAAAAGCGGTCCTTCCTTCAGCGTCCTCCAAGCCCCTGCACACGTGGCGTTCGTAAACGGGCCGGTAGCGAAGGGTGCGTTGTCAATGTTGCTTTCAAACAACTGACTTGCCGCGCACACATAGGAGGTAAAACCCCCGCCAAGAGCTATGATGAAGTGTCCACGATTTTGTCGCCCCGATGTATCACGCACTAGGGCGAGGCAAACGCCCCGCCGCCCCGTTCTCGCTTGAAGTGGCCCCTCAGCCACCGCCCCGCTTGCCAACGCCCCGCTCGCAGGCCCAGACATGCGACGCCCTGATTTTTCCAACGCGGGGCCCCTGGAAGTCCCGACCGGCTCCCCCGGCACTGGCGTCTCATGCCGCGTCGCACTTGCACGGTCCCGAGGCCCGGCGAGGGCCCCCGCGGCCGAATATGGCCCCAAACCTCCCGACCGGACTTTTGTTACTCAGGAGGAAAAGAAACACACAGACACAATGAATCGTCGACCCCCCAGAAAATATAGGAACATATGGGAAGTGGGGGGGAAGACAGAAAGACCCAGAATATATGGGAAAATAGGGGGAATCTTTTGACTTGTGTGTATTTGTTTGTGTGTCCTGGGGCCCCTTCAGTTACCCGAGGCGACCCTGTCTGGGAGGGCTCCGAGGCCCTGGCCGCCCCCGCCCCTGTCGCGGCGGCGGCGCGGCGCGCCCCGCGCCGGCGCGCCCGGCGGCGACGCTCCCGGCGAGGCGCCCCGCGGCGGCGAGGCCGCCCCGGCCTCGGGGGCGCGCGCGGGCGCGGTGTCGGGGGGGGGGGGGGGGCAGGCCCTCCTCCTCCTCCTCCTCCTCCTCCTCCTCCTCCTCCTCCTCCTCCTCCTCCTCGGGGCGCGGGGAGGGGTCAGCAGGCGCTCCCCTCACCGTTTTGGCAGTGTCTTCGCCCTCCGGAGGGGTCGAGGCCCGCTCCAGCAGCTGGAGCTCGACGAGAGAGCCGCCAAACGGTGGTGTGCCGGTGCCCCGATGGGCCTCCCGCAGGCTACGCTCCGATTCGGGGGCCGAGGCGACAGAATGTTGGAGGCCTGGGAATTGGCACCAACACCAACACAGGGGGTTGCCTCCACCGGGGGAAGACGATCCTCGATTTCGGTGTTGGTGGCAATCTTTCGGCCACCTTGGAAGCCAGAATATTACCGCCATCACCGAGATCGGAATCTTCTTCCCTCGATGGAAGCACACCGCCGCTGTTGGTGTTGGTGTCAACTTCCAGGCCTGCGAGAATGGTCAGGCATACGAGTCATCACTGGGGGGGGGGGAGGGGGCGCCGCCTGCGGCAGGCGGCGGGCGGGCGGGCGGCGGCCGCCGACTGGTGCTTCTGGGGGCGAACGAGGAGCCCAGGACTCCGACGATATGTACATGCAGGTGCATGTGAAGACTGTCGATGTACATGCGTCGACGTACAAATATATACGTATACATTTACCTATCTACAAAACGCCTATGTCATATGTATTCAGTATCTATATACACATGCGCATCTGTACTAGAACCACGCGCGCGCGCTTCGCGCGCGCGTGGATTCGAGTCGCTACTTGTTCGTGGCATGTCCTCCATGTTCTCTCCCCTTCTGCTCTGCAACAGAAGCACTGGTGGCTGCGAACCACGAGCACATCGGCAGCTGCGGCGTTTGCGTCCAGCAAATTCGTCCAACGTGCCTAGACCTGCGCCAGTGCCTGCCAACTGACCCTGCGACGTACCCAACCCATCTGCAACGAGTGATCAGAACAATGGGCCAAACTGTCACTGCCCAGGACATGGCAGGGGACACTACATATTGCGAAAGCTGACGAGGCTCGCGCGTGGCACGAGGGGAGAGAACCGCTGGATCTCACTGCGCTGGGGCCCCCCCAGGAGCCCACGAAAGGAATGGCCGCCCCCGAGGATGGCGAGGTCCCGTTCTGACTTGCGTAGCTTCGCTGGCAACTATGAAACTGTCGTCACGTTCGTGGGCTTCTGGGGGTACAGCGTAGCGCGGTTTGAAAAGGCGTCGCAGCTAGACCTCGCACGTCTCTGGGGGAACTGTGAACTGCGGGACAGCCGCCACTATCGTGTGCTCCTGTGGGGTCCAGCGTAGTCACGTCCTACGCAGATCAGAATTGGCACCTCGCCTTCTGGTGGCTGCGAATTGCGGAACTGTCTCCACTTTCGAGGGTTCTTGAGGTTCCAGCGTAGAGACGCCTTACGCAGATCAGAACGGGACCTGGCCGTCACTTGGGGCGGCGAACTATGCAATGGTTGTTATTTTCGTTGGCTCCGAGGGGGTCCTGCGTTGTGCGGGGCTACGCAGATCTCGAATTGCGACATGTTCTGCACTTGCGTGGGGTCCTGGGAGGTCCAGCGACCAAGGGACCAGTGAGGTCTAGTTGAAATGCCTTGAAGACGTCAAGAATCAACAACATGGCGACCATTTCAAAACCCGTATTTGGCCCCTCTGTACGCTTCCTCTTCTTCTGCTGCTTTTTCTTCTCCTTCCTTCTTCCACCATGCGTTCGCGGTCGCGACATCGTGCCACGTTTACATCAAACAGATGAAATTTTGAAACCAGGATTGGCCCACGAGACCGGAAATGAACATAGACATGATGGGCGCGTTCTCAAGACACCTGGCTGGGTGACAGGCGCTTGCAATCCTGACCAACATCGATGGTGATGTACGTGCCATGGGGCTGTGCTGCGCTGTGTCGTGCCGAATTGCAATGTATTATGCCGCGTTAAATTAAACTGTGATGTATTGCGTTGTGGACCGAATCGTCCTTGCCATCATAATCCTGACCGAACTGACATGGATCTCAAGCTCGGGTTGCATGAACGCATAGCTCGCCTGGAGCTGGTTGCAACCGAAACGTGTGGGGCGCTCAAGAATAAGCTCGAACTCAGTGTCCGAGTCACTTCCGAAGCGGGGCGAAGCAAGAGCAGGCGAACCCGAGCCGAGGCGAGACGCACCGATTGGGGACGCACCGAAACGCGACGAACCGAGGCGTGACGAGCTGAACCAAGACGAACCACATCAATTCGAACCGAGACGAGGGCCGACCCTTCTCCTCCCTCCTCCCTCCTCCCTCCTCCTCCCTCCCTCCTCCTCCTCCTCCTCCTCCTTTCTCCCTCCTCCTCCTCCTTTCTCCCTCCTCCTCCTCCTCCTCCTCCTGCTCCTCCTCCTCCTCCTCCTCCTCATCCTCCTCCGTCGGCCGCCCGCTTCAGAGCCTCGGCGCCGCGGGCGCTGGCCTCGGGGGCAGCCCGTGCGGACGCACCGAGACCGGCACGCACCGAGCACGCTTGGGCCCACCGTTTCGGAAACCATATGGCGTCTCCTGCCGGAGGGGCCGCGCTCCTGCAGCCGAGACCCTCGTATATCTCGGGGATGGGCAGACCTCCCTTTAGTAAAACGTGGTTTAGCGAAAACGACCTCGGGCCCAAACCTGGCGGGCGCAAGCCTGGATAACATAACGGCCACGGCGCCCTCACAAAAAGCCGAAAACGGACAATTCACTAATCGACGTGTCAATGTGAAGGGTTCTGTCCACCCCCGAATGTTACAGTGCACCGTGCGCCCCCGAGGGCAGCGATCCCGGCGCAAAGTGCGATTCGTCCGCGCTGTGCTGAACCGTGCTGCGCCGTGCTGTGTGGACCTGTGGTGTGATCCGGTGCGGTGCGGGTCATCCTTGGCATCTGAATCCGGACGAAACAGATCTGGATCTTGAGCTCGAGCTGCCTGAACGCATAGCTCGCCTGGAGCTGGTTGCAATCGAAACGTGTGGGGCGCTCAACCGACTCGAGCTCAAGATCCGGGTCAGCTCCAGAACGGGGCGAAGCAAGAGGAGGCGAACCCGAGCCGAGGCGAGACGCACCGACAGGGGACGCACCGAAGCGTGGCAAGCCCAGACGCGACAAACTGAGACAGAACGAACCGAAACAACAGAAACCGAGACGAGAACCGAGCCGGCCCAAACTGACTCGACGCAAGACAGAGCGAGACTGGGACGAGCTAGACACGTCCCGCCCTTCTGAAACCACTCGGCGTCTCCTGCCGCAGGAGCCGCACTCCGAGGGCCAAGACCCTCGTACGTGACCTGGGATGTGCGCCCCCCAAAGCCTCGATCCTGGCGCAAATTGCGATTGATCCGTGCTGTGCTGAACTGTGTTGCGTCGTGCTGTGTCGAACTGTGCTGCGTGTGGCCATCCCAAATACGGCACGCTTCGCTTGAGGCATCCGCACCACATCAAACACAACCAACGTTTCGCCTGAGATACCCTCGAAATGAACCCGCTGGCCCATCGCGACCCCGCTAACCATGGAAGAAGAGCTCGCCGGCCCTGCGGAAGGTGAGGACCAAGGGCAAACTTACCACGCCGCCTAAACAAAACCCTGGGCCCTAGCCATTTCCGGGAAAAGCAGTCCAGCGGAGGTGTCGGCAGATGCGGCCGGGAACTTCTGCACAGCGCGTCGCCGCGGCGGCCTCTCGGCGACGGGCTGCGTCTTGAGAGCGGACAGCAGCGTATCGCTGCGCTCCGCGGGGCGGGAGGCTCGCAAAGAAGGCCCGGGGCGTGGGCGCCTCAGGACCAGGAGGTGGTCAAGGTCTGGTGGCCCTCTATCTCGCCATCGCTCGGACGTCCATTTCCCGTGCATTGTTCGGTTTCGTGCGCGTTTTTTTTTGCTCGATGGTCCAGGATGGTCCTGGATGGTCCTCGCCGAGAAAAAATGCACACGTCCGAGCGACGCCAGGTCTGTTGGTACTTCTCCCGCACGCTGCCAGCAAGTGCCTGCGTCTGCCCCTGTCTTGTCGTGCACCTCGGCGTGGGCGTGTCGGCGTGGACGCCTCAGCCTCTCCCAAGTCGTCGCGGAGTTGAGCCTGCTCGTTTAGGCCATCGAGTCCCCGCGCCTCGTTCGTGGCGGTATGTATGTATACACATATATCTATATATATATATATATATACATTGCTCCGCCTCGTTGGTCCTGTGGAAAGCGGTATGCCTCTACGTGGCAACCTTTTTCTGCTTCTGCGGCATGTTCTCGCGGTCGTTGTTGCTCTCAGTAAGCTTTTGCTGCACAGTCCTGCGCTCGCTTTTTGATGCAACCATCTTGGCGTGATCGCGACGTTCTGGAGTATCTGTTGCGGCGTGCCTCGCCGCCTGGAGCTCCTACTCCGTCCCGTGCAGACCTGCAGTGTTTCTGGCTTGTAGGAGCTCATGGTGGTCGGCCAACCTTTCTTTCGTAATGTCGGCGTTGCCGACCGCATTATTCAGCTCGTTCTGGTAGTGCCAGGCTTGGGCTGCTTCTCTGTGTTGTCTTTGTTTTTGATCATGTGCGCTCTCTTCTTCAGTAAGTGCGTGCTGCTGGAGGTCGTGGACCTCTCTCTTGGCATCCCTCTTGCTCTATTTGATGTCCTGCGCCATCCCTTGGTTGTCCTCCTTTCGGGTTTTCAATCGTCGGCCGATGTCCTGCCCCTCCGTCGTCTCCCTGGGCCTAGATTGCCTTCTCGGAGCAGGTGTGGGCGCCCTTCTGTGTGGTCCATCTCCCTGTGGTTCGTGTGTCTCGTCATCAGCAGGCCCTGCGTCGCTGTAGACGTCGCCCCTGGCTGTGTTGATGTCCAAGTGAATCTGTTGTTGGGCATGTTCATCTTGGCGTCAAGCTTGGTGATGTACCTCACGCTGTCGTTCCGGTGTGCCTTGGTGTGCTTGTCATAATCCTCCATGGTCCGCTTTGTGTTGTCTATTTCCCATGGCCTGTTGAGCTGGAGGCGTGCTGCTGAGGATCATGGCTTCGGTGGATGCAATATGCGCCACATGGTTCGTAGTGGGTAGTCCCGCAGCGCTGCTCTTCATCATGGCTGTTGCTATGTGCCTGTGGCACATGATGTTGATCGTTTCCAGCCATCTCTCTGCTTGGGGCGTTTGATGGTGACTCCCAGTCATGCCTGCGGATGGCGTAGGCCTTGTGCATCGGCATGACGTTGTTGATGATGATCGTGATGTGGTCATTGTAGTCCTAGGCGGTGTCCTTCTGTTTCTGTTTGGACGTGTTCTCTGCCTCGGGTTGGGACTTGTGACTTGTGCTTGCCCTTGCCCTTGTTGTCGTTGCTCTTTCCTTTCTGGTTGCGGCTGTCGCCCTCGATGTCGCCATCGCAGAGCTTGGGGAAGCTTCCCTTGCCATTGCCTGTGTAGCCCTTGCCGTTGGAGCCTTCGTTCCAGTAGGTGTCGGGGTGGTCTTTGGTCCACTGCTCCACCCACTTTGAAGGGGCCCAAGGACACACAAACAAATACACACAAAGAAAAGGATTCCCAATATTTTCCAATATTTTCTGGGTTTTTGTCTTCCCCACCACTTCCCATATTTCCCCATATCTTCCGGGGGATCGACGATTAATTGTGTCTGTGTGTTTTTGTTCCCCTCCTGACACTTGTTGCTCCTGCAGTGACCGAGGCCTGCTCCACGCGCCGGCAGTGCAGCGCGTGGTGTGGGTCCTCTGCTGGGCGTGCGGCTCGAGGTGCTCTTCCATGGTGGCGTAGTCGCCGGTGATACGCTCGCGGTTGCTCCCCCTGGCCATCGCTCGGACGTCCATTCCCTGTGTTTTTTTCGGTTTCGTGCGGGGTTCTTTCGCCAAGTGATCAAGGATGCTCCTCGATGGTCCTCGTCGAAGGAAAAATGCACACGTCCGAGCGATGCCAAGTCCCATGATGCCACTATTGCGGGAGCTTCATGTGGGAGTCGCGGTGGTTGCTGTGCACTGTGGTGCGCCTGGAAGAACTCTTATGCAGCGCGGAGATGGTGCTGAGCCTGTTGGCCAAGTAGAGGTCGCGCGGGTGCGACTCGCAGTAGTACCCTCGCAGCAGCTCGACATTCTCGTTCGCGCCGACGACAGGCTGGGTTGGTCGACGTATATATCATGGCTATCTGGGGGGAGGAACAGGATGTAGTCGAAACGGAGTGTACAGAGTGTAAGAGTATAGGTGAGAACCGATGTAAGGTGTATGGGAACAACGGAGGTTTCAATCGAGGCTGGCCCCCCCCAAGGCTGGCACGCTGCCACGGGTCTCTGGGCAAACCGTGGCTACGTCTCCTCCTCCTCCTCCTCCTCCTCCTCCTCCTCCTCCTCCTCCGCCTCCTCCTCCTCCTCCCCCACCTCCCCCTTTCCTCCTTCCAGTCCGCTCGCGCCCCTCCCCTCGGACCCTGCCGCTGCCACAATCTCCGCCTCCTGCCCCTCCCGTCGGGCCCTCGCCCGCCGTCCCTCGGGCGAGAAGCCTCAGACCGCGACCGCGACCGCGACCACGACCGCGACCGCGACGACCCCCTCTCGGCCTGCGGCGGGCTGGGGTCGACCCCGAGCGCTGCGTCTGCCGCCCTGCCCTCCAGGGCCCCCCGCCGGCCAGATCTTACACCCCAGTCCATTCCACGGGGGCCGCCCCTCGGATGGCCCCGGGGCCCGGAGGCGGTCCCGAAGAGGAGTCAACAACCTGGTGCGCGCGAGATCCCTGGAATCGCCAGGTGCTTGCCCTCTTGTCGGAGCTCTGAAGTGCGGTCCCACCAGCCCTTCAGGGCGCGAGTGGTCTGGGAGCGCGTCCCCTTGGAGCCCCCCGTCCTTCTTCGATGTTGGGGCCTCCCCGTGCCCCCTCTCTCTGGACCCTGGACGGGACGTCTCGCGGGACGCTGGGGCGTCCAGGATGGCCTCGGCGAGGAAGCCCAACTCATTGATGCTACTGAGATGTTGGCAACATACGGGTCTCCTTGGGGGGGGGCCCTACTTGGGGAGTTCCCCTCCTTTGATCGATCTACTCCAATCTGATCCCAAGATGGCCCCCGAATCTTCCAAGGGTGCCCCAAGATGGCCCCAGGGGTGCCCAGGACGCCCCAAGAGGCCCCCAAGAGACCCCCGAGAGGCCCCCAGAGGCCCCCCCAGAGGCACCCAAGACGCCGCAAGAGGCCTCGGCGAGAATGTTAAAATCACTGATGTTGCTAAGGTTTTGGCCACAAGACGGCCTCCTGGGTTGGGGCAGACCCTGATTAAGGAGGCCCCCTCCTTTGATCGATCTCCTCCAACAAGATGGCCCCAAGACGGCCCCCGCGGCTAACAAGGGTGCCACAAGAGGGCCTCAATCGGTGCCCAGGAGGCCCCAAGAGGCCCCCAGTAGGCCTCCAACAGTCTCACAAGAGGCTCCCAAGAAACCTCCAAGCGGCCCGACGAGGCCACCGAGAGGCACCCCAGGCGCCCCAAGAGCCCTCGGCGAGAAGGCCAACATAATGTATTATATGAAGGTGTTGGCCGTATCCCGAGTAAGGAGCCCCCCTCCTTTGATCGATCTCTCCCAAGATGGCCCTCGAGGCTCCCAAGGGTGTCCCAAGACAGAGGTTCCCCGGAGGCCCCAAGAGGCCCCAAGGATGCCCCCAAGATGCCCCCAAGAGGCTCTCAAGAAACTCCCAAGAGGCTCTAAAAGGCCCCCCAAGAGGCACCCACTTTGGCCCAAGAGGCCCCCAGGACTGCCAAGAGACCCCCAAGACGCCCCAAGAGGACTGCAAGAAAAGAATTCCGGAGAGACTCCGAGAGGCATCCAAGAGGCCTCTGCCTTTCTGCTCGCCCTCCTCCTCCTCCTCCTCCTCCTTCACTTCCTCCTCTTCCTCATCCGCCTGTTCCTCCTCCTTCCTCGCCCTTTTGGGCTACGAAGTCTTACCCAACAATTTATGTCACTGCAGTCTCCTCCACATCCCTGATCAGGGCAACTCGTCTGGGCATCGTTTCTGGATGGACTGGTGGCGTTACGCGAGGCGTCTTGAATTCGGTCGTGGCGGCGAGAAGCTTCCTGGAGCCCCCCCCGAAACGAGCGAAGAACTTTCAACAGTAGACGCGAATCTTCATCCAAAACCCTCGATCGACGACGACGACGACGACCCCTGAAAGTCTGTGGAGATCTCTGGGGCCCCGGCGGCGGCGACGGCGACGGCGATGGCGACGGCGACGGCGACGGCGGCGGCGGCGACGGCGACGACGACGACGACGACGACGACGACTCCTCTCGGCCTGCGTCGGGCTGAGCTCGACCCCGAGCGCCGCGAGCGCGCTCGCAGCCCGCTCCTGGCGGGCAAGCATCTTGAGGGGCGAGAAGGGGGGGGCGGGAGTTCGCGCCTCCGGATGCCCTCCAAATGCTGGGGCTGCTGACTGGGAAATGGCGAGCGCGCTAGTCACGATGCGCTTCCGCGCCTCGGCTTGGTCGGCCGGGCCTCGCGACGGCAGTTCGACCGCCTGGCACGGGCCGGCGGGCGTCTTGCCGCGACTGGCGCGCGCGGACGAAAAAACCAAGGCAGCCACTCATTGCAAACATGTCACGACATCTGTCGCGGCAGGGCGGCCAACCGGCCCGGCAATCGTGGCTCCAAGATGGGCAGGCCAGCCTGACGCCCTCGAAGTCTCAGCATCGATGTTCCACGCGCCAGCGATAATCAACGGCAGCTGAGCGCTGGCTGCCAACTCGCCGTCCTGCTCCACAAACGTGACGCTGGCGCCCGTGAGGCTGATGCTCGCGTAGCCGTGCCCCAAGATCACCTAAACCTGGAGCTGTGATGAGACGACGATTCGGCGCGCTACTCATATCGCGTTGACGCTTGTATGTTCGTAATCCTCCGCGCCGACGTTCGATGCCGACAACGCTGCCGCGCCGCCAAGGGTGGCCGCTCAGCCTGTCCAGTGGAAGCAGCCGCTGGAAAAAGGTGACGAGTGACTACTGTGCGCCCGTGAACGAGGATTGGGAATCTGCCCAGCTGGCTCCTGGGGAAAATGTAGGCCGAATGCACTCTGATGGGTTGACTAGGGTTTCAGATTCAGAAGCCAGAGTCGCAGGGTAGCCCCAGAGGTCGTTCTGGCGGCGGTCCAAAATCCCCGGCGCGACTCGCTTGAGCCTGCAGCGTGTTCCGGCAAGCCTTTTTTTAAGCTTTTTCCAATACGTGTGCCTGGAAGCTCTCCAGAAGGTCCTTCGGAAGCTCTCTCAAGGTCCATCCAGAATTCTGCGCCACGCCTTTCGACGCCCTTCGGGCGCCCTGCTATCCAGGTCTTGGATCCCACAAGTCGCAAGTGGCCCCCGTTCGGAGTTCCGACGCTGATTTACGACGGCGCCCAGGCCTCACAACATAGCTCTTGCATACCCCATTCTCCGAGAGAGGGGGCCGGCGGCATGGGGCGAAGCCCTCACGTATCACGTGCGCGAATACGCAAGAAGCAAGCAAGCAAGCACGTAATCAAGTAAGCGTGCATGTATTTAAGTGCGTAGAGCATCAAGGAACCAAGGAGCAAAGACAAAGAAACCGTTGACCCAAGACCAAGATACCAAGGAACCAATACCAAAGGATCAAGACACTCAAACTCACGAACCAAGGAACCAAAGTCAAGACCAAGGAGCCAAGAACAAGAAGCCACGGAAACGATATCAAGGAACCAAGGAACCTATACCAACGAACCAAGAACCCAATACCAATAACCAACATCAAGGAGCAACGGACCAAAGAACCAATACCCAAAGACTAAGGAACCAAGACCAAGGAACCAACGAAACAAGGCCAAGGAACCACGAGACCGAAAGCAAGGAACCAAAAAATCAAGACCAACGAGCCCGGGCAACGCCTCGTAAGGAATCAGAAGCCCGAGGCAAAGCCGACGCATTCGCGGAACAAACAGCAACATCTACAAGTGCTCACTGACCGAGGGGTGTTGCTCCACCAAGAGTTCGCTGAATGGCAAAGGTGGCCGGGCTCTTGCTGCTGCCGCGGGCACTTACAGGTGCTCACTGAACGAGGAGGAGGAGGAGGAGGAGGAGGAGGAGGAGGAGGAGGAGGAGGAGGAGGAGGAGGAGGAGGAGGAGGAGGGGCGCTGCTCCACCAAGACCTCACGGAATGGCCACGGAGGCCAGGACGTCTTCTGCTGCTGCGGACCAGTGGTCTCCGTGTCTGCCTCGGGCGCAGAGGAGTACGTGGAGGAAAGGAAAGGAAGAGGACGAAGAGGAAGAGGAGGAGGAAGAGGAGGAAGAGGACTCGGGTAAGCACGCGCGCCAACTTCAATCGGCGGACTGACCTGGAGGAAACTGGTCAGCGATCGCGAGGGCCAGGGCCAGTGCAGGGCGTCTGCGCTGCGAACACGGATGGCTGGACACGGGGCTCGAGATAGATCACCCCCCCTTAGCATAATCCCACCCGTCCATATTTCAAGAATCTTTTAAGCACTCCCTCGGCCTCGCGTCGACGGGAATGTGATGCCGATCCCAGCATGGTGCACGTCCGTTGACCCTGATGGATTGTCATCAACTCTGGGGGATTGCACCACCACAGGGAAGCAGAAGTCTGGGGAGGAGCGAGCGTCGCCATGAGGGGCCAAGGTCAGTCTCTAGCCGCTGGTGTGCGCCTGCGCACTCAAGCGGCCGCCGTGGGGGAAGGCGAGCGGCACCGAGGGCGGAGCCGCGCGTGCATCGCGCGTGTTTAACGGTCGAACGAATGGGCGACGGAGGAGGAGACAAGAGACGGCGGTTGGCTAGCGGGAGGGATATGGCTACACTGCGGGTGCGGCCGCAAAAACCCTCGAAATAAACCCAACCCTGAAACCCGCGCGCGAAGTGTACTGGAGGGGAAATCAGGAGCACCCTGCACAAAGCAAATACTTCAACGGCTGCGGGAAGTCACCGCGCAGCGCGCGGTGCAAAGAAACCCAGTATACCCTGACGAAAAGCATATGGTTTCTTGATGCGCGCCCCACTGTACGCTACCTCGCGCAACCGGCGAGGAGGAGGAGGAGGCGGAGGAGGAGGATGAGAAAAAGGAGGAGGAAGAGGTGGGGGAGGAGGAAGAGGTGGAGGAGGAGGACGATGAGGAGGAGGAGGAGGATTAGGAGGACGAGAACAAGTAGGAGGAAGTTGGAGGATGAGGAGGAGAAAGAGGAGGAGGAGGAAGAAGAGGAGGAGAAGGAGAAGAGGAAGAGGAGGAGTATAAGGAGGAGGAGGAGGAAGAGGAGGAGGAGGAGGAGGAGGGAGGAGGAGGAGAAGAGGAAGAGGAGGAGGAGGAGGAGGAGGAGGAGGAGGAGGAGGAGGATGACAAGGAGGAGGAGGAGGAGGAGGAGGAGGAGGCGATCCTCGTACGATCGACGCCCGCCGCGGCGACGAAAGCGACGGCGGTGCGCGCCGGGCCGCCGGTTGGGGCGGTCGGTCCTGGGCGCACAGGGCCCGCAGCGGCTCGGCGTGGGACTGCAGAGCCTCTGGGCGCGACGCCACCGCAGGATCGAAGGCGAGGCGGGGCTTCCCATGATTTGCTACCGGAATATTTGGTCTGGGGCTCAGGTCGTGATTGTCCACGATGCTGCATGTCTTGGTGACGTCGGATCTCAGGGACTACGCACCAACACCGATCCTGGCCAGAGGGCCATCCCCGGCCCAGGATCGGTGAACGTACGCCCTCCTGGCCTGGCCTCGGCGTAGCCGTGCACAAGCACCGATCCTGGGTCCATGATCGCCCTAATCAGCCATATGAATAGGGGAACAAAAAGTGACATAAACATGAAAGCTCGGAGGTCCGCGCGGATTTCTCGGATCGGTGCTGGACCCCCCTCCCTGACGCGCGGAGCGCGCCAGGGGCGGCGCCGGAGGCGCCGCCGGGGGGCCCTGGCGCCGATCCGAGAAATCCGCGCGGACCTCCGAGTTTTTCTGTTCATGCCACTTGTTGTTCTGGGTTTTTGTCTTCCCCCCAATCCCGATATCTTCTTATATTTTCTCGGGAATCGACGATGAATTGCGTCCGTGTGTTTATTCCCCTCCTGATCGAATCCGAGGCGGGGCTTCACGGCGGGGAACCTTTGCACAGCGTGTGGCCGCAGCGGCCCCGGCGGCACGCTGTGCCCTCGAGCGGATCCCGCGCCGCTCCGCTCCGCGGGGTGGGCGGCTCGGGGAATAGACCGGGGCGTGCGCGCCGCGGGGCCGTGGAGTGGATATAGCGTGGCGCACCGCGGCGTGGAAAGCGAGGCGGGGGGTACCCATCGGACAGAAGAAGTAGGTAGAAACATGAAGTATGAAGGCGTTGGAAATGGATTGGGTTTCCGCCCGCCTCCTGAAGAGGAAAGGAAGAGGGAAAACCACTCGACTCTTGAAGTAGGAAGGCGCTGAAAGTAGATTGTAATCTGGAAATCCAGAAATACCTACTTTCAACGACCGATGGGTATCCATAACCATCGCCTGGGGGAACGACATGTTCGGGGCCCTCGGCGGGCGGTGGATCTGGACATGTTCGGGGCCCGGGGGGCCCACGTATATCCATGTCCACCGCCGGCCGAGGCCCCCGAAGATAAATCCCCGCCTCGGATCGAAGGGCTCGGCCTGTTCTCCTGCCGTCGGGACCCTGTGCTTGGCGTGCCGCGGCGGCGGCCCCGGCGACACGCTATGCCCTGCAGCCGGACAGCGTGTCGCTCCGGATCGCGTGGCGGGAGGCTTCGAAAAGGCTCGGGACGTTGACGCTCGAGAGCTGGGCCGTGGTTGGCGCGTCGCGACGGAGCGTGGTGGGCCAGCCTGCGGCGCGGCGCGCTTCGAGCAGCATCTGCAGACGGTGCCAAGAGGGGCCACCACCGAGGGGGCCGCCCACTCCTGCAGAACACGGGCGCCCCTGGACCCTGCCACACGCTCCGGGACTCCCAGGCACGCCCCCCCCCCTGGCCATCGCTCGGACGTCCATTTCCTGTGCTCTTTTTCGGTTTCGTGCGTGGTTTTGTCGCGAAATGATCAAGGATGCTCCTCGATGGTCCTCGCCGATGGAACAATGCGCACGTCCGAGCGATGCCAAGCCCCAGACATCCCCAGGCCTCCTCGATCGTCGCTCCTCCCCCCTCGGGCGCCTCGTGTGCGCCCGGACGCTGGCTGGGCTGGCCGAGGTCTCGCCAGCGGTGCCCGCCCGTGGGCGCCTCGTGGGCGCCCCGTGCGCCGGGGTCGGCCTGCCGAGGCCTCGCCTGGTGCCCGCCCCTGGTCGCCTCGAGGGTGCCCCGTGCGCTGGGCGGGTCTGCTGAGGTGTCGCCCGGTGGCCGCCCGTGGGCGCCTCGTGGGCGCCCCCGTGCGCTGGGTGGGCTGGCCGAGGTTGCGCCTGGTGGCCGCCAATGGCCTGCCGCGGGCGCCTCGCGGGCGCCCTGGTGGGCGGCCGACGAGCTTGCATCACAGAGCTTGCGTCACATACTGAGCGCTGCCTTGCGAGTACCACGTAGCTTGCACCACGTAGCTTGCACCGCATAGCTCGCAGAACAGCGTCTTCACCACACAGCTTCCACACCACATCTGCATATATACATCTTTATATCTGCATAAATAATTATGCACGCATCCACCAAAATAAATTGCACCACGTAGCTTGCACATCCACAGTTGGGCCATTTTCTGCTTGGGGCCAGCGCTGGCTAATATCTGGCTCTTCGTGCGCAGTTGTGCACGACACCTGACTTGCTACACTTGTGGGTACTTGTTTGTACATACATGCATGCGCACACACGTACATGTACCTACACACGTGTGTCATATATATGTATGTGTATATATATATATGTACATAATTTTCATAAGGCCGGGGGCCCCGGAAGGAGCGCACCCCCCCTGACCCCCCTCAAAACGAATTTTGGATCCTCGGGCCTGTCTTGCGCCTGGGGTTTTCTCGGATTTTCGACTCTCCGGCCCCTCTTAGTCCAACCTTAGGCTTCTTTGGGGCTCGTCTGGGGACTCATTTGGAACTGTCCTGGGGCTATCTTGGCGTCTCAAGAGCCGACCGTAAGCGAAAAGGCGACAAGGACAAAAACATTACTTCCCCAATGGGTTTTCATTGAGTTTCAATTCTTTGGGCCTTCTTGGGCCAGCCTTGGGCCTCTTTGGGGCTCGTCCATGGACTCATTTGGAGCCGTCCTGGGGCTATCTTGACGCCTCAAGAGCCGATCGTAAGCCAAAAGGCGATATGGCCCAAAACATTTTTTATGTTTTTTGTTGTTGTTGTTGTTGTTGTTGTTGTTGTTGTTATTGTTGTTGTTGTTTTCTCCTATGGGTGCTCATTTAATTTCATCCTTTGGGCATTCTTCGGCCAGCGTTGGGCCTCTGTGGGCCTCGGCTTGCGCCTCTCTGGAACCATTCTAGGGCTATCTTGACGACCCCCGAACCGACCGGAAGCGAAGAGGCGAGAAGACCGAACACATTTCTCCAATGTTTTTTCATTGAGTTTTGAACTTCCAGGCTAGGGCCAACATTCAAACTTGTATTTGCTACGGTCGGTTCTGAACCGTGTGCTTTACCATGGTATGCACTGTGCTGCAATTCGTAAGATACTATATGGCACCATGTATACGGTGAAAATGCATTGTATTGTTATATAAATCATCCCTGACATTCATTAAAACGTTCATATCAAATGTCTGTTCCCTCTTTGGGGCTCGTCTGGGGACTCATTTGGAGCCGTCCTGGGCCTATCTTGATGCCTCAAAAGCCAATCGGAAGCGACAAGGCGAGAACACCAAAAACATTGATTTTCCAATGCGCTATCACGCATTTTCTACCCTTTGGGCCCTCTTCGAGCCTTGGGCCTCGGTGGGCCTCGGTTTGCGCCTCTCTGAGGCCATCTTGGGGTCATCTTGACGCCTCTCGAGCCATGCGGAAAGGAAAAACGAAAAGGCCAAACACATTGCTTTTCCAATGGGTTTTCTCAGATTTCCGACTCTCCAGGCCCTGTTGAGCCAGCCTTGGGCCTCTTTGGGGCTCGTCTGCGGACTCACTTGGAGCCTTCCTGGGGCTATCTTGACGCCTCAAGAGCCGATGGCAAGCGAAAAATCGAGAAAGCCACAAATATTGCTTCCTCAATGGGTTTTCATTGGATTTCAATTCTTTGGGCCTTCTTGGGCTAGCCTTGGGCCTCTTTGGGGCTCGAAGCTGGCAGCCAAGCAGCGCGCATGCCGAAAATAGCATGGTCTGTAAGAGGAGGAGGAGGAGGAGGAGGAGGAGGAGGAGGAGGAGGAGAAGCAGGAGCAGGAGCAGGAGGTGGAGGAGGAGGAGGAGGAGGAGGAGGAGGAATGAGAGGAATAGGGGCAGAGAGGAGAAAGAGGATGAGGATGAGGAGGAGAAAGATGAGGAGGAAAAGGGGGAAGAGAAAGAGGAGGAGGATGCCCTGCTTCATGCTAGCCCAACCACTCGCCTGAGACATATTCGCGCCTCTGGGCCTCGAAACGTCCTGAGATGGCCTCAGCTGGCGTTGTCTGGTCGCTCCCGCTCAGGAACTCCTCACCCATTCAGACTTGGCGGTGGCCCGCCCGCCCCATCCATGTCCACGCGCACGCACGCCGCCTGTATTCAAAACTGCAAGGAACAAGGTGCATGGCGCGAAGCGCCAATGCAGTTTTTTTTTTTTTTTTTTTTTTTTTTTTTTTTTTTTTTTTTTTCTCTCTCTCTCTCTCTATATATATATAGACACACTGTTGCTGTGGATCGAAGGGCTCCCAGTTCTACACACACTGCCTCAGGCGCACGGTTCCCCTATGAGGACGTGCTTCGGCTGGTCAGAACAGTTGCGGCTAAAGCGAAGAAGAGCGAGTGCACAGCATCGAGCGCCACATGTGACAAGGCCGAAATCATGCGGCTGCTCAGGCAGTCGCAAAACCCCTACCGGGGCTGAGCAATACGATGGCTCGTGCGCCCTGCCCTCGCAGAGTGTCAAGGCTAGCAACAACATAGCGTCCAAACACATGTGCGCTGCTACAAAGAAGATAGCCACAGACGGCCCGACTCTCAAGTGCAATGCTAAAGAAGAGAGGAGCTAAGGCGTCCTAGTATGGCCGACCTCCAACCAAAAGCGGTGCTGAAGGTGACTCATGGCGACGCAACTCCCGATGCATACATACAAGGCGGCAATCGTCGTAACGCCCCGTTGCGTGCGCGCACCCGTCCTCTCCCCGCAGACGGTCTTAGAGGCGCAGGCGTAGCCCACCGTGGACGCTGAATTAGTCTAAACCCCCTAGTGTGCCCTGGTAATCCTTTCGCATGTCCTCTTGCACAGGATGGTTCTTGGCCTGGCTGGGGTGGCATGAACTCATGTTTAAAATGAACGTTGGGGCAGAGTCATACGTACATTTTTCACCCACAGGAGGTGCCGATAATCTGGGGTGGTGGTAGGTTATAACTCTTTCCGAGCAAGGAGAATCCATGTGGATCAAAATATGTGGTGCAACCTGTGCTGTGGAATCTACGTTGCGCAATCTAGTCATTTTGTGCATAAATGCGGTGCAATATCTGTGGTACACTCTATGCTGCACAAGCTGTGTTGTGCAACCTATGTTGTGCAATCTGTGTGGCGCAATCTGTGACGTCTAATCTATGTGGAGCTCTCTATGTTGTGCAATCTATGTGGAGCAACCTATGTGGCGGCGGCGAGGCGGCGACGGGGCGGCGACGGCGGCAACACAGCCGCCAGACCGCCAGACAGACGACGGGCGGCGACGAGGCGGCGACGGGGCGGCGACCGCGGCAACATCGCCGCCAGACCGACCATCAAGCCCAGTTTCATATAGAAGATACGTAAGTCCATACATACGCTTATACCATCTACATCTTTACACTTAGAACACACACAACTATATATCTATGTGTAGAGAGAGTGCACTTATACCATATGACATACACGCGTAGTATCTCTAATGCACCGAGCATGCTTGTGTAAACGCTTACAACACATATATGATGATCTGCTGCTGCTGCTGCTGATGATGCTGATGCTGATGCTGATGCTGATGCTGATGCTGATGCTGATGCTGATGCTGATGATGATGATGATGATGATGATGATGATGATGATGATGATGATGATGATGATGATGATGATGATGATGATGAGGATGGTACGAACGGATCCCAGGCGACCGCTGCTCGGGACGCCCCTGGAAGGGGCTCTCGACGAGGCGCCGCGGCTGGAAGACCACCCCAAGGGCCTGCTGACGCACCACACCGCACGAGTCCCCAACAGCATGGCGGCAGCCCGCCCGCTTCGATGCCCCGAGGGGCCAAGACGAAGGGGCCCTGGGACACAAAAATAAATAGACAAAAAACACAGGATTCCCAACTTATTTCCCACATTTTCTGAACTTTTGTCTTCCACCCCGCTTCCCATAATTCCCCCCTATTTTCTGGGGAGTCGACGAGTACTTGTGTCTGTGTGTCTTTTTCTCCCTCCTGACAGGACCTTGTCGATGAGCGCCTCGCACACTGGCGCCAGCGTCATCCTCCGGGTCTCCAGCCCGAAGTCCACGCACGCCAGGGGTGACGCCGGCTGCAGCCTGCCGCGCGCACGCTCTCCTCGAGCGAACGACGACCCCGGCCAGGACGGGCCTCCTGCAGCCGCACCCTCCATCTCGACGAGTCGGCGGCAGCGCCGGCGACGAGGACGAGGTCCGCGCACGCCAGGGCAGGATCAGTGAAAACCGAGTCGGGAGGGTGGCGGAGGAGGAGGAGGAGGAGGAGGAGGAGGAGGAGGAGGAGGAGGAGGAGGAGGAGGAGGAGGAGAAGGGGGAGGAGGAGGAGGAGGAGGGGGAGGAGGAGGAGGAGGAGGAGGCGGAGGAGGAGGCGGCGGACGGGATCGACACGTGCGTCGGACCGAGCTGCATTGGCGCGGAGGCGGCCTCGGATCGGGCCGGCGGCGCCAGAACGCACTAAGCAGCGCCGGCCACACACCGGGCCCCGTCGGATCGTCGGCACAGCGGGCCGTCGGGTCGGAGCGAGCCGGCCGGAATCAGCATCGAAGCGGATCGAAAGCGACCATGCGCTGCCTGCCGCGCGCCGCCTCGTCCCCTCCAGCAGCCCCCGCGGCCGAGCCCCGAGCTGCCCGCCCCCTCGCACTCAGTAGCGTTGTCGGCAGCGTTGTCGTCGTCGTCGTCGTCGTCGTGGTGGTGGTGGTGGTCGTCGTGGTCGTCGTCGTGGTCGTCGTCGTCGTCGTCGTCGGCCGCGGCGGTGGCGGCGGCGTCATCGTCGCCGTGGTCGTCCTCGTCGTCGCCGTCGTGGCCGTCGTCGTCGTCGTCGCCGCTGTCGTCGTCGCCGTCGTCGTCGCCGTCGTCGTCGTCGTCGTCGTCGTCGTCGCCGTCGTCGTCGTGGTCGTTGTCATCGTCGCCTCCCTGCCCGAAGTCCGCGCACGGTCCTCGAAGGCTCGGCCGTCCTCGGGTCCTGGGCGGGGCGGTCCTCGGGCCCCGTCGTCGACTATCGGAAGCGGGTCGTCGTCGTCATCGTCGTCGTCATCGTCGTCGTCGTCGTCGCCGTCGTCGTCGTCGTCGTCGTCGTCGTCGTCGTCGTCGTAGTCGTCGCCGTCGTCGTCGTCTTCGTCATCATCGTCGTCTTTGTAGTCGTCGCCGTCGTCATCGTCGTCGTCGTTGTCGGCGTCGTCGCGCAAGCCGCTGCTGTCGCAACGCAGTCAACGATCGGGGACCCCAGTGCGCCCCCACCAGAAGTCACTCTGGCGAGGGGCCACTCTTACGTATGGACGAGCCCCGATGGACACAAAAGTCGTGGACCCGCGGGCGGTCTCCTGGGACCAGCTCTTCCTCCCGAGCTGCTTCCCGACGGGGCCGCCATGTCGCCCGAGGAAGAGGCGAAGAACCAGGAGGACCAGGTCATCATCCGTGCAATACCATCCCGTTCAATATCAGTTTTTTTGTTTTTATTAAATTTTCTCCATCCCGTTCAATATCAATATCTTTGGACGCCCGAAATGGGCACGGAAAGAATGGGCAGAATGCCCAACAACAGATGCTGTCCCAAACCAACAGCGGCCGCTGGTGGGCAGGCGGCCCTCTGTCACCAATGTAGACGGGCCTCGGCGACACCGACGGCGAGTCTTGCTCAAGATGAGCAGTAGATGCTGTTGGGCATGGTACCCATCCTTTCCGCACCAATGTCGGGCGTCCAAAGTCTCGTGAGAACCAGGACCCGCTCCCCTCATTCCGGTCCTTCAGCCTCCGCTCAGCATCATCCCCCGGACCCCCCTCGGGGCCTCCCCTGGCCAGTTCTCCCCGAGCTGCGCGCCCCGCCGGGACGGCGAGAGGAGCCCAGGAGGCCCAGAAGGGCTCCACTCTCGCCTCTCGAGCTTTGCGGCGTCGGGCCCCGCCTTCAGGACCCCGTTCACTTCAGGACCCGCCTCCTCCACGGCGGGACGGCGGCGGCGGCGGCGGCGGCGGCGAGTCTCCGAGGTCCGAGAAGCCAGGTCGGACGAAAGGGGGCTACCGGCGTTGATGAAAATGACGGCCATCAGCGGAAGACGCGCAATGGTCGCCGGCACTTGGCCCCAGTCGCACATGGCGACGCGCGTCGCGCCCATAGGGCGGGCGCGATCGCCTCGCGGATTGCGCCTCGTTGCCCCCGCGCGTCGAAAGCCTGGCTGCCAGAGCGGTGGTATGGTCGAGAACCTCTGCTCTGTCGCGGCGGCGGCCCCAGCGACACGCCGTGCCCTGCAAGCAGATGGCGTGTCGCGCTGCTCCGCTGGAATCCCACCAGCCCTAGGGGCGCAGGCGGTCCAGGGAGCTTCCTCTTGCAACCCCCTCCTTCCGCCTCGGGGAGGGGTTTGCCCCTCCCCCCTTACCTCCTCCCCTGGACCTGGACAGGGCGCCCCGCGAGGTGTCAGAGGGTACTTTTGTGCCCAAGCTGGCTCCAAGAGGGCCTCAGAAAGCCCAAGATGACCTCCAATATGGCTCAAGATAGCCCAAGATGCTTCAAGTCGGCTCCCAAAATGCTCCAAGAGGCCCCAAGCACGCTCCAACACGGCTCCAAGACGTTTCCGAGACCTCCGCGGAGGCCCCAAGAGGCCCAAATCCTTCAGACACCTGGGGGAAGTCAATGATTGCTGCTTTCTCGCTTTTTCGCTTCCGATGGCCATCCGAGGCCTCAGGATGGCTCCAAGATGGCCCACGAAAGTCTCCGGAGAGGCCCAAGAGAGCCCCAAGAGAGCCCCAAGACGGCCCCAAGAGCGCCCAAGAGCGCCCCAAGAGCGCTCCGCCCCTGAAGCTCAGAAGAGCGCCCCACAAGGGCCCCAACAGGCGCCCTGACGGCCCCAGGAGACTTCGAAGAGGCCCCCAAGAGACCCCATACGAGGCCTCAAGAGGATCCCCCCCGCTTCCCTGATCACCTCAACTCCCCTGGGCATCGTCTCTGGATGGGCTAGGGGGAGTACGCGAAGCGTCAACACTTGGTGAATGTGGCGCGCTATCTACATCTTTTCCACTGTCGGAGGTGGAATCGTGACTTTTGCCGTTGTCGTGTCAAGCGTCGGTATTGTTGTTGGTGCCGACGTCGGGTTGGCATTGCTCTTGCTGTGCTCTTCCGGCTGTCTTCCTTCTGGGTGTCTTGACGATCATGCGGAGCATTTGCCGTTGAGTTCGACGGATCCGATTCGCGAGCTCTTCCGTCACCATCCACACTTTGCACCCATATGAGTTTGTAGGCGTGATTATCCCGTGGAAGAGTCGGGTGCGGTTGTGCATGGGGTAGTGGTTGTTGCCCGCAAGCCCTTGATTGAGTACATAAAGCGTTCTCCATGCCGAAGCAATTATGTTTTCCAGTTCTGCCTTGTGGCTGTCGCTGAACTGCAGCTTGCGCCCCTAGCATTCAGTTGCACGGAGTGGTGGGCTTACCTCGACCTCCATTCCGTGGAAGAAGACTTGCGCCGGTGGCTGTCGTGCTCGCTTGGGTCTGTGCCTGTTGCGCAAGATCTTGGTCTTGTCTGGGTGCAAGCGTCGCCCGGCACCTGCTGCTCCAGCGCTGAGGTCGGAAAGCGTTTGGGTGATGTCGTTGTTCGCAGTGGGTCGCTGCTGCTTGGTGGTGCTTGCATGCCGTACCGCTTCGCTGTCCGTTTCTGCTTTGCCCGTTTCATGATGTGTTCTGACGCGCCACTGAACAGCAACGAACTCGATGGGTCCTCCTGTTTCGTGCCTCGTTCGATATTTTGCACTTCTTGCTGAGCCGGTCGGTTTTGACAGAAGCTGTCTGTTGGTTGTACAGCTTCTGAAGCAGAGTGATGTATGGAATTGATACTTGCTGGTCTTTCAACTCTACGCAAATGGCCGCGTGCGTGACGCTGTCAAAGGTCTTCTTGAAGTCGATTGCTGCAGCCCGTAGTGGAGCTTGCCACTCGTCATAGATTCCCATCATAATTGCCGCCGTAAACAGATGGTCCGTTGTAGTCCAAGTGGGTCTCAAGCCCGCTTGGTCGGGACTTTGCTGGTTGCCTAGAGTAGCACAACGGCGGTGGTGCACCAGCTTGGAGAAGAGTTTGTAGAGCATCGGAATGGATGCAATACGTCGATACGTTTCTGGGCGGATTGGATCACCACTCTTGTGTAATACCTTGGTGTGCTTCCAATGAACTTGGAGGGAGGGTTTACTGCAACATCGTTGATGCGTCTTGGGTTCGCACTGGTCCTCCTCCTCCTCCTCCTCCTGACCCTCCTCACCACTCCCTGGCGCCGACGCCCTCGAGAACGCCGATGACGACGACGACGACGACGAGCACGCGGAGGAGGCGGAGAGTCGAGTACAGCGGAGGTCAGTCCACAAGAAACCCAACCCTGAGACCTCAGGGCGTCCATTGACTTTTGGTGTGGGAACGTCACGCTTCCGAACACGAAACCATCTGTTTCTTGGCATGGGCCTCCACTGTAAGAGAAATCGGCACAAGCATAACAAGAGGCTCGGTGCTGCGGAGCCCGCCAGGGGCGGCGCCAGAGGCGCTGCCAGGGTGAGCCCGGCGCAGAGCCACGAAGTCCGCGCGGAGCTCCCACAGTTCATGCCTGTGCCGATTTCTCGTCTTCGACTCTCGGTCCTCCTCACTCTCGTCGTCGTTCGCGGCGCCCTCGAGGGCGTCGGAGACGTGGAGGGGGAGGAGGAGGATCCTCCTCCTCCTCCTCCTCGATTCTGCTCCTTCACCTGCTGCTTCTCCTCCTCGATGCGGATTCTTGTTGCTGTTGTTTGTTGTCTGTTGTTTGTTGTTTGTTGCTGTCGTCGTCCCACCCGTGACCCACCCCGCGACCCACCCGCGACCCACCCCGAGACCCACCCGCGA
Organism: Prorocentrum cordatum; assembly: GCA_963575745.1. NCBI lineage: Eukaryota > Dinophyceae > Prorocentrales > Prorocentraceae > Prorocentrum > Prorocentrum cordatum. The sequence goes on along the minus strand of CAUYUJ010018317.1, from coordinate 133,099 downwards.
CCCACCCCGCAAACCCACCCGCGACCCACCCCGCGACCCACCCGCGACCCACCCGCGACCCACCAGCGACCCACCCCGCGACCCACCCCGCGACCCGCCCGCCGACCCACCCGCGACCCACCGGCGACCCCCCCGCGACCCCCCCGCGACCCACCGCGACCCACCCCGCGACCCACCCCGCGACCCCCCCAAAATTTTCGGCGCCTGCGGCGGGCTTCTTTTGCATTCGTTCCAGGTGGAGAACCTGCGACCCACCCGCGACCCAAACCGCGTTCAGTGTACAAGTCAAAATTTTCGGCGCCTGCGGCGGGCTGTTTTAAAATTCCTTCCAGGCGGAGGTGGAGAGCCCGCGACCCAACCTGCGTTCTCTGAACAAGCCAAAACTTCGGCGCCTGCGGCGGGTTTCTTTTGCATCGGCGACCCCCGCGACCCGCGACCCACCACGCGACCCACCCGCGACCCACCCGCGACCCACCCGCGACCCACCCGCGACCCACCCGCGACCCACCCCCGCGACCCACCCCGCGACCCACCCAAAATTTTCGGCGCCTGCGGCGGGCTTCTTTTGCATTCGTTCCAGGTGGAGAACCTGCGACCCACCCGCGACCCAAACCGCGTTCAGTGTACAAATCAAAATGTTCGGCGCCTGCGGCGGGCTGTTTTTGAATTCCTTCCAGGTGGAGGTGGAGAGCCCGCGACCCACCCACGACCAAAATACGTTCACTGACACAAGCCAAAACTTCGGCCTCTGCGGCGGGCTTCTTTTGCATCTGTTCCAGGTGGAGAACCTGCGACCCAAACCGCGTTCAGTGTACAAATCAAAACTTTCGGCGCCTGCGGCGGGCGTTTTTTGAATTCCTTCCAGGTGGAGGTGGAGGGCCACGAGGTCCGCGGGCTCGACGCCCGCGTCGCCCGCGCCCGCCCCCTCACTCTTCTCCGCAAATTGCGGGGGGCGACGCATTACATCGAGGCGAACGTGGTTTTTTTTCGGACGCTTTTGCGAGTGGGCACTTGCACTTTGCGAGTCGTGGAACGCGCGCTCGGTGAACCGCCTCCCTTCTGGAGCACCACCTCTCCGCAGCGCCGCCGGCCGCGATCCCCGCCGCAGCCAGGCCCGCGGTGCCCCCGCTCCTCCCGCGCGGGCGGGCTCTCGGCTCCGGGGCTTCGGACGGCCCCCGCCGCTGCCGAGGACTCCTTGGCCCCTTGGACCTGGACCCGAGGCCGGGTGGCGCCCAGGGGAGGCTGCCGGCCCCAGGGCTCGCGCTGCGAGCCACTCGCAGCCCTTCGGCATCGCCCCGCCGCGTGCGCCAGGGGGCGCCTCGC
>CAUYUJ010018317.1:121776-126776 GCA_963575745.1 Prorocentrum cordatum | reverse complement strand
CTGCGGCCGTGGGCGGAGCGAGGCAGCCCGGAGCACCTGGCATGCAGGAGGAGCGAACATGGGGGGGGGGCAAGGGGAGAGGAAGGAGAGAGAGCCACCCTGGCAACCGAGCACGTTGTTTTGTTCTTTTGTTTGTGTTTCTTCTTTGTTTTCCCCTGCAGACGAATCCATCTCTCAAGAATCCGCTGCCCCTCGAGGAGGCTGTTCTGACCCCCACGCACGGTTCACAGAACCAAGCAGCGAGCAAAAACCGGCAACGGCACAGGACACGCAGGGTTGTCCTGCGAACGTGGCCGAAATTGGCAACCGAGAATGATTGGAAACGTGCATGACGAAACGGAGGAGGCCGAGCGCGCCACTTGAGAAGGTCAAGAGGCTGGTGCCTGGCAGGGTGTCGACCTGTGGGGGGAGCTCCCCCTCGTGCTGCTTGAAAGGGCAGGCGAGAGAAGGCGCCCGTCTGACAGGCCCCATCCAGAGGGAGAGACTGCGGGGGCGAGGAGCGAGGGGAAGGAAGGATCGGGATGTAAATGGAGGAGGAGGTGGAGGAGGAGGAGGAGGAGGAGGAGGAGGAGGAGGAGGAGGAGGGGAGGGGGAGGGGGAGGGGGAGGGGGAAGAGGGAGCGACAGATGGAAAGGGAGCAGCTGGGACTGTCGTTGGCCCATCACTGTTTCCCTCGGGGGGCCGTTCGCAAGCTGGGGCCCACGTGGATGGGGTTACGAGCTCCTCCCCCCCCTCGCTGCCCGCCCCTGGGCGAAATAGCAAGGAGGGGTTCGAGGATGACGAGACAGCTCCGCCCCTCGGAAAGGCCGGCGGCCTCTCCAGGTCGTCCAGCACGGCCTGCGAGCAGGGCTCGTCGCGGTCCTGTGGAGGAACGCGTCGCTGGGATCCCTTTGGGACCTAAGCCAGCGGCAGGATGAGGATCAACTCGGATGAGGCTGAATCGAGAATTCTCTGAGCACCGTGGTCTGCAGTCTGTAGCAGTGTGTGTGTGTGTGTTTGTGCGGGTGTGTGCGCACATGTGTGTGGCATAAGCAATGTTTTCGTTTTCGAGTGCCAGAGTCTCCGAGGCGCCTCCAAGACGCTGTCAAGAGGCCCCAAAGAGGCTCTCAACAAGTCTCCAGGGCCTTCGAGGGGCTCGAGGTGACACACGTGACGGCCTCCCGCGCCCCCTTGCAGAGCCACCACCCAGAATGCTGCGCTGGCATGGTGGCGGGACTTGCCGCAGGCAGCTTGACCAAAAGCCGCTTTCACTTTCGAGCTGTCCTAAACGCAAGGTTACACTTCACTACAACGCAGACCGTCTTGGTTTATCGTGACTGTGCCGGCACATCGCTGGCGGAGTGAGAAGTTCGCGTGATGTTAACCTAGCCAGAACATCCTGTCTCACTCTGCGCGCCCACAGCTCGTCTTTGGAACTTCCTTCTCGCGGTCGATCTCGCCCTCCAGTGCGGCCCTCAACGCGGCCTGGCAAGTCACTACGACTGCGACGGAACCCGTCTTACGGCCAGGAACTTTTTTGCTTACTGTGTCGCGGCGGCGGCCCTGGCGACACGCTGTGCCCTGCAGCCGCATGTCGGGAGCGGCCAAGAGGGGGATGTCCAAGAGGGGGGGGTGCAAATCATGAGCGGCGGCATGTGCTCGGCCCAGCGGGGGGGCCAGGGACGTACTGAAATAAGAAGAGGCGCCATGAAATCTGGGGAAATATCGTGGCCCCCGCCATGATATCCACCCCCCCTAGTCATCACCCTCCTCTTTTCCGCCCCCGAGCATGGCGTGCCGCTCCGCTCCGCGGGGCGGGATGCCCCGGGAAGGCTCGTGCCGCGGACGCTGGGGGGCTGGGCTGTGGACGGCGTGCCGCGCTGGAGCGTGGTGGGCCAGGACCGGCGGAGCGAGACGCGATCGGGAAGTCCACGACCGCAGGGTATCGCGAGTGTGGTGTCACGTCGCTGGCGGAGGAAGTAGGGGACCGAACTCCATACACCGACGCCTTTTCCGGCCCTGCACTGACATGCGCACAGGGACGCGGATCTTTGTGTATAATTACGGGATCCTGGTATAGACATTTTTCGCTGCCTCCCATTGGAAAGTGGGGGCGAAGTGTACACCACTTCACCCCGACGTCGTCCCCGACCCTGAAAAAGTCCTGGGATTGAAAGAGAGCCCGCCACTGGCAATGTAGATGTTCCAGTTTCCGAGAAAGTGTGTGTGTGTGTGCGTGGGGCCATTACAGAGCCCAGGCACGCACACACCCACACGCATACGCTTTCTTCTTGCCTGCTTCCCGGCGGGCAGGTCCAACGCAGCGATCGATTGGCGAGGCCGCTGGGTAAATTACCACCGGCGCTCTTCGCCCAGTGCAAAAACAAGTACTGGCCATCGCTCGGACGTCCATTCCCTGTTTTTTTTTTTGTTTCGTGCGTGGTTTTTTGCCAAATGATCAAGGATGCTCCTCGATGGTCCTCGCCGAAGGAAAAATGCACACGTCCGAGCGATGCCAAGCTCAGGCGGCGAGAACGAGGCAACCATACACACACACGCACACTAACTCACTCGCTCACTCACACACACACACACACCTCTCTGCCTTCTGCGTCTCTGATCTTCCGCTTTCGCCGCCCCTCCTGCCGCATCTCCTGGTCCGTCTCTCCTCTGCGTTTGCTCGGCTCAAGCTTTGCACTGACTGAGACCGCAGTGGTGCTGCGCACACGGCTGGCGACTAACAAATGCGTGCGTGGGGGCCACCCTCATCAAGCGGCAAAATATTCAAACTTGTTCTGCTACCTCATCCTCTTCGGCCCTCCTCTGATTATGTTTTTGCGGCCGTTATCATTCTCCTCCTCGTCCTCCTTCTCCTCGGATCCTCGGAGTCTGGGGTAGTGAGTCATCGTGTGTTGGGTCCTCGCTTTGAAGAGGCAACGCCCCGCGTCATTCATTTATTCTTCTCCTCCCTCCCTCCTCCCATCTGTGCCTCTGCCCTCGCATGCCAACCACTTCGGTACACCCTCACGCGTTTCGCGGCCCCATGTGAAGAGCTCCACTGAAAGTCCCAATGACGACGCTCTCTGAAGGCGACCCAAGCCTCTCCCACACCCACCACATCATGTTTTATATGTTCAAAGCTTCTCTCTGGAGCCTATGGCCCAGCGACCGTCGTCAGCTGCATATGCCCCAAGAGAGGCCCCTGGCAACTTGCGAAAGATGCAGCCGCCGAGGGCCGGGGGAAAACATGATCATACAACCAAAAGCGTGTTGAATACACACCCACGTTTTTAATACAAAAACTGCCGCGAACGAAATTGCCTGGGACACTGCTCACATCGCGTCATCACGAACGTGCAATGGCGTAATTTCATAAACGCAGAAACGCGTTCATAAAAGTTTTATGATAAAACACGCAAAAACTGTTTAATACAAAAGCAGACGGTTTGATAAAACGATGTGTGAAACCGGAAACGTCACAATTCTCAAACGTCGCCGTGTGGGCGTGCTGACCACGTCCGCAAGCGTTCCGCAATAACAAATCAGTAACACTCAACCTGGTGGGTGTGGGGGCGAGTTCCATAAAAAAACCTCCACAGAAAAGACCCGAGTGGCGACGTTCCCATGCGTCCGCGCCGCAGTTTGCGGCACGCTCCTCACGCGCTTCGTGGCCCCATGGGGAGCTCCACCAAAGGCCCCAATGGCGACGTTCCCATGCGTCCGCGCTGCACATGTCGGCACACCCCTCACACGCTTCATGGCCCCATGTGGAGCTCCACCAAAGGCCTCAGTGGCGACGTTCCCATGCGGCCCCCCATTCAGGTCGACACACCCCTCACACGTTCCGCTGCACCATAGGGCTCCACCGAAAGCCCCAATGGCGCAGCTGGCGTGTGTCTCCCCCGCCCATCTCGGCACACCCCTCACACGCTTCGTGGCCTCATCACGGGGCCCCACGGAAGGTACGAGTGGAGCAGCTCGCGTGCGTTTCCCCCGCACATTTCGGCACATTTCCCACACGTTTCGCGCCCCCAGGCATAACTCCACCGAATGTCTCTGCGGCCGTCCTCGCGCGTGCCTCCCCCGCTTGTTTCGGCACGCCCCGTGCACGCTTCGTGGCTCCAGATGGAGCTCCACCGAAGGCTCCGGCGGAGGTCATCGCATGCGTCTCTCCCACAAAACGAATGCGGTACCCGCCCCATGCGGGCACACCCCTCACGCGGTCCGCACCTCTCGCGCTGTCCGCGGCCCCATCAAGAGTTCCCCCTCGTTCGTCCCGCCTGCCCTGCACTACTCACAACTGCACACGGTGAGGTCCTTCGCTAATGAACTCTGCTACCTCATCCTCCTCGGCCCTCCTCTGATCCTGTTCAGATTGCGGCCATCATCCTTCTCCTTCTCCTCCTTATCGGATAGTCGGATCCTCCTTATCCTCCTCCCCGTCCTCATCTCCCCATTCTCCTCCTCCTTGTCCAGAAGGGTCCAACAGGACTCCGGCAAGGCTCCAACAGGGCCCAGAAAATCTTAGACACATCTCAGACTTGCCTACTTCACTGTCTTGGATTTGTCTCAGATCTTCGGGGCCCTCTCGGGCCTCTCTTGAAATCCTGTGCGGCCCTTCTTGATGTTTTTTCGTCCCTCTTGGACCCTTTCAGAGAAGGCGGTCGCATGCCCAGGATCCTTGAAGATCTCCGCGGAATCCCTAGGAATCTCTGAAGATTCCGGAGGGCTCCTTAGGATTCTGAACCAATCTTTTCCAGGAGACCCAACAAATCCTAAGGACGGGTGCCGGTCCGTGCGGATACTTCAGGATTCCTTCGTTCCCTCAGGACCCCTGCAGGACTCCTGGTGATTCCTGAGGCCGCGGTCTGGTTGCTGGTCTGTCAGGATTCTATCCGATTTGCAATATCTTTTGATATTCTTCAAGGATCTTCAAGGATCCTCGCGATTCTGACGGTTCCTGAAATGAGCCTTGAGGAATCGTGGGAGACCCCTGCGATTCCCAACAATTTCTACATCAA
>CAUYUJ010018317.1:79276-116776 GCA_963575745.1 Prorocentrum cordatum | reverse complement strand
CCTTTTTTTTCCGTGGAATGCCACAAGCTTTCCGAATGCATGTTGCTCCAGCCACGTTTCCCCTGTTCGGTCAACGGGGCTTGGGCGGGGCGGGGCGCAAGCGGCGAGGGCGTCTCAGCTGACTCCATACTGATTCCCAAATGGCCACGGGTATCTCAAGATGGCTTGCGTGATAGCTCGAGGCTGTTTGAAAAGACCCCCAGCAATTATCTACGAGGCCCCGCGACCATTTGAGACGGTTCCAAGTCGCCACGGCGCTTCTCAATGCTGCCCTTGCGAGGCCAAACATATTTCGCAAGCCTGGAATGTCGCAATGACGATAGCCTTTCCAAAGTGTCGCCTCCGACGTGCTTCTGGGGCCTCATGGTGGCCCCAGGATCGCCCCAAAGAGACCAGGGAGGGGCCTGGAGGTGCTCCGTCAAGGGCATCCTCTCCTTTGATCGACGTCCTCCTCCACAATGTCCCCAAGAGGGCCCTCAAAACACCCCAGGAGAGCCCCGAGAAGGCCCCGAGAGATCATAACAAACGCGACATGCTTCCTTAATGCAGCAAGGGGCCACAATGTGCCCGCCGGAAACTTCCAAACGGTTCCCAGCGGCAAATACGCGAACGCCGTCAAACTTGAGTCAACTCGTTGTCCTCCTCCTCCCCGCCTCCCTCTCGTCGTGGTCCTCGTTCGCGTCGCCGTCGCCCAAATCCTCCCCATCCGCATGTGCCCCATCCCCCTCCCCCTCCCCCTCCCCCTCCTCCTCCTCCTCCTTCTCCTCCTCCTCTCCTGCTTTTTGCCTCCTCCCCATCATCCCCCCCCCTACTCCTTCTCTTCCTCCTCCGCCTCCTCGTCGTCGGAGGAGGAGAAGGAGAAGGAGGGGGAGAAGGAGGAGGATGAGGCGGAGGAGGACGGGGAGCAACACTAGGAGACCGGAGCGGTCGTCGTCCCGGGGGGCAGTCCAGACAACTCTAGCCGCGGAATTGTCTGGACTGCCCTCCAAGACGACGACCGCTCCGGCCTCCTCCTCCTCCTCCTCCCTTCCTCCTCCTTGTCCTCTTTTTCTCCCTCCTCCTCCTCCTCCTCCTCCTCCTCCTCCTCCTCCTCCTCCCCCCCTCCATCTGCCTCCCCCCTCCTCCCTCCTCCCTCCCTCCCGCTTCCTTCCCTTCTCTTCCTTCCTGGTTTGCCTCCTCCTTCCTTCCCCCCCTCCCCGTCGGCCCAGTCAGCCTTGGAAAAAAAGGTTTCGCGGCAGGTCGCGGGCGATGGGCGCAGCGTCGGGTGCCCGACAAAGAATGTAGGGCCCCCGCAGACGTTGACGAAGGTCCCCGTTCGGGAGTGTCACCCTCGCCTCGGGCGTCGGATCCGAGTACGGATACGCTACGGAGCCTATGCAGATCCGATGCTTGTTGGGCGGGTCCAATGCGAATTCGATGGCTTTTGGACGGATCCGAGTGGTGGGCGCATGATGTGTTTGGCACGGATCCTGTCGGACCCCTGTACCCTTGTATAATGTTGACTAAAGTCAGCGAAGGACTCCGAGGAAGACTTCCGCCAGGGCACGGAGCAGGCGCGACAGGGGGGGAGGCGCCTTCCAGAATTTTGCCCAGGCGCTCCTTCTAGAACTTTATTCAGGCGGCCCCTTCCAGAACTTTCCTCAGGCGGCTCCGTCTTCAACTTGACTGAGCTGCTCCTCTGGGTTCGGATGTTTTGGCCGTCGCGCGTTCTGATCACTGGATCTCGCAGTCGCCGCGGCGTCGTCGCTGTCGTCGCTGGCACCTGCTTGAGGTTCAGAACCCGGTCGCGCGTTGATTCAGTCATGCTTCCAGTCCGGGCGAATTCAGTCACGCTTTCAGTCTAGGCAAATCGTACCAAGTTGACCTGACTGTCTGTAGGGAGCTCCGACGAATTCCCTAGCGGCTGTGGTCGCATGCGCCTGCCGCACCAATTTCGGCACAACCCTCACAAGTCTCGTGACCCCACAGGGAGCTTGACCGAAGGTCCCAGTGAATGCGTTCGCATCCGCCAACCGCGCCCATTTCGGCAGAACACCTCACACGTTTCGTGGCCCCACAGGGAGCTTCACCGAAGGCCCCAGTGGCTGCGTTCGCATGCGCCCGCCGCGCACATGTTGGTACAGTCCCTACACGCTTCGTGGCCCCATAGGGGGACCCCACCGAAGACGATGCTCACAACTGCGTTGCTCACAACTGCAGATGGCTGGGTCCTTCGCCCTGCTCGTTCAAGCAATGCGTCCTGCCACCGCGCTTTCGCGCGCAATCCCTGGTTTGAAAAACTCTGGCAATCAGTCCGCTTGAACCTTCCGCCTTCCATTTCCAAACCGACGCTCCATGCTCCGAGACACACTTGAGAAACCACCAAGCTGCCTGCCCAAGCGCGCTTCCGCGCGCAGCCAACGGCCCGGCCCGCCGCGGCCGGTCAACTGACCACGTGGAGGACGAGAAAACTAGAAAGAGGAGCGCAACAAAGAAACGGGAAGGACACGCGAGGAAGAGGGGCATCGCACATATATATATATATATATATATATATATATATACGCATATACATCTTATATATATATATTTAAATATATACACCTCCACATATACGTAAATGTATGCATGTGTGTGTATGTGTGTATGTGTGTGCTTGCGATCGTGATCGGCGCAGAGATGCCGCCAAACGCTTTCAAAACGGAGCGGGGGATGCTTCTGGGGCCTCCGGCGCCCGGGGGCCTTTATCCGGCCGAATGCCGGACGAGGGAGGGACACACATGCTCTATGCCGAGGGCGAGAGGGCGCGCCCGGCCGGCTGCATCTCGGGAGCGGCCAAGAGCGGGGTGCCCAAGAGGGGGAGGTGCAAATCATGACCGGCGGCATGTGCGCGGCCCAGCGGGGGGGCCAGGGACGTGTAATGAAACAAGAAAAGGCGCCATGAAATCTGGGGAAATATCATGGCCCCCGCCATGATATCCCCCCCCCCCTAGTCATCACCCCCTTCTTTTCCGCCCCCGAGCATCGAAAAGGAAAAATAAAAGAGAAATATAAAAAAACACTAATAAGGAATAAAGATAAGGGAATAAAATAAAGAGAGGGAAGTAGGAGAGGATAGGAGTCAAAAAAGGTAAAATAACAAAGCTATATAATAAAATAAGGAGCTAAACTAAATAAATAAAAATAAAAAAAAAAAAAAAAGAAAAAAAGAATAAAAGATAATAAAAGAATAAAAAAAAAAATACTAAACCTAAAAAATAAAGAAGTATAAAAATACTATAACAAAATAAAAAAAAAAAACACCAAATAAAATAAAAAAAAAAAATAAAAAATAGTGGGGGGGGGGGGGGGCGGGGGGCGGGGCGGAGGCAGGGCGGATGAAGCGAGGCCGGAGGTTCGCGTCTGCCAGGCCAGAGCGGAGGCGTGCGCCTGCAGTGCGATCGGTCTGAGCCCTGCGCGTGGCGACGGCCGCCAGGGCCTTCCGCGCCTGGCGGGCACAGGCGGGAGGACAGCGGGCAAAAGAACCGCCCCTCAGGCATCGACCATGCCAGACGAGCTCGAACGACCTGCAACACCCTAAACACGGCGAAGCATCAACTGCTTCCAGTCCCATCCATGCTGCTCCTACCTCTTCCTCCTCCTCCTCCTCCTCCTCCTCCTCCTCCTCGTTGACGTCAGACCAACTCTAGGCGGCAGCCTGCAGCGGGCCTCCACCTCCTCCTTCTCCCTCCACCTCCTTTTGTCCTTCCCTCCTCTTCTTCCCCTTCGCTGTCCCCCTCCTCTTCCTCTCTCTCCTTCTCCCTCCTTCCACCTCCTCTTCCCCCCCCCTCCCATCCGCCTGCCTCCTTCCCCTCCCGCTCCCTCGCATGGTCCGTGCGGTCGCAGACAGCACGCGCGCCGTGCCGCCACCGCCCCCCCGCGCCTGGCAGCGCGGGGCGGGCGACACCGAGCCACGTCGCCCGCGCGGCTCCACGCCGAGTGCCTCCTGCGACGTGCCGCCTCTCTCCACGGCCGAGGGCAAGGCACAACCTGGGGATCGAGGAGACACGGAGGAGGAGGAGGAGGAGGAGGAGGAGGAGGAGGAGGAGGAGGAGGAGGAGGAGGAGGAGGAGGAGGATGAGGAGGAGGAAGAGGAGGAGAGAGGAGGAGGTTGGAGGTGGAGGAGGAGGAGGAGGAGGAGGGGAGGAGGAGGTTGAGGTGAAGGGCGCTCCGAGGACGCGCGCGTCAGGGCGCACGCGGCTCGGTTGCGGCGCGGACGCCGCGGGGGCCGCGGCCGAGGAGGCGGGAGGCCAGCGGCCTCAGGGCAGCCCAGCAGCCAACTCCGCCTCGGGCCCGCTGGCCACGTCCTCGGCCCGCAGCCGCTTGGCCCGAGGAGTGCTCTCGACTCGGGCCTCGTTCATGTCCAGGTCGGGGCTGGGGCGCTTGCCGCTGGCCGCCTCTAGGAGCCAGCGAACCTTCTCGTCGAACGCCTTCAGCTTCTTGACAGGAGCCCCTGCCAAGGGGATGCCAGCACGATGGACTCCACCTCCGCGAGGAGGAACATCTGCCCGATCACCAGCAGGACAGGGGGAGCGGGAGCCCGACGCAGGCTCCCCACTCCTGGCGGACTCCGCCGCAACACCGTCGTGACTGCCGCAAATTATCACAGGCCGCGGCCAACTGTCGGAGGATGTCGTTGGACCCGAGGAGGCCGCTCCCAGCGGGACTGGCCTCCGCGGGTCTGCCGTGCCGCCGTCCAGCGCGAGGGGGTCGCCGATGACGGAGGGGACATGCTCAGCGTCCAGGGCCACCAGCTCCATCGGCCTGGGCTGGCTCACCTGCCCTGAAGCGGCTGCAGCCCGAGCAGCGGCCGCTCGCGCGGCACGTCGGCGGGCAGCCTGCTTCTTGGGGCCGAGCAGGATGCCCTCTCCAGCGTGGGCAAACCGACGCCGTCCAGCGACCTTCGGCCAAAGTCCGCGGGCGATCCGCTGGAGGTAGTCTCGTCCAGTCCTCGAAGTGGCCGAAGGACAGCACGCGCGAAGGCCCCGCCCCAACAAGCGGCCAGCTGCCGCCGCGAAGAACCCACACTTCAGGCAAAACCAGACGTCGAGGTTCTGGTGCAGCCGCATCACATGCGAGGGGTGAGGGCGGCCTCCGCCGATGTGCACGTCGTCATCAGCCAGCTTGAGCGTGTGGGCTCCATCTCGCTGCACCTCAGGGCACCGTGCCTCCAGCCACTGCGAACGGGATGACCGCGATGCTGAACACCTGCGCCTCAAGCAGCTGCCGCGGCTGTCCAGCACATGGGACGTGCCGAAAGCAGCGACAAGACTGGCTGCAAGGGGAGCACGCCTCCGCCTCCTGCCACGCCGCACTGCAGGGGCCAGGCCGTTCTCCGCCTCGATGGCGTCGAGGGTGGCCCGCAGCAGCCTTCTCCTGACCAGCGTGGCCATGTGCTCCGTCTGGTGGACCCGAGCCCGCTCATGGGCAGCGGCGCGTACAGCGTCCGCTGCTGCCCCAGCCAGGATGTCCGCGACCGCGTTGCCGATGACCAGCCATGGAGGGACCTGCAACTCGAAAGCCTCGGACATCTCCAGATGCGAGTACACGTGCTCCACGACGAAGTCTGATCTGGGCCTGCTCCTGCTGCGAAAGGTCTGCGCGAGGAGGCTCCACAGGTCGCTGTCATCGCCGTGCGGCTGCAAATCAAAGCGCCTCCACCAGCCCTCGCAGACGGCCAGATTATCCGAGATGTAAACCGTGGGGCCAAGTGAGCCTTGTGCGGCAAGCACGAGCGCCCGCAGCTCACCGCGGTGGACGGTCTGCATGCTGCCGCTGAGGCCGCCCACGCTGCCTGCTCGAGACCTCCGTCGACCAGATGGACACGAGCAACTGCGAGACCCACACGTCGAAGATGCGGGACTTGCCCCTCTGGTCCTCCACTGGCATCGCCGAAGAGGACGAGCGGGGCCTCCTCGGTGCCCTGCCCCAGCGCCCCTGGGGCCACCACGGCAGCCTGCTGGCCATCCAAGAGCGTCCAGAGGTCGTGGTCGCGGGGGGCGGCGACCTCAGTCCAGCAGCGAGGGATGATGCCGCGCAGCCAGAAGGCTGCGTGCGCCTCCTGGTCCGCGGCCGCGCGGGGCAGGAGCTCGCTGCTGTCGTCGTAGGCCTTGCTGCCGACGTTGCAAGGACAACTCCAGAACCTGTGGAAGGGAGTCTCCTCCTCGCCACCACACCGTGGGCAGTTGGCGCACTCGATGTCACCGAAGATCTCCTTCTTGCGCGACCTCGGCCAGGCTCCACCCACCGCAATGGTGGCAAGCAGCTCCTCTAACGCAGGGCCCCCCCAGGTAGACGTCTGAACCGCTGGAGGTGCGCCTGAAGAGACCGAAGATCAGCGCCAGTCTCCAGGCCTGCACCGCACCAGTGCGTGGCAGCACGCTGCCAGAGATCCTCCTGGATGGAATCGTCGCGCGCGTCGAGGACAGCCTTGAACGAGCCGTCTGTGATGCTGGCCACGTCAGGGAAGGCCCACCGCTCACGAGAGCCGTCCTGCAGGCCGCGCTCCCAGCCCATGGGGCCGACGGGCACCCAGCCGTGCTGCAGGAGGAGGGCCTGGAGGGCAGAGATAGGGCCACGCACCAACCTCGACCTGCACTCAGGTTCGGCCTCGCGGAGCCGACTGTGAATCGGGATCCAGGCCCTCGCCACTCGCCTTCTCAACTCCTGGCAACTCCTCCAGACATCAAACCAGCACTTGACCAGGGCGCGAGGCAGGCGCCTGGCAGGGTCGAGAGGGCCGGCGCGAAGTGCCAACTGCGTGGTGGGACAACGCCCTCGCCTAGCAGCTCCTGAGACTGAGGCAAGCCTTCGACGGAGCTCTGCCAGCCTGCTGCCGAAGACGCCGGACACCTCATGCCCGTAGGTCGCCGCCGCCTGCAGCCCGACCCTCTCGACGTATCCGCACTTCTGGTACTGCCGCGAAGCACGGGCCATGCCTCGAAGACGGCTATTGGCGATGCGAGACTTGCCCATGCGCTTGACGATCGCGCGACGAACAAGGCGGCGGCCCGCTGCAAGATCGACGCCGAGGCATGTGCCGTGGCTCGCCGCTTGGACGGCAAGGCCATGCTGCTTGACGACCTGGGCAATGCGCCGCGCATCCTCCAGCTGCGAGCAGACGGCGACGCTCTTGGGGGATATCTGCAGACCAGCCTGCTGCATGCCCGAGCCGAAGTCGATGATGCCCTTCGAGACGGCGTCGACGACGGACTGCCTCGTGCCAACGGAGGACACCGACAGGTCGTCGACCCAGATCCGCGAGGGCAGGAGCTGGGGCGACCCTAAGGTCAGCTGCTGCAGCGTGTGGTACGTCATGCAACGACCGAACCTCGTGCCCGACCTGACGCCCTGCACTACCGACTGAGATGGGACAACGAACCGAGACGCCATGCCATCCTGCAAGAGCACCCTGCTCGCCATACGCTGCTGCAATTCCAATACCAGGACAGCGGGTGGGAACCCGCAGCGGAGCGCCGCCTGAGCGAGCCCCGTCCAAGGCATGCTGTCGTAGAACTTCTGGACGTCGATCAGGCCGTGGCCGTGCGAGACCCCCATGGCAGCGAAGGCCTCCTCGCTCACCGCGCGGGCAAAGGCCTCGCGAAGTGCTGAGTTGCCCGCGACGGCAGCGTCCCAGGCTGGGGCCGTGCGCCTCGCCCAGTCCCGCATGCTCTCCTCGCGGACCATGCTCCAGCAGCGCGTGACCATGCCCAAGACTCCGATGATGCGCTCACCGCCGCCCTTCTTCTCGAGGACATGGCCCAGCACCAGGAGGAGCTGCTTGGGCCAGCAGGCGGCCCGCTCAGCAGAAGCGAAGATCGGCCAACTCCTGCAGCGCAGGGTCGGGCAGCCTCGCCAAATCCAACACCGTGAACTGGTCCACGCCCTTGCCAGTCTGGGGCCGCATGCGCTGGAGGGCAGTGCGGATGTCGGCAACCGTAATGCGGTCCATCTCCTCATACTGCACCTGCTCGCGGAGGTCCTCGAACAAGCTACAGACCTCCTCGCGCTTGACGGGGTGGGGCGACCACAGCTTCTCCCAAGCGGCCGCCTTGTGGTCGAGGATCGCACTGGGATGCACCAGGATGCTGCTGCCCACCAGGACCTCATCTGCTGCCAGGTGCCGCTCCCGAATGGAGCGAAAAAAACCAACGGCGTGGCCTCGCCCGATCCGATCCACTGCCGAAGCCGCTGCAGGGACTTGTGGGCCGCCGACTGCCTGGCACGCGCTGCAGCTGCAAAGGCCGCCTCCTCGAAGGCCGCCAGGCTGCTGTCCGAGATGGCGTGCGCGTCACCCAAGCTCGCAACCAACGCCTTGGAACTCTTCACCTCGCCCTGAGACTCGCCTCCAGGGGGCGACCCGGGCTCGCCGCCATCGCCTGGTGGGCGCCGCCCGCTGAGGGGCACGGACGGAGGGGAGTGAGTCGGACTCTGCTACTGGGCTGGCCGCGACGGAAGTCGCCGCTGCTGCTGCCGCTGGGGGCGAGCTCCGCGACGCACGCCCGCGCGACCCGCCATGTAACATCGGCGGGCTTTGGCAGGGACTCGGTCACGAAGCTCCCGTCCAGCCTCTGCAAGTAGCCGCCGATCATCAGTGGCCTGCTTGCTGCGACGTCGAAGTTTGCCGATCCTGGAGAGTAGTGCAGCCACCGAAGACCACCAACGCACTGCCGCCCCACGGATGGGCTCAAGTCTGGTCGTCACACTCGGCGTGCACTTGCATTCGATCAGCCGCGCCTCTGAGCTGCGCGACATGCGCCCCGGAGTACTGCAACCACGTTGTGTGCAGATGGCCCCCTCCACGTGCTCGGCCCACTTCCCGTACTGGATGCAGATCTGAGGTAGTAGGGCACCACCAACAAGAAAGGCGGCTGATTCGACCGCACTGCACCCCAGCGACTCCACGTCGGACCTGGACGCAGCCGCCGTGCTGTGCCACGTCTCGTCATCGATAGCGAAACCTGGCAAGCTCGCCCTGATCTCTCGGCTGGACGCGGAGCCAGCCCTGGGAGGGGGGGCCGCGACCTGCCCTCGCGCACCTCCCTGCGGGCTCACGGCCGCAGGCGCTGTGGAGGCGGCGGGGCCTTCGCCCTCGGCTGCTTCAGGCGGCGCACCTCCAGCGACTGCCTGCATGTCACTGGCCTCCAGCACATGGCCCACGTCGAGCTCGGCGTCGAGGCACTCGAACGGGTCCACCTCGCTGTCGTCAAACCGCGCCGCTGCCCGCGGGGCCATGCCCGCCGCTGCTGTGGGGGGTTCCCAGCCAGCCTCCGAATCCTCATCGCTGCTGTCGTCGCCCTCAGAGCCTGAGCAGGTGGACATATCATCAAAGGACCGAATCTGGCAGTGATCACCGTAGAGCTGGGAATGCAGCTCCAGCTCTTTTTGCCTGGCGAGGGCCTGTCTTTCCTCATCTCCTCTCTGCTTGGCGCGGCGGCCGCGGGGGGCCTCGGCGCGTGGCCGCTTCGCCACCTGGGGCAGGCCCTTCGCCATCACCAGCTGCCGACCCAGAAGGGCAGCTTGATTGGAACGAAACTGCACAGCCAGGCCGCAATGCGTCTTCCAGGGGACTGCGGCGGTGGCCCAGATGCCTGCCAACAGCGGGGCGCAGGCAGCGGAACACAGGCCGTAGTCGATGTGCGAGCCGTGCTGGCCCGCGTCGCAGGTGGTCGTCACGTCCGCCATCGCCACCTGCGCGCCGATGCGGCGCAAGAAACCAGCCTGCTGCAAGGTCTGGCGCGGCAGGTTGAAGTCACCCATGACGAGCCAATGCGCCTTGACGGCACGGAGCAGGGCCCCGAGCTTGCCGAAGCGCCGCAAGTTGCTGCCGCGCCAGCCGACCCCACTCACACCGTAGAAGGTGACCACGACCACCTGCCTGTTGTCCTTGAGGTGAAGCACGCTGGCCAGGAAGCCGTCGGCGGACTCAGCACCAGGGGCGGCCAGCGCACGATCGTCACTACCCTCTAGCGTGTGCACGTGATGCCCACGCCGACACAACAACCACTCTCCTCCCTCAGTGCCGTTGACGACACCAGTGCCCTCCAGCATGCCGCGCCTGGAGGGTCGAGCGTGATTGGCCATGATCTTCAAATCGAGCTTCTTAGCTTCTCGACGCCACTTCTCGAAGTGGCCGGCATGCACGTGGGTCTCGGCGAAGCTGAACGAGTTGAAGCGGTTCAGCGACTCCTCCACGTATCCCCAAGCCTGCGGCCCCATCTCCGTGACATTCGCAAAGAATAATCGATGGCCGCCGCCTTCACAAAACTCGAAGTCGGCAGCCCCAGCTGCAACCTCACTCCCCTCAGCCTGCAGCACCTCCTCATCACCTGGAGCGGCGGACGGAGGAGGCGTCCAGGCCTGCGCGGGTCGGGCTCCAAGGAGCCCGCGTCAGGCATGCCCGACCCGCGGCTGCCTGTCAGGCCACGGCAGGGGGGGCGGGAGCCCCCGCGGCCGACGGGGAGGCGGGGCTGCCTCCAGCGGGGGGAGCGCCTCCTGCCTCCTGGTTCGCTGCACTCGTCGGGGGCACGGGGGGCCCCGCTGCGGCGGTCGCCCCAGCTGCTGCTGCTGCGCGCGCTGCACGCGAGGCTGCAAACTTGGCGGCACTGAGCATCTTGGCCGCTGCCGCCAGCTCAGCGTCACCTCCGTCGCCGCCAGGCGGCGGGCTGCGGTCGCTGCCGACGTCGGCCATCTCCTCGTCCTCAGCGCCCCCTCCCTCCTCACGAAGTGTCGAAGGGGAGCCAGTGCGGCGCCTCCTGCTGCTGCCACGCACGCGGACCAGCGCTGCTCTGGACGAGGCGAGCTTGTCCCGCACCTGCTTGGCCTTGGCGGCCAGCTCAACCTTGGTAGCGACGAGGGACTTCTCAAGGCTCTGCAACTCGCCCTGCTCCGTGGGCGAAAGACCCTCGAAGTTAGTGAACACGTCGGGGTCCCAGGAGAGATGGAAGAGGTCGTCCGAGACGCCCGTCGCCCTCGCCACCTCCGCCGCGTGGCGGGCCATGGCTGCAGCAGCGACAGCCTTGGCACGGTCGGCCTCTGCAAGGAGGAGCGCGATCTCACCCTCCTTGACGCGAGCAGCTCGCAGCTGCTCCTCGAGGCGAAGCACCGCGTCGACCGAACCTTGGTGGCGGCGGGCTGCTTCCTTGTGGAGACCCGAAGCCTTGCGGAAAACCTCGTCGGGGGGCTTCACCGCCTCAGCAGGGGCTGCGGGCGGCGGCGGCTCCGCCAGCTGCTGGACCAGCTTGATGGCCGCCTTCGCCTCGTCCGCCTGCGGAGAGGTGCTGACCTTCTCGGCCAGCTGCGCCAGGAAGGACGTGAAGTCCGAGCCGTTGGAGCTCGTCTCGCTGCTGCCGCCTCCGCCCTGATGCCAGGGGCACTGGCCTACCCCGCCCCGCGGCGGCCGCACCGGCCTGCGAGAGGGCGGGCGGCTGGCCTCGCGGCGGCGGAAGGGCTCGACCTGCGCGCCACAGCTGCACTTCCAGTGCGCCTCGCCCCAGGTCTCATTCCACAACCACTTCTTGCAGGCGGAACAGCGGGTCCAGTCATCGATGAAGGCCACCTTCCTCTGCTGGGAGCTGCCTCCGCTTCCTGCCCTTGGGCTGCGCGGGGCAGGAGATCGCGCAGCTGGCTTGCTGCGCCCCATGGTTCGCACCGAACTAGTCGGGGAGAGACTCGGCGGGCTGCCGCGGCGACTCTCCCGTCACCAAGAACGCGTCGCGGACGCTCGGTGCTGGCACGAAGGCGGGCGGGTCCCGCGTCCGAGCCAGAGCGGTTCTTGGGAGGAGGAGAAGGAGGAGGAGGAGGAGGAGGAGGAGGAGGAGGAGGAGGAGGAGAGGAGGAGGAGAGGCGAGGGGAAGGAGGAGGAGTGAGGAGGGGCGGAGGAGGAGGAGGAGGAGGAGGAGGAGGAGGAGGAGGAGGGGGAGGGGCGTGCCTGGACCCTCTCGACGAGCAGCCCAGAGGTCCACACGCGGGCCGGCGCCGCGGCCGTGCTGCCCGACTTGGGTTTTTTTGTCCACCGAGCGATGCCTCCCTCAAAGGAAGCAATCGGCTACACGCAAGAGTGACCCTGGGTGAGAGTGACCTTTGGTGCGCGGCTCTTTGGGGGCCGCGGGGGGACCAGACACAAGCGCGCAAGACACCCTGGCCGCCTCGCGCTCGGCGATCGGGGGACCCCAGTGGGCCCGCACCAAAGGTCACTCTGGCGAAGGGTCACTCTTGCGTGTGGTCGAAACAAGGGCGGACATGTGAGCGACGATCTAAAGCCGGTCTCACGCGAGGTGGCACAGCGACCTTGCGCGGGCCGCCGGCGCGGCCCCGCTGTTTTGGAGACGAGGGCGCTGACGCGCGACCTTACGCGAGCAGCTTGCGCGCTAATGTCGGTGCAGACGGCCCCGTTTTTGTTGCGTCGCCCAGGTGTCCCTGACCCAGTGCTAATGGTGGAAGTCTTCCGCCTCTGAGTGCTCCCCCTTCTCCTCCCCCCGCGGCCGCCCTGCCTGTCCTCCTGCCCCCCCCTCCTGGTCCTGCATGCCGGCCAATTCGCTTTGTAGTGCCCCTGCATCGCTGCCACGCTGGAGCGGATTGCCCCGCCTCGCCGCCGACGGAAAAAAGGTCCCTGACCCAGGCCCACTTGCGAAACGGACCCATCAGGCAGTCAGCGGCGAGACGCTGTCCGGCGAACCTGGCCGAAACCTGCCCGAAACCCGCCGCCCAGCATCGCGCCGCAGAGGGCGGCCGCCCAAGCCGGCCCTCGAGGGAAGCGCCGCTGGGGTGGCCTGCGCTGCCAAGCCGGCGGCCCGCCCGGACGATGCCGCCGGCTGCGGCGCTCTCCTCGGTGATTTTCGGGCTCGAACATCGAGGTGCGAGGGCGCCCCTCCCCCCCCACTCTTCCTCGGGTCCGCCCCCCCTCCCTTGCCCTCGCGGGGTCGCCACGTTCGTCGTGCCCTTCGCCGCCGTTCTCGGCCGTCGTGCCCGGGGCTGCCCCGAGGTGCGTCGTGCCGCCGCGGCAGGGCGGCGCTCTCCCGACCCCCCTCCCGTCGCCGTGCCTCGTCCTCTGCAGCCCGCCGCATTCTCGTCGCTCCCTCCTCCTCCTCCTCCTCCTCCTCCTCCTCCTCCTCCTCCTCGTCCTCGTCCTCTTCCTCCTCCTCCTCCTCCTCGTCGTCTCTCCTCCTCCTCCTCCTTCCTTTCTCCCTCCTCCCTCTCACTCATCTCTTCCTCCGTAATCCTCCTTCCGACTCCTCCTCTCCTCCTCCTCCTACCTCCTCCTCCTCTCCTCCTCCTCCTCTCCTCCTCCTCCTCCTCATCCATCCTCCTCCTCCTCCTCCTCCTCTTCCTCCCCTTCTTCCTCTTTACTCCTCAACGCACATCCTCGTCCTCCTTCTCCTTGCTCCTTCTCGTCCTCTCCCTCGTCCTCGTCCTCGTCCTCGTCCTCCTCGTTCCTCCTCGTCCTCCTACGTCCTCCTCGTCCTCCTCCTCCTCCTCCTCCTCCTCCTCCTCCTCCTCCTCCTCCTCCTCCTCCTGCTCCCCCTCCTTCATCCTCCTCCAGTTTAGGGGGGGAAGCATCGACCCGGAAGGATCGGCGACACCTAGCTGATAGCTCGGCGAGGGGTCCCCGATGTCGACTCCCCACGCTCCTGGGCGGCGTCGGGCTACATCAGAGCCCCTGTCGGCGATCCGTGGGCGCAGCGAGGCGCTTGAAGTCCTCGCATGGCTCGTCGCGCAGCCCCGTTGGGCAGCGCCCCCGGCGCGGCGCAGGGCCGCGCGCACCGTTCTCGGCTGGCATTCCGTGGAGACCTGCGCGCCGGCAGTGTACCCGCGGCACTCGAACCTCGCAGCCCTTGTCCTATGTTGCTCCCAGCGTGCAGAGGACCGCATCCCAGAAGTCACTCCGAGCACCCAGGAGAGTGCCGAGACGGTGTCGAACTGGCATCGCCTTCCAGGGCCCGACCTGAGAAAGTCCTCAAGTCTCGGTACTTCCTCGATCCCGAACTCCTGTCGGCCCCTTGGAACATGGACGGGGGGAGAGGAGCGGGGGAGGAGGGGGGGGGGGCAGAGGGCGGCGGAGAGAGGGGGAGGAGGAGGAAAGTGGGGGGAGGGAGGAGGGAGGAGGAGGGAGGAGGAGGAGGAGGAGGAGGAATTTGGAACATCATAGCCCCTGTCGGCGGCTGGCGCCCGAAGTCTCCAGGTCCCCCTCGCGCGGCGGCGGGCCGTGCGGGCTGAGGCCAGCCCCCCCGCGCAAGGGCGATCGTGGGGGGTGGGTCCATATGGCCCTCCTCCTCCTCCTCCTCCTCCTCGCCCTCCTCGTCCTCCTCCTCCTCCTCCTCCTCCTCCTCCTCCCTCCTTACCTCCTCCTCCGTACCTGCTCCTCCTCCTCTCCTCCTCACTACCTCCTCCTCACTCCTCCTCCTTACTTTATTTTTACTCCTTCCTCCTTCCTCCTCCTCCTCCTCCTCCTCCTACTCCTCCTCCGCCTCCGTACTCCTCCTCCTCCTCCTCCTCCTCCTCCTCCTCCTCCTCCTCGCCCTCCTCCTCCTCCTCCTCCCTCTCCTCCTCGCCCTTGCTCCTTCCTGCATGCTCCACCCTCCTCCTCTCGCGCCCTTCCCTCCCGGGGGGCGGCGCTCGCGGGCACGCGGGCAGCCCGCCTGCTCGAGGCCCTCCACGGGGACGCCGGCCTGGAGCAGCATGTCCTGGAGAGGAGGGGCGGGGGAGGCTCTGAGAGGCGTTCGGGGGGCAGATGGCAAGACCACTATGGGGATAACAAACCTACCTCGCTTTTGACCACCCTCGCTTCCAAGAGATACCAAACGATGCCAAGTTGCAGCCTGTACTGGTCAGGCCGCTTGACGAGGAGGCGCATGGTATGGCTTGGTTTTGCCTGGAAGCGGAAGCGGGGCAGGTAATTCACGCTCTGAAGATCAGCCAGCACTGAGTCGCGTAATCAAGCCGGATCGGAACGAGCCTCGGGTTGGGATTGCCTGGGCACGGAATCGACATCGTCACGAATTGGCTGCGCCAGGATGCGCAGCACCGCCCATGCAAGCATCGGGCCGCATCGGATCGTCGGAACATCGGGATCGAATCGGGTCGATCGGATCGAAACGAGCCCTGGATGAAGGAAACGGGGGAGGGATGAGGTTGATGATGAGGAGGCAGTGGCGGATGATGATGATGATGATGATGATGATGATGATGATGATGATGATGATGATGATGATGATGATGATGATGATGATGATGATGATGATGGCGATGATGATGCTGATGATGCTGTTGATGATGATGATGATGCTGATGCTGATGATGATGCTGATGCTGATGCTGATGCTGATGCTGATGATGATGATGACGACGACGATGACGATGATGATGATGATGATGATGATGATGATGATGAATGATGATGATGATGATGATGATGATGATGATGATGATGATGATGATGATGATGATACTGATGCTGATGCTGATGCTGCTGATGATGGTGATGATGATGATGATGACGATGATGCTGATGTTGATGGTGCTGCTGAAGATGATAACGAGGATGCTGCTGCTGATGATGATGCTGATGCTGATGATGATGCTGCTGATGATGAAGATAATGCTGATGATGATCACGAGGATGAGGAGGATGAGGAGGATGAGGAGGATGAGGAGGAGGCACACCGTCGGAATCAGCATGTGTGCTAATATTCTTTGTATCTTTCTAGTTCCAGTGGGTAGTCCCCGAAGGAAACCCAGGATGAGGAGGATGAGTCGGAGGAGGTGGTGGAGGAGGAGGATATGGGAGAGTGATAAGGGTTCTGATGATCAGAGGGGGAGGATGAGAGAGGAGGAGAGAAGAGGAGGAAGAGGAGGAGGCGGAGCGTCCTCAAAGGAGGAAGAGGAGGAGGAGGAGGAGGAGGAGGAGGAGGAGGAGGAGGAGGAGGAGGCGGGGAAGAAGAAGAGAACGATGGGAGGGAGAGCGAGGAAGAGTTGGAGGAATAAGAAGAAACAGATGAGGATAATGACGATGAGGAGGGCCCCTGCAGTAGTGCAGCGTCCTGGGAGCCAGCTCTGATTCAGCTCGAGAAGCCGGCCCGAGGCTCTCTCGTGGGCTGGGGATGGGCTCGACAAGGAAACAAGCTGCCCGGCAACATCTCATCGCGCCCCTACCTCCCGCTCTCCCGGGCCAGGCGGCGCCCCCCGGACTCTGAGCACGAGGCACTCGGGGCTGGAGCGAGACGATCCTCGTAGACTGATGGCGGGACCTGACAGTTTAATCGTCGTGGCTGATCTTGCGACATGGCCGAAGCAGCCCGGTCTCCCTGTTGAGGAGGGAGGAGGGAGGAGGGAGGGAGGAGGGAGGAGGGAGGAGGGAGGAGGGAGGAGGGAGGAGGGAGGAGGGAGGAGGGAGGAGGGAGGAGGAGGGGGGAGGGGGGAGGGGGGAGGAGGGAGGAGGGAGGTAGGAGGAGGGAGCACGGCCGCCGAGAGGCATGCGCCGCGCGGCCATGCACGGAGCCGCCCGTCGTCCACCGAGCTTTTCTTCTCGAGGCGCGCCCAGTCTCATATAGGCAGGGCCTCGGGCACGACGGCGCCGGGTCCGTGAGCTCCAGCGGAGGGAGGCGGGGGGAGAGGACGGGGGGGAGGAGGGGAGGAGGAAGCGGGGAAGGGAGGCGAGGACGGGGAGGGGGAGGAAGGGGAGGCCGCCCTCAAGAGGGGCTCTCAGAGGACACATAGAGAACTGCACTCTGCCCTCCTCTCTCGTCCCGCTTCCTTCTGGGTGTCTCCCCCCTGGCGCGCTACCAGACGTGTTTGCAGACCAGGCCAGGCTTCTCGCTCGACGTGTGCCCTTGCATCTTGCTGTCCTGAAGCGCAGGAGCTCCAACGACTTCCAGGATGGGAGGCTGGCCGTTCTCAGAAAGTGGCTCTCGCCCTTAGCGCCGCACCCGCACCTCTTGATACTCTCCAGCAGCTTCAAGCATGGAGGGCGGGTGGTTTTCGAAATGCGGCTCTCGCCTCGGCGCCGCGCACATTCGTTTTCAGCGCTGTCAGCAGCTTCAGGGATGCAGGCTGGAGCGTTTTCCACGTGTTCTTGACCTGGCGCCGCACACACTCGTTCAAACACATTGCAGCGGCTGCCAGGATGGAGGCGGCCCAATTTCAAAATGGGACCTCGCCTTAGCGACGCAGCGCACATCGTCTTGAAGCATCCAGCAGCTATACGGATGTAGGAGGCTGGTTCCGCTTCACGCCGAGAGCTCTCGCTTGGTAGTACCCCATCAATTAGAAGCACTCTTCTTCGATGCTCATGGTGAGCGAGTTCTTATTCGGCGATTCGACATTGGGGGGAAGGGGAGGGGGGGAGGGGGGGGTCTGGCTCCAGACCTCTGCTTAGCGCGACTGCTTGCAACGGTGCGTTCTATGGTGGAAACTCCACCTGCTTGAAACAGGCGCCAGAAACGCTCCACGGGGGAGAGGGGGGGGGAGGGTGTGCGAGGGCCTGTGCCGATCGGCAAAACAATGAGTAAGACAATTACGACATGCCAAAGCCGATCACATTGTTTCGATGCTGATTTGTTGGTGCTGTTGATGACGCCCTCAAACCTGAAACAACTAGAAGCTTAAACTTGTGTAACCACTGCGTGGATGGAGGACGGCCCCGTGTCAAAGTGGGGCGATCGCTGGGGAGTTCCTCGCTTTGTGCCATCAGACTTCCTGCAACCTGATTTGAAGGGGCCCAGGGACACACACACACACAAACAAATACACACAAAGCCCAGGATTCCCCATGCTGCCTCATGCTTTCTTGAATTCGGTCTTCCCCCCAGCTTCCCATCTGTTCCAACCTCTTCCTGGAAATCGACGATTCTCCGTGCCCGTGTGTCTTCTTCCCTCCTGATCATCACCAAACGCGTGATGTAGAGTGCCAGTGGTGCACGGACGCGGAGCGGCTCCTCTTCAAAGCGGGGCTCTCGCCGCATGCCTCGCCGAGCTCACTGACGCTGCCGTTGCCGCACTCCCTCCCGCCCGCGCGCAGGGTGCAGGGCCACTCGTTATTCAAGGCGGGGCTCTCGCCCGAGCGGCGGGCCGCGGGAGTGCTCGGCTTTCGCGCGGGGCGACTTCCTGCAGTGCAACGGCACGTGGGGGTCTGCCGGGACTTCCTCTGTTTGTTTTGTTTTTTTTATTTGCCGGGACTTCCTCTGTGAGGAGGGGACGCGGGGCGAGAGGTTGCGTTGCAGCAGCGTGGGTGCATGCTGGAACTCCTCAGATCCTCCTCCCTCCTCCCTGGCCATCGTCCATCTTCTTCTCCTCTCCTCCTCCCCTTCTTCTTCTTCTTCTACTTCTCCTGGCGATCCTCCTCCTGCTGTCGATCGTCCGCATCCCCTTCGCCCCGATCCTCCCACATTCCCCTCCTGCTCCTCATTCACACTCCTCCTCCTCCTCCTCCTCCTCCTCCTCCTCCTCCTCCTCCATCCTCCTCCTCCACTCCTCCTCCTCCTCCTCCTCCTCCTCCCCTCCTCTCTCCTCCCTCCTCCCTCCCCTCCTCCTCCCTCCTCCCTCCTCCTCCCCTCCCTCCCTCCCTCCCTCCCTCCCTCGCCTCCCTCCCATCCTCTCCCTCCCTCCCTCCCTCCCTCCCCCCTCCCTCCCTCCTCCCTCCCTCCCTCCCTCCCGCCGCTCCCTCCTCCTCCCTACCCTCCCTCCCTCCCTCCCTCCCTCCCTCCTCCCTCCCTCCCTCCCTCCCTCCGTCCCTCCTCCCTCCCTCCCTCCTACCTCCTCCTCCTCCTCCTCCTCCTCCTCCTCCTCCTCCTCCTCCTCCTCCTCCTCCTCCTCCTCCTCCTCCTCCTCCTCCTCCTCCTCCTCCTCCTCCTCCGACTCCTCCTCCTCCTCCTCCTCCTCCTCCTCCTCCTCCTCCTCCTCCTCCTCCTCCTCCTCCTCCTCCTCCTCCCTCCTCCTCCTCCTCCTCCCCCCCTCCTCCTCCTCCGCCGCCTCCCCCTCCCCTCACCTCCCTCCCTCCTCCCTCCTCCCTCCCTCCCTGCCCTCCCTCCTCCTCCCTCCTTCTCCTCCTCCTCCTCCTCCTCCTCCTCCTCCTCCTCCCTCCTCCTCCTCCCTGGGCCGCCCGCGGAGCTGCGGCCGGCCGCGCGGACCGCGAGGGGGGCCGAGCTCGCGAGCTAGCCCTGCGGCCGCGCAAATACGCTCTCGCCGTGTCGGACGAAAAGGGAGCTTCGCGGGGGGGGGATTGGTCACCGAAGGCTACACCGAAGGCCCCAGTGGCGGTGTCCACATGCGTCCGCGCCACAAATTTCGGCGCACCCTTCACAAGTTTCGTGGCCCCATAGGAGCTCCACCGAAACGGGTACCCACAATGCGCAACGCACGCACGCAGCTGGACGCCCCCTCGAATCTTGGAGCGGCGGGATTGGGGCAGTGCTAGGCCTCTGGGGGCCCACGCCGGGCCTCGGGAGCGCGGAACAGCGACTCGGGACGAAGCACCTGCCCTAGGGAAGTGGTCTGGACCCCCAGGGTCCCCGCATCGAACAAAGTGGAGCGGCTGGATGTCTGGGCACCCATGGGGGGGTCGGAGGGAGGCGGACTGTGTGAGGGTGTGGGTGCAGGTTGTCCGCCCCCAGGGGGGGCTCCCGTTCGAGCGAGGTCCCTCCTTCCGACAGCACGCACCCACAGCCCCTTCGCCCCCCTTGTGGGTATGGCTGTGCGTGTCTGTGTGTGCGGCACTCGACGGTGCTCGATCGCAGTCAGCACCTCATCTGCTGCCCGCGCTTGAGGACCCTCCTGCGCCGCCGACTCAAAATTGTGTGTGTGTGTGTGTCGCTCCCTCCGCCGCAATCGGCAACTCGGAGTGGCCCGGCTTCCTCTCCCCAGGTCGCGCCGGGGCTCCTCCTCCTCCTCCTCCTCCTCCTCCTCCTCCTCCTCCTCCTCCTCCTCCTCCACCCCCACCTCCTCCTCCACCTCCTCCTCCTCCTCCACCTTCTCCTCCTCCTCCACCTCCTCCTCCTCCTCCTCCTCCTCTCCCGTGCAGTGCGGCCTCAATTTGCACACGGCGCGTCCGCCGCAGCAGTCGCCCTCTGCCCAGCCGCCGACGCAAAAGTGTGTGTGTGTGTGTGCGTGTGTGTGTGTGTGTGTGCGTGTGCGTGCCGCTCGCCCGTCGCAGCTGGCTCCCCCCGGTGCCTCCCCGGGGCCCGGCGCGGCCGTGCCCCGTGGGCAGAGGTGCTCGGCGGCGAGGCCTCGCCCCGCCGCGCGAGCCCACCACGCCCACACGTCCGACGCCTCGGCTCTCTCGAGGCGTGGGCCCGCGCCCTCCCGACCACTTCCCCGGGGCCGCTTTCTCACCCCGAGTCGTTTTGTTGACGGCCCCGAGGCCCGGCGAGGGCCCCGAGAGGCCAGAGGCCACGAAAAGCCTCCGTCTCGCCTCTGTCGAGGCGCCCGAGGTCTGGGTGCGCCCCCGCCCCCCTCTCGCCCGACTCGACCTTGCCGAACCTCAGCGAGATCCACCCCGGCGGGTCTGCCAGCC
This sequence comes from Prorocentrum cordatum, assembly GCA_963575745.1. Lineage (NCBI taxonomy): Eukaryota > Dinophyceae > Prorocentrales > Prorocentraceae > Prorocentrum > Prorocentrum cordatum. The sequence goes on along the minus strand of CAUYUJ010018317.1, from coordinate 96,255 downwards.
TGGCCCGCACCCGGCCGTCGTCGGGCCGCAGCGGGATCTCCAGGACCTCCACGACCGTGCCCCTGGGCAGCGTCGCGACCCGGGCGCTCGACCTGGAGAACTCCTGAGGGCAATAGAGATCAAACAAATCCACCCCCATAACCACCCCGACACGCGAAGTCGTTTAGGAAACGTGCCCAGAGAAGGAATCGCACAGGGCAGGGCGGTTTAGCAAACGTCCAGGGCCGTTTAGCCAACGCGGCTTTCTCGGGTCCGGAGGGTTGAGGCATGGCGCGCAGCCCCAGAACCCACTCAACTCGTGACAAAAATCACGGCGGGCGGCTTCTGTCGGAGGCAGGGCCAGGCAGCCTCGAATCGGGAAGTCGGGTCGAATCGGAATGTGCGTCGAATCGGCTGCGTCAGCACGGGGTCGGAACCGAATCGGATCGGCTGCGCCAGACTGCACAACAACGCCATACGAGCAACGGCCCGCACGTCGGAATCGAATCGGATCGGGCCGTCTGGAGTTTTCGCTTCCGCCCGAAAGTAGCCCGCAATCGATATCGATATCGATATCGAGATCGGACCGTCTGGAATCGATATCGGATCGATCGGATGGAAATGGGCCCTGTGGAGGCTGCTAGAGGTTCTCATGGCCCAAGGTCCCACCAGTTTTTCGCGCCATGGCCCTCTCGGCCTCGCGAGGGGTGCTCTGGAGACTCTGGAGCCAGGAGGAAAACCACGGTACAAAACACAACACAACTTTGATGCTCGTGAAAATAAGGGGGCATAGGAAGAACCCAGGAAAGAATGACAAATAGTGGAAATCCTTTACGGAGGCCATCTGGGCATTCCTGGATCAGCTGGGGTCACCTTGTCATGAGCGGCGACCATACCCATATCCACCACATCCTCGCGGTTTGGATTCCAGGGCGCGATCCCGTGCATACGTGGTCGCACGAATACGCTTCGCGCGAGGCATCCGCGAAACAACTCCCCGTATGTATGGGACCGCGGCCCAGGGGGCCAGCCCGCGAGGCCGTGGATATGGATATGTTTCCCTCCCACGACCTTGGGCCAGTGCCACCTCTGGTAATGCCCAGTTCTGGATGGTTTTTCGGCCTCCAATCGGAAGCGGTCAAGAGGGGGGTGTCCAAGAGGGGGGGGTGCAAATCATGGCCGGCGGCATGTGCAAGGCCCAGCGGGGGGGCGGGGAACGTAATGAAATAAGAAGAGGCGCCCTGAAATCAGGGGAACTATCATGGCCCCCGCCATGATATCCCCCCCCCCTGGTCATCACCCCCCTCTTTTCCGCCCCCGATCCAAGGGCCCCCCCGGGCCGTGAAAAAGCGCGGCTCTGGATGAGAAGAAGCCGGTCTCGCTGGGGACGGGGCCCAGACCTCCAGGGGCCCTCGCTGCGAGCCAGATCCTGCCGTCGGAGATTCGGTAACAAAGGGGGCCCAGCGAAGCGGGGTAATCCACACGTGGCACGCGTGCCCTGGCTCTTGCACCACGGAGCTGCGAGGGACAGGAGGCTTCCGCCTCCTTCCCCCGGAAGCTCCCCTCTGTGGCCCGGGGGGGAAGACGAACGACGAGCGAGCGAACGACGACGACGAACGAACATAAACAGGTCCGAGCTCTAGGACACAGCTGCGCAAGAGAAGTAAGCCGTCCGTTAGCAGCCACGAACGTATCCCTATCCCTAAGATGGACCGGCCAAAAGGCGATGACCATCTTAGGGACTCGCCCTCGAAAAAGAAGGGAACCCCTGAGATTGGCATCGTGATAAGGAGGTGCCTGGCATAGGGATAGGGATCTGTTCCAGGCTGGTAAGTCCGAGCAGGCGGCCCGCCTCTCAGACGCCGCCCGGGCAGCCGCGGAGCCCTCCGAGGCGCGAGAGAGAGCCTCCGGCGAGGGGCGCCGGGTCGGCCCCCATCGGAGAGCGGCGCTCCCCGCGGCGTTGGAGGGCCGCCCCGCTCCGCACTCCTCGGCCACCGCGAGGGGCCCCTGGCTGCACTTCAGTCGGGCCTGTCCCCCCACAGGGGGGACACCCACCCACCGAACCACCCACAGGGGGGACCCCCACTGGGCGGGGATCAGCACCCACCAGACCACCACAACCCAACCCGAAGGCCTCAGCTTGACCTCCACTTCCAGGGGGGCGGGGGGTCGGGGAACACGGGGAAGACACGCATGGAACCCGTACCCGCCCCCCCCTAACCCGAAAGTCGGGCCGCCCCGCCGAAGAAGAGTCAAAAAGGATAACACAAATGCTCGAAACATCGTCCCCAGGCTGTTTTTGGACTGTTTGGGAATCTTCCCCCTGTAGAGGGACAGGCCCGACTCAAATGCTCGAAACATCGTCCCCAGGCTATTTTTGGACCGTTTTGTACTATTCGTCCTGTAGGGGGACAGGCCCGGCTTCAGGCCACACGCAGAGACGTCTCCCGAGGCAGAGGGTGGCCGGCGGTGTGCTCGGCTTGTGCCGGCCGCTGCGTGCTCGCTGCGGGCGGCAGCAGCGGCCTGCACGTGCGGGCGCTCCGGCCTCCTCCCCCCTCCGCCCTCCTCCTCCTCCTCCTCCTCCTCCCCCTCCCCCTCTTCGTCCTCCTACACATTCCTCATCCTCCTCCATTCCTGCCACGCTCTCGAGCTCTCCCTCCTGAAAAAGTAAGCGGCGATCACCAAGAACCCCCCCCCTCGCCCCCACCCCCTCCTCCTCCGCCTCTCCTCCTCCTCCTCCTCCTCCTCTCCTCCTCCTCCTCTCCTCCTCCTCCTCCTCCTCCTCCTCTGTGGTCCTCGGGGGTCGCGCACCCAGAGATCGCTCTGGCGAAGGGCCACTCAGGCACACCCGGGGGCGGCCAAGAGGGGGGGGTGTCCGAGACGAGGGGGGCGTGCAGATCGTGGCTGGCGGCATGTGCGCGGCCCAGGGGTGGGGGGTGGGGGGGGGCAGGGCGCGCATGGAAATAAGAAGAGGCGCCACGAGATCTGGGGAAATATCTTGGCCTCCGCCACGAAGTCCCCCCCCCCCTGGTCATCACCCCCTTCTTTGCCGCCCCCGGTGCACGTGCCCGATGTCAGAGGCCCTGGATCAAACCATTGTGCGTCGGCGGCGAGGCAGAGGGTGACGGCGCTGGCGCTGAATGGCAGGAGCGCGGGTGCCGCTGGGCCGAACTGTGCCACCGTGCAGGAGGAAGAGGAGGAGGGAGGGAAAAAGAAGGACGGGGCGGGCGGCTCAGGGCCACTCGCTTACGCGTGGCACGTGGCCGATGTCAGAGACCCTGGATCAAACCATGGTGCTGGCCATCGCTCGGACGTCTATTCCCTGTGTTTTTTTGTCGGTTTCGTGCGTGGCTTCTTCGCCAAATCATCAAGGATGCTCCTCGATGGTCCTCGCCGAAGGAACAATGCACACGCCCGAGCGATGCCAAGGGTGACGTGCCCCACTCTTGCGGCCGCCGCCCTCCGCCGCGCCTCCGCCACGCAGGACCCGCCGCCGGCTGGACTCCGCCGGCTTCCGCCGGGAAGAGGGCGCGCCGCAGGCGGGGCCGTGTCCGGAGCGCCACAAACGTCGGGGAGACGTGAGACTCGGGTTCGGAGGAGGAGGAGGAGGAGGAGGAGGAGGAGGAGGAGAAGGAGGAGGAGGAGGAGGAGGAGTTGGAGTTGGAGGAGGAGGAGGAGGAGGAGGAGGAGGAGGAGAAGGAGGAGGAAGAGGAGGAAGAGGAGGAGGGAGCCCGGGGTGGCCTGACGGGGCCATCATGCCCTCGTGAACGCCGCGAGGCCCAGTCTGAAATTGGGCGTGGGCCGTCGAGATCCTGGACGCGCTCGTCACAGAGAGCGCCGGCCGAGTCCCGGCGTACTCGAGTCTCACGCTTCCCCGACAGCAGCCGAAGCCACCCGAATCCACAACCTCGGGAGCCCTGCGCTGGGGCCCTCGTGGCCAGGGATCTCCTGACCCGGGTCCATCCACGACCCGGGTCAGTCAGGACTTGCAGGATCCTGCCAGATATCCTGCAGGATCCTGCGCTCAAGCCCAGGTCAAGAGGTAGACCAAACTGCATAATCATGAACTGTTGGCGCTCCGCGCGGAGCGCCAAAAGTTCATGTTCATGCCGTTTTTTTCCTCTGCAAGATCCTGGCGCTCTGACTGACCCCCGTTGGCACTGGCTCCCCGCCTCTCGAGCCCCGACGCGGAGCAGCGGGCATATCCCGCTGGCAGGGGCGGGGGCGGCGCGTCCGTGCCCACCGCTCCGCGAGGCCCGGGGGGGGAGGGTCAGGACCGGGGAGGGGGGGGGTCAGGACCCCGAGGAAGACAGCAGAGGGAGCCACACACCTGGCGTTAGGGTGGGCACGTCCCCCTCCAGGCGGATTTTGGAAGACAAATTTACAGTCGCAGAGAGACATCAAAAATAGTCAAGAGATCACGAAAAATCGTCCACAGACTATTTTTTTGCACTTAGAGGGACATGCCCCACTCAACCCTGGAGGTGGACTTCCCCAGGACAGCCCACGGTGCGATGCTTTCCTTGCGCTGCGCCGCGGACGCCCCGACGCGACTCCCCGAGGTGTAGCTCTTCGACCCGCCGGTTCCACCTTCCCAGACCCCCGGCGCGAACCAATCACGACGCGAGGCTTTGGCCTCGGGAGGCCCTCACAGGGCCTCGGGACCGTCAACAAAACGACTCGGGATGAAACACCTGTCCCGTTTGTTTTTTGTTTTTTGTTTTGTTTTTGTTTTTTTATACTCCGCCCCCCGCGCGCTCGGCTCCCAAGCGCAGGCCTCCAGGGGCGGCTCAGCGCCCGCCTGGGCCCGGGGCCGGTGCCCGGGCAGCAGCGGCGCCCCAGGGAATGGGGAATGCGCTCAAGCCCAGGTCAAGAGGTAGAACAAACGGCATAATCATGAACTTTTGGCGCTCCGCGCGGAGCGCCAAGAGTTCATGTTCATGCCGTTTTTTTTGGGGGGGGGGTCGACGTTACGAAGAAGTCGTGAAACGTCGGGGGTCTGCAGGGGTGCAGCTCCTCGACCCGGAGCCACCTCCGAGGGCCCCGGGGCCCGATGGCGGCGCCCCAAGGGGGCCAAGCCGGGGGGAAAGACTCCTGGGGCAAGGGCACTGAGGTCTGTGTCTGTTGTCCGAGCCCTGGGTCCTGCGCGCTTAGAGGAACGACAAGCCACGTGGACCTAAGCTTTTGTGGAGGCCCGCGCCGATTTTTTGGACCCGCGCTGGAACCCCCTCCCTGGCGCGCGGAACGCGCCAGGGGGGTTCCAACGCCGATCCAAGGAACCTGCGCGGCGCTCCAAAAGTTTATGTTTCTGCCTTTCTCGTTTTTTTTGTTTTTTTTTTGTTTTCTTTTTCTTCGGCTACAAGCAAGAGTGACCCTGGGCAAGAGCGACCTTTGGTGCGCGGCTTTTGGGGGGCTGCGAGGGGACCAAACACAAGCGCGCCAGACGCTACTACCGCATCGCGTTCGGCGATCGGGGGGCCCCATTGGGCCCGCACCAAAGGTCACTCCGGTGCAAGGTCACTCTTACATGTCGTCGAACTTGACTCTGCGCGCCGCGCATCCTCGCTCACCGGCACGGACTCGTGAACGACCACGAACTTGCCGGGGGAGTCCGCGCCGGCGCCGAACGGCGACGCGGCCTTCAGCGCCGCGGCCTCTGCGCCGACGCTCGCGACCATCTGCGCCAGGTCTGCGGCGGCGGCGGCGCTGCCGCTGCCGCTGGCGCTGCCGGCGCAGGGATCTGCGGAGGACCCCGAGCCTCACAAGCGAGGAGCATACGAGCGACGAAGAGAAGCGTTTGTGATTCTCACGCGAGACGACATCGCGTCCTGACGTCGCGGCTCACGCGGCGCGCTGCATTAGAACCGAGGGCGCCTACGACGCGCGACCTTACGCGGGCAGCTTGCGCACCCATGTCGGTGAAGACGACTCCGTTTTGTTCCGTCGCCCATATGCATATTTGACTAACTGCCAGACCACCCCAACCCAACCCGAGGACCCGAATTTCGGGTTGGGGGGGTGTAAGGGTTCCACATGTGTTTTTTCAATGTTCCCCGACCCCCCCCCCACTGGAAATCGAGGGTAAATTTGGGCCTTCGGGTTGGGTTGGGGTGGTTTGGTGGGTGGTGAATATTCATGCCTTCGCGGTCTTGACGCCGAAGCGCGATCCCACGGCTGAGCGATCCCACGAATGCGCCCCGCGCGGGGCACACGCGCAAGGGCCGCTCTGCACACCTGTGGGGTCGCGGCCGAGGGGTCTGGGCCGCGAGGGCTCCCTCTTGAACTGAAGGGGCCCCAGGACACACAAATGAATACACACAAATAAAAAGATTCCCCATATTTTCCCATATTTTTTGGATTTTGGTCTTCCCCCCCCTTCCCATATTTTTGCACATTTTCCTGGGAGTCGACGATTAATTGTGTCTATGTGTTTCTTTCCCTCCTGATGAACTCTGGTGAGGTCGTGAGGGAGTATCGGGTCGGGCGAAAGGGGGGGATAGCAAAGGGGGGGTTTGAGAATCAGCTCACGTAGCTGATTCTCCCGGCGCCTCCCGGCGCCGGAGGCGCCCATGTATCGAGGAATGGGCCCCTCGGTGGGGCCGAAACTACCGTGGATGTAAACAATTAACGCGAACATTATTCAAAACATGGGATTTCGCCATTCAAAGGCCGCGAGTTCCAGGTAGGGCAATATCGGAAGCTGCCCGCGAAAATGTAAACAATAAACGCGAAACACGGAAGCATTTTTTTCAACCTGGGGGCGTTCATGCTTAGTTTGCGTTCCATATCTTTGAATGGCGGAATGCAATGTTACGGATGGGTTTCGCGTTAATTCTTTACATCCACGGTAGCTGCATGCAGCAAATTTCGTAACCCCCCCTTTCCCAATCCCCCCCTTTCGTCCGGCCCGATCGTGGAACGGGGGGTAGTGACCAGAGCGGACGCCGTGGCCTACGTTTATGTCTGGCGTGTCCTCCTCCAGGGGGATTTTTGACGAAAAGTACAAGATACCCAAAAATACTCCAAAATGTTTTTTTACATAATCAAAAAATAGTCCCCAGACTATTTTTTGACTATTTTTGAATATTCCCCCTGTAGAGGGACAGGCCCGACTTAAGCCTACGTGCAAACTGCTCGCCCTTGGAGACCGTTCCACGATTGCGCTGGCAAAGAGAGCGAAGGATACGGATATGGCGGGTTCCAGACACCCGAAACCAAGAAGCCTTGCCATCTCGTGGTGGGCGAATCTTTGCTCCTGCCGGCCTTCCGCTGGCTTCCGCGCGCGGAGGCGGCCTCGTTACACTTCCGAAGGCTTCCGTCGACCTTCCGCCGAGGAAGAGATGACAACTCGCCCGATGCTCGAAGGTGAGGCCCTTGTCTGGACCGCCTCACATGTCTCGGGGGGCAGGTGACTTTAACGGGCGAAGAACGGTATAACATAAACTTTTTCGCCGTCGGGGACACCTGCCCCAGGGCGACTGGAAAGTTCATACCCTTACGGTGGCACCGTAGGGGTATACACTTTCCAGCCGCCCAGGGGCAGGTGTCCCCGACGGCGAAAAAGTTTATTTTATACCGTTCTTCGCTCGCTGATAACTCACGCTCTGAATGTCTCCCGCCCGCGGGAGCCAGCGCTGCCTCTCATGAACACGGACGCCACGAGCTCGCTGACCCTCTGCTCGCCCGCGCGAATGGCCGCGCGGATCTCGTCGCTCGCGGCGAGGTCCGCGGCGGTCAGGCCCTCCGTGTTCTCCAGGGACAGGTCCGCGCCCGCCCCGACGAGCACCTCCACCGCCTCGAGGTGCCCCCAGCGCGCCGCGATCATCAGCGGCGTGTTCCCGGCCTCGTCGCAGGCGTCCAGCTGCGGCTGGGCGCAGGAGGTCTCCAGCGCCCGGGCGATGACGTCCGCCTGGCCGTGCCGCGCCGCGATCATGAGGCTCGTCTTCTGCCAGGTGGAGCAGCCCGGCGGCAGCCCGCGGGCCTCCAGCCCGCCCGCCTCGGCCATGGGCGGCACCGCGGCGGCCGGCGGCGAGCTCCCGAGACTCACTGCAGGCCCGCGGCGCGCTCGAGGCTCGGACTCGAGCCAGGGCGAGCACGGGGGCATCGCGGGTGCGGCGAGGACGGCGGCAGCGCCTTTGCTGCGCGGTGGAGAGAGAGAGCGCCGCATGCCTGTACATGCCCAGCGACGGTGTGGGCAAGAGAGAGGGAGAGAGGGAGAGGGAGAGGGAGAGACAGAAAGAGAGAGAGAGAGAGAGACAGAAATATATATATATAGAGAGAGAGAGAGAGAGAGAGAGAGAGACGGGCTGACACGCTGCGCTGGTGCGTTGATCGCCTGAGCCGCTCGCAAAATGCGCCGCCGTGCCGGGAGCCACTGAGTGGGGTGTCCGCAGGTCCCTGCGAGTCCTCCATACTGAGTGTCGTAAAAGCTCCTTGATCCGGGATCCAGGCACTTCTGGGCGTTCTTGGTGATCGCCGCGTGACTTTTCCGGAGGCCTCGCGAGCGTGGCAGGAATGGAGGATGAGGAATATGTAGGAGGAGGAGGAGGAGGAGGAGGAGGAGGAGGAGGAGGAGGAGGAGAAGGAGGAGGAGGAGGAGGAGGAGGAGGAGGAGGGAGGGGCGGCAGGAAGGAGGGGAGGGGGTAGGAGGAAGGAAGGACGTCCCCGACTGCCCCCCCGAGGTCCCAGTTCCGAGAAGTCTCAGGAGGCCCAGAGGAGGGCCCAAGGCGCCCAAATACCTCGATCCTCCTCGACGACTACCTCTGCGGCGGCGGCAGCGACGAAGGCGAAGATGACGACACCGTCCACGACTAAGACAACGAAGATGACGGCGGGAGACAACGAGGAAGACGACGACCAACACGACGACGAAGAAGGCAGCGGCGACGAGGACTGAGACGACGACGAAGGCGACGGCGACGACGAGAATGAAGACGGCGTCGACGACGGCGACGAGCAGGCGCTGTCCCTCGTCAGCATGCTGCTGGGCAGGTCTAGGCCCGCCTGCATCCGCTGCGCCTCCCGCACCAAGTGTTTCACGTCCTGCGGTGGCGGGGGCCGCCTCACAATCAGGAGGATCGGCACGAAACACCTGGACCATAGTTATAGCTTCTGCATCGTAAAGCAGCACCAAGACCTCGGGCTCTGAGTCGTTATCCGAGAGCCATCCGCTGCCTGATCCAGCCCAGCCTCGCGAGGCGGGTATTCTATCCATGTCCGCCGTCTGGGAACCGACGTTCTGGTGCCCCAGCAGGCGGTGGACATGGATACATGTTGGCCCGCCGGGGCCCGAATAGATCTGTACTCCACCGCCTGTGGAGGTCCGCGAAAATCGACCCCCCCAGGCGGTGGTCGTGGACAAATCCCCGCCTCGGAAGCTTCCTCTCGCTGGGTTCCGCCGCGGCGGATTGGTACTGCGCAGGCCCCCAGACGATGCGCCGTCGCCGTCGTCGTCGTCGTCGCCGCCGTCGGCGTCGTCGTCGCCGCCGCCGTCGTCGTCGCCGCCGCCGTCGTCGTCGTCGTCGTCGCCGTCGTCGCCGTCGCCGTCGTCGCCGTCGTCGCCGTCGTCGCCGTCGTCGCCGTCGTCGTCGCCGCCGCCGTCGTCGTCGTCGTCGTCGTCGTCGCCGCCGCTGTCGCTGTCGCTGTCGCCGCCGTCGCCGCCCATGGCACCACTCGAGGGTGCCCGGCACCCACGGCTCCGCGGAAAACCTGGGCTCCCCGGCCGCGACGCCCCCACGGGCACGCGGGCGGCAGGCTCCGCGCGGCGCTGGCGCGCGCAAGAGTGTCTCTGGACACCGCGCCGACCGTTCGACCTTGGAACCGATCGCGGCCCCGATCGGATGCCCCGCGTGGCACGCGTCCCACGGGATCGCGTGCGGCAGGCTCCGCGCGGCGCTGGCGCGCCGCAAGAGTGTCTCTGGACGCCGCGCCGACCGTTCCACCTTGGAGCCGATCGCGGCCCCGATCGGACGCCCCGCGTGGCACGCGTCCCTGGGATCGCGTGCGGCAGGCTCCGCGCGGCGCTGGCGCGCGCAAGAGTGTCTCTGACACCGCGCAGACCGTTCGACCTTAGAACCGATCGCGGCCCCGATCGTCCGAGGCGGAATTCCGTCGGGTCCCGTGGTGTTGCCGTGCTCCTCAGGTGGTTCCACGTCCTGCTCCCGTGCGGAGCTCAACCTGAAATGCCTTCGCCAGCGTCGCCAGAGAGCCATCGCCGCACGGACCTACCGTACCAACGGGATCGCGCCTCGGCATCCAGACCACGAACGCGTTGACAAGAGCACCCTCGTCGCTCGTGGCTGGCGTGACGGGCACGGGTCGTTGAGGAAACGGGTCCTGGACCCCAGGTGCAGAATCAGGCAGCATCGAGTCGGATCGGCATGTGCGCCTGGTAGGGCTGCATGCGGTGCGAGATCGAGATCGGATCGGACAAGGCCGTGCCAGAATGCACAGCAGCGTGATGCAAGCTTCGGGCCCGATCGGATTGTCGAAACGCGGGAATCGGATCGGATCAGATCGGAATGGACCCTAGAAAAGGTTCAGAGGTTTCTGGGCGTCTTTGGCCTTTCGGAGCTCTGCCCGGGCCCTGGGGCGTCTCAGAGAACAGCTCAGGATGAGAAGCTGGCCCCAGAGAGAGCCCCAGGGGCCTCACGGGGATATATGATCCAGGGTTGCCCCCCCCCCCCCCCCCACACAGTACGTATGGGATCGAGACCCCTCCGCTGGATGGGTATACGCTGGCGAATTGGATCGCTCCTCCTCCCTGTGGTCGTGTCCCTGTGGGTGTGGGGTGGTGGAGGGTGCCTGGAGGGTGCTGGTGCCCCCCCCTCCCCCTGTGGGTGTGGGGTGGCTCGACGTTGTCGTCGTCGTCGTGGTCGTGGTCGTGGTCGTCGTCGTCGTCTTCCGTCGGCGTCGGCGTCTCCCGTCCGCATCGGAGTCTTCCGTCGGCGTCGGCGGCGTTGGCGTCGGCGTCCGCGTCGGCGTCGTCGGCGTCGTCGTCGTCGTCGTCGTCGCCGGCGTTGGCGTCGGCATCGGCGTCGGCGTCGGCGTCGGCGTCGGCGTCGGCGTCGGCGTCGTCCGTCCCCCCCGTCCCATCTGGGGCTGGCGGGGGCTGTGGGATCCTGGGGCCCCTGCCGTCTGGGGGGTGTGCGAGGGGGGCTTTGAACCCTCGGCCTGGAGATCGTATACATGCAGATAAAGAGAGAGAGAGAGAGAGAGAGAGAGAGCGAGCGAGAGAGAAAGAGAGAGGGATAGAGAAAGCGAGAGAGAGCGAGAGAGAGAGAGAACGAGAGAGGGTGAGCGATGGAGAGAGAGAGAGAGGAAGAGGTATGGACCGAGCAAAAACGCTAACTTCGATGTTTGGGTGCGTGGCGAGGAATGCTACATTTATACTTATATATATATATATGTTTGCGTATGCACACACATATTGTTATACGTGTACATTCATAAACGTGTGCATCGAGGGCTGTGTATGCCTGCAAATACGAAGATAAGGGTATCAGTACATGCATATGCCTATATATATAGAGAGAGAACAAAAAGAAAGAGAGAGGGAGGGAGCGAGGGGGGGAGAGAGATAGAGAGAAGTCGATACATAGAGAAAGAGAGAGAGAGAGAGAGAGAGAGCGCGATCTCTATATATATATATATAGACCGATAGAACGAGAGAGAGAGAGAGAGAGAGAGAGAGAGAGAAAAAGAGACAGCGAGACACGTCGAGAGAGTGATATAGAAGGATGGTGCGAAGCGGCTTTACCATTATGTCGAAAGATGGGCATCCATAGCGAATGAGTGAAGGATATATGCATATATCTATATATATATAGTGAGAGAGAGACTCTATATACATCTGCACATATACAGGTACACATCCCGCGCAACATCATACTGGTGTGACATATTACAAGCAAGCCTGAGCATGGACTGCTCACTTCAAGGATATGGGCCGTAACCATATATATATATACATACACGGGCATACGGGCTCTATTTGAACGGCACCGCAACACCATATGGTACCGAGCAGCTCGGCGCGTATACCCAACTGGGTACAGACATGCACACAACAAGGGTATGTGTGTACGCGTTTGTGTTTGTACATACACACACATGCACCTATGTGTCGCCGCGCAATTTGTCCTCGACTCGACTCGGCCAAGCGGACAAAACCGACACCATGGCGAATCCACGGCAAACCCTGCGCCCCGCGCCCCAAGTAGATGCAGCCGGCGCCACAGCAAACCCCAGGGCGAACTTAGCGCGCCCGATGCGGAGTTTGCCCTGGTGCCCGCGGCGTCCTCCCCGAAATGCAAGGCCGCGCGTCGGAGCAAACGGCGCGACGACATGTATTGTTTGGCGTATGCTGGTGTGACTTGTACACAGCTGCGCAGGGGTTATATATATATATATGTACACACACATATATATATATACATATATATATATATATACATGCCCACATATTTACATGTATATTTACACAGGGAGAGAGGGAGAGAGAGAGAGAGAGAGAAAGATAATGAAAGAAGCAAGGAGATAACAGACTAATATAAACAACGACAAAGAAGACAGAGGGGAGGGAGGGAAAGAGGAACGAGCGATAGCAATGGAACGGACGGGAGGTGAGAGGGAGGGAAAGAAAGGCGAGATTGGAGGGGTGGCCCTCCTGAAGACTGCAGCCGGGCGACTGGAGCCGCTGGAGCATGTCTCGCAGGCCCGCGATCTCGCTACCTCGGCGGCGAGGCCCGGAACTGGGGCGGGCGTCAGCGGCAGCAGCCAGCAGCCAGCAGCGGCAATCAGCCGCAGCAGCAGCGTGCCAGCCAGCCACTGGGCTTCGTCTGCAATGGAGTGGCGAGCCCAGACCTCATCGCGTCGTGAAACAAAAATGCGATGTGCGAGCCCCAAGAACATCATGTTACGACTCGTGATGAGAAGCCGGCCCCAGGGTCCAGACCTTTGGGGGGCCCACGTCGCAAGACACAAAGCACAACGCCGGGGGCATAGGGGGAAACAAAGGGCCTCACGCGCGAGGGTGCGGCGACCGTACGCGATGTCTCAAGCGAAGCCGTTCCGTAAACGCACCGTTTTCGAAGGAGTCGGACAGGCCAGGGCTGTCCAGTAAACGCACAGGACTGCTTCGCAAACGCAAGCAGTGGGGGTCGTTGTGTTTCTTCCTCCATTAAGTTTTCTCACGTCGCTCAATGGGATCCGCTCGCGGGTGCTTCGCAACATCTGCGCTCTGCGCAGAACATGTAAAGGGCGGGTCACTGCTAAGCAATCTTCATCCTCGTGATTTCACGCGCGGGTGTGTTTTCCTCCCATGTACGTAATGCCTACAACTCGGATGCTGCTCTACTCGCGATCAAACTCGTAGCCACTCTTGGCCAGGCTGCGTCATCAGTGAACAATGCTGCTTGTGGCTTTGGATGTGCAAAATCTCCCGACGCCCAATTGCCACTCATGGCGCGGCTTCTTTTTACATGGGATTTCTGGGTGCCCAGGGACGTGTTGGTCTCGACATGTCCTTTCGGTGTCATATGCGATTCGCTAGACACGCAGGCAGTTAGCCCACGCTAGCGTTAAATTTACTGTGCTTCCAACAAGCATGTGAGAGTTTTCTTTCTCGGCGTTTCGACACTGGGCAGAAGGGGGGCAGAGGGGGGGGTTCTGGCTTCGGACCTCTGCTTAATGCGACTGTCTGAAACAGTGCGTCCCATGGGGGAGACTCCACCTGCTCGCAACAGGTGCCACAAAGATCCAAGATCTACTCCATGGGGGGGGGGCAGGAGAGGGGGTGCGAGAGCCCGCGCCGATCGGCAAAACAATGAATGAGAAAACGATCACCATGCGTGAAATGGTCATGTTCAAGCACTACATGAGCCTGCTGGTGAGCCCTGGCAGAAGCTCTTCGACTGCCGTGCGCCGTGGGTATCGAGCACACTGCCCAGCTCATCTTCGTCCAATCAATGCCCTTCAGTCTGTTGAGTGATTGCTCCGCTCACATCCTTCCTTCCTAAATCATCGCTTGGTCTTCCTCCGGCCACCATGGGGGAACTGTGAGGTCGCTTTTGACAGCGCATCGGAAGGGCTCGACACGTTTCGGTGCAGCCGAGCGTCAACATTGACACTGCCTGATACCAACGCAAGCGTGATGCTAATCATTGTGGCTGGTCATTGTGGTGAAAGAGAGAACCGGTGCACCGCAGTTCGGGCACAGCTGAACGCCAGAAGAGCTTACGGCACCCGCGGTGAGAAAAGTACATTATTCTTGGAGCGCGGTGATGTAAAATGCGCCGCCACGCCACCTGGCAAATGGCGGAGTGTTAGAACGCCCGTGCTGCCATGCCGTCTACAATATTAGTGCGCTACACAGTTCAAGGCCGCATCCCCCTCTTACCCGAGCGCGCCTGACTGCATCGCTCCATGTGACTGCCCAGATTAGGTCCAGATGCGGCCCTTTCAACAAGGCTTATGCGAGCTCCGACACGACCCCAGCAGGCTCGTGCCCGAAGGCGGCCGAGACTGCTTCCAGGCGGCCCGGGACGGCCCGGGCCGTCTGTTTAAGACGGCTGGAGGACCTCGAACTGGCACCGATGAGACCGCACGAGGCTCCCAGGTGGGCCCCCATGGGAGGCATATCCGAGAGGACAGGCACGCAGAGCGTGCTCAAACGTCGCCCCCGCCTCCTCTTCCGCCTATTCCTCCTCTTCCTCCTCCTCCTCCTCCTCCTCCTCCTCCTCCTCCTTCCCCTCCTCCTTCTCCTCCTTTTCCCCCTCCCCCTCCTCCTCCTCCTCCGGGGGCGCTCTCCGAGCGCCCCCGGGGAGCGCGGCAAAACGGCCTCGGGTGGCCACCGCAGGAGAGGCCGAGGAGAGGCTCGGGCCCTGGGGGGGGTTGTGCCAGACGCCCCCCCCTTCTCTCCACCGGACCGGTGCCCAGAGGGCCCGAGACTCAGGTCGGGCACGTCCTCCTACAGGCGGATGGTGGAAGGAAAATCAAGCATAGCCAAAACATATATTCACGAATCTTCCAAAAAATTACAGAAGAATCGTCCCTCTATTTTTGTGTGTGTGTGACTATGTTTGAGAATTCCTCGTGTAGAGGGTCATGCCCGACTTAACCCGAGACCAGCCCAGCACCGCTCGCATCCTCCCGCACCGCCGCCGACTCGTCCAGACTGCTCACCTTGGACGCTCGTTCTGGGCACCCTTTTGGAGAGACGCTCGCTCTGCTCATCCGTCGCTACTGCGTCGAACGCCCGTCGACTTGCGTCGCACTTGGGAGTCGAACTAGCACCGACGAAGAATCGAGCGTCCGCGAGGTGGGCCCCAGCCCTAGATCGGGCGTGTCCCCCTACAGGCGGATTTTGGACGACAGCAATAAGAAATACCCCAAACATATTTCAACATTCTCAAACATAGTGCAACAAAATCGTCCTCATACTATTGTTAAACTATTTTAAACTATTCCCCCTATAGAGGGACGTGCCCGATTAAAAACCAGAGCCGAACAAGAATAATCGAATGTCCGCGAGGTGGGCCCCAGGAAGGTTCCCCCCCAAAACGATCATCCAGCGCTAGGTCGGGCGTGTCCCCCTACAGGCGGATTTTGGACAAAAAAAACTAAAACTACCCAGCATACTCAAAAATGGCAAAAAAAGAGTACAACAAAATCATCCTAATATTATTGTTGGACCATTGTTGAATTTTCCATCAGGAGGAGGAGGAGGAAGAGGAGGAGGAGGAGGAGGAGGAGGAGGAGGAGGAGGAGGAGGAAGGGAGGAGGAAGGGAGGAGGAAGGGAGGATGAGGGAGGAGGAGGAGGAGGAGGAGGAGGAGGAGGAAGGAGGAGGAGGAGGACGAGGGAGGAAGGAGGAACAAGGATGAGGTAGAGGGAAAGGCCCGACTCAAATCCAGCCCCCACGTCTCCCACGCCGCTCCTGTCGACGCCCTGACGCCATCCCCAACCGCCGCATCTTCCTCCGCGCGCTCCTGGGCCGCGCGAGGCGCGACAGCATCTGCCCTCCGCCCCCCAGGGCATCCAGCAATGCTCAGGTCGGGCACGTCCTCCTACAGGCGGAGCTTGGGCGAACAGTCCAATACCCCAAGAACATCAGAAACTAGCCCAACGGTAATCGAAAAGTCGCCCCGTACCGCTTGTGGACTATTCTGGAATACTCCTCCTGCAGAGGGACATGCCCGACTTAAGGCAATGCGTGTTCTGCTGGAGCACGCGGGCCCCCCGGGAGGTCTTTGGGTGTGTCGCTGCTCCAGGGGGGCGTCCCAAGCCAGAGATGCATCAAGGATACGTTCCCCAAGTATGCCTTGAACAGAGGAAGCTCCTGCCTGGCATCTGGCAGGAAGAACTGCGATGTCGGAGACCTCTGCCGGCTCCGTGGGCCAGCCGTGGGCCTGGCGCTCTCTCGCCGTCGCTCGGACGTCCATTTCCCGTGCATTTTTCGGTCTCGTGCGTCTTTTTTTTGGCTCGATGGTCCAGGATGGTCCTCGATGGTCCTCGCCGAGAAAAAATGCACACGTCCGAGCGATGCCAAGTCACAGAGATGGCGCCCCTCCTGGTGGGCCAGCGGCCTCTGCCGGCTCTGTGGGCCAGCTGTGGGCCGGGCGCCTCGGCCTTCGAGCAGTGGCGACCCACTCACGGGGGCCAGCCGTGGGCCGGGCGCCCAGGCTCTCGAGCAAGACGCACCTTTGGGGTCGCTGTTGGGGTAATCAGTCACTTCGCCTGGGCGACACGTGCATCAGTTGCCACTATGGCAAGAGATAGCCTGTCACAGAGGTGCTTGCTCATGCGGGCTCACGAATGTCATGGTCCCTTGTTCGGCCCCCTGCACGGCCCCTCCGCCGGGGGCGCCTCTTTCCCTCCTGGGCCCAGTCCTGACGGCCCTGGGGCCCGAAAGCGCCTCTCGGAGGCCGAGGTTGAAGAACCACGCCGGGATTGAACGCGGCCGTCCGCCCCAAGCCTGGGGCACGCGGCCAGGCGCCCTCC